>ML788823.1:161989-183973 GCA_009831015.1 Picea engelmannii
GAAGCGCCAAAAGTCATGTGGGCCCCGTTTGGGTAAGTTGGTGCATCAACTTCCCGGGGTCGTAACTTTTTCATACGATCTCCGTTTTAGGCGTGTGATAGCTCGTTGGAAAGGTATCGTCGAGGAGATTCATTTTGGGGCCTAAATTATGCCTTCAGATATGATTGATAACTTCAATCTCGAGAAAACTTCATTTAGGCCCTCAAAATGGCCCCGGAAGTGAAAACCTGCTAAAAATAGTAAATTGCCAAAATGGCCAAAAAACTGTTTTGAGCCATTTGGAAAAGGTGGGTGGCCCCCGATATCCACCTAGATCAATACAACACTACGCAGTAGCAGTACGACACTGCGCAACAACCATACAACAACGCACAACCACAGTACAACCTGGCGCAACCCCAGTATAATACCAAGCAGTATAATTAGGCACCACCATATAACATGTCAAGAGGAGACCGAGAAGGATATCGAGGAGGAGGATGAACCAGAGGAGGATTAGGACATGGCAGAGGACTAGTCACATGTCACAACTGTCAGCAACTGGGACATTATGCACGGGAATGCCCACTTCCGCTAGCAACTTGTATGTATTGTCGCGCATCAGATCACAAGACAGAGGAATGCTCGACACTATTAGTAAATATACAGGAAAAAAAGGAACCAGAACAACCAAAATGTTCAATGGATTTCAGCCAAAGCAAGGGAGGATGGACGGAACATCAACATAGTCACCTGTGGAGGAACGAAGACAGGAAATGACACAGTCCGACAAGAACCCGCACAGAACCAATGGGTAAAGAAGAACACCAAACCAAGGAAGTAGTTCAACGTGCCCAAAGAAAAGGGGACTTTTAAGGAAGCCAGACAAGAACTTCATAAGAGGGACACAACGTCGACTTCCACTATGCAACCATCCCATGAAGCCCCAGAATACGAAATGCCGCCATCATTGGATCATACCAAAGGAATGCCAACCGAGGGACAAGTAAGTACTACCAAACACTTTTTGCAGTCATGCATCAAAATGTTAAGTGATCCTTCATCTGTGAAAATATTGCAAAACATCCTAGAGAAATGTAGCAACGAGACGAAACAAAAGCTAGAACCAAAAATTGTCAATCATCTACACACAAGAAGAAGAAAAAGTAGGGAATTTAGATTGAATGCTAACATTGGGGATTTCAATATGGTAGATATTATACTTGACCTAGGATCCGAAGTATATGTGCCACCCAAGAAAACTTAGCAATGCATGGGAGAGCCAACATTGGGATATTCAAATGTCCAACTAAAACTACCAAACCAACATAGGGTCCTACCAATAGGAAGACTGGAACGAGTAACAGTAGATATTGATGGTGTGCGCACTAAGGAAAATTTTGAAATCATCGAAATAGTAGATGGCACAACACCATACCCAACACTACTCAGTATGGACTGGGCATTTGAAAACTAGGACATAATTAATTTGAAGACAAGGAAAGTGACATTTGAATCTGGATATTACAGGGTCATAGCACCACTAGAACCATTAGAACGGGAGAGGTTCATAGAACCCACTTGCCTAGACTTAGAGGAAATTGACCAGTTGTACAGAACAACTGCGCGTGAGGTGGATTATGTAAACCCAACTGCAGGCATGGTACTCAATTGGCACAGTATTACTTCATGTGCAACAGATTCAAACACTGGGTTAGAAAACTGGCAGAAGAGACTACATGAAGTATCCATGAGAATATGCGCAAGAATAGACCGCACAATACAGTGGATAGGCATAGAAATCAAAGAACCACCAATTTCCATGGACTAAATGATTTGGAAACATTCTTGACACTATATGAAGACGAAGTACTAGAGAACCAGAGGCTACTAGCATTGGATTTAGCACTCAAGGCCACACCCGCGAGATGGTGGGGCACACACAAGGAGACTATCACAAACTGGTACCAATGTAAGCAATTATTGTGCATAAGGTTTGTCGCAGAACAGAAAAATAGCAAATAGTGGAGATATGAAGGACTAGGGACACCAACGAAACATTTGTAGGAATGCAGAATGTTGTGGAAATTGACACCACCATAGGAATGGCCTCACCACTTTATTCACACTTTAGAAGGCATACCAGGGAACTGGTTTACAGATCAAGAACTGTGCAAAGGAACTACAACATGGGCAACATTGCAACAGAACTTTACCATCACCTTCTCATTCGAGCATGAGAACCCCAACATAGATGTAGCTCTTTAATGGATCATAGGAGTCATATTCATTGAAGAACTGGAAATAGAACTTATTACCTAAGAGCAACAACGAAATAAGAAGACAATCAAGGAACTATTGTCATGTTACGAGGTACAGGAGGAAGCACCAGACGAATATGACCCGCATGACATTCAGATTGAAGAAGTAGAAGGCAAAAGAGATGTGAAGGGACCACCCATAGAATCCAAAGTTATTTCCACACCAATCAAGGTAAAGAAATTTAACATCGGAACAACGGAACATCCCAAAATGGCCAGCATTGGAGACTACTGGTATTAGCCAACAGTAGAAAGAATTACCGAGTTGTTGTGCAAATACAACAACTTATTTTCTACAACATTTACAGAGATGAAGGGTATAGCAAGAGAACTGGGAGAGATGAAAATACCTCTCAGACCCGAAGCGAGACCGATTAGACAACGACCATATAGACAGAACCCCATATATAAATAGAAATTTAAAGAGGAGATCGATTGGATGCTTGAAGCTGGCATAATCGAACCAGTCGAGGAATCAAAATGGATAAGCTCGATGGTCGTACAGGACAAGAAACAAGGAAGAGGGATTAGGATATGCGTCAACTTGAGGAAATTGAATGATGCATGCCTACACGACCAATTCCCTACACTGTTCACAGATGAAGTACTGGAGAATGTGGGGGAACACGAAGCTTAATCATTCACTGATGGATTCTCAGGCTACCATCAGATTAATATAGCACAGGAGGACAGATACAAGACCACGATCACAATGGAATGGGGATCTTACCAATATACAGTCATGCCATTTGGACTTAAGAATGCACCGGCAATATTCTCCAGAGTGGTTATCACAACATTTAAAGAATTCATCCATCAGTTTCTTGAAGTATACCTGGACGACTGGACAATCTATAGTCTATTGAAAAACCATGTGGAAGTTTTACGCTTGATGCTAGAACGATGCAGACAGTGTCAGATATCACTAAACATAAAGAAATGTATATTTGGAACATCGTTTGGGATACTATTGGGCCATATATTATGCAAACAAAGGCTATTGGTCAATCCGACAAAGATCAGAGTCATCATTAATTTACCAGTGCCAAAAATAGCCCGTCAGCTACAAGCAACGTTAGGACACACAGGATATTATCAGAAATTTATCAAAGGATATGCACAGATCACAACACCAATGGAAAAACTGCTAAGGAAGGATACAAAGTACCAATGGAACGACATTCCATGTGCATGTAGATGCATCAGCGATAGCACTTGGAGCTCTCTTAGCGCAGCCAGGAGCAGGAGACTTGGATCACCCGATAGCATTCGCAAGAAGAAAACTATATGATTTAGAACAGAACTATAACACAACAAAAAGAGAAGGCCTAGCTATGGTTTACGCACTTTAGAAGTTCAAACACTACCTATTGGGAAAACATTTTAAGATGTTTACAAATCACTCATCCCTAAAATACCTAGTCAACAAGCCAGTTTTGGGGGGGAGAATCTGTCGATGGTTACTGTTATTTCAGGAATTTGACTTCGAAGTAATCGTCAAACTAGGAAAACTAAATGTAGGACCTGACCACCTATCATGGGTCACAAATGGAGAAGAACCCACAAGCTTAGAAGACAAATTTCCAGATGCACAGTTATTCTCAGTACAGATTGTTGATGACCACTTCGTAGAGATCATGCAGTACTTGAGCACAAGTATCATGCCGCAAGATTATACTACCGCATAGAAGAAGAACCTGGTAGTTCATGCAACTGACTATCAATTGATCACAGGACATCTATATAAAATGGGTGCAGATAGCATTTTATGACAGTACGTGTTAGAGCACGAACGACCAAGAATTTTAGTAGAATCCCACAAGGGATTGGCAGGAGGACACTATGCAGGAAAAGATACCACATAGAAGGTACTCTGCGCGGGATTATGGTGGCCAACAATTCATAGAGACTCAAAAGAGTACTATCAGGGATGCAATGTCTGTCAAAGGGTAGGCAAACCCAACAGAAGGGATGAGATGTCGTTACAACTGCAAGTGACATTACAAGCATTTGATAAATTGGCAATAGACTTTGTGGGACCTATTAACCCACCAACCAAAAGAACAAAGTCAAGATACATCATCACCATGACAGAATACCTAACAATATGGGTGGAAGCCACACCAGTAAAAGGCTACAGCATAGAGTCTATTGCACGCTTCTTATTTGAACAAGTAATTACTACGTTTGGGTGCCCAAGAGTTTTGATGAGCGACCAAGGCATGCATTTCATAAATAGTACCATTCGTGCGATGCTCGAAGAATTTTAAGTTTACCACTAGAGAAGCACATTGTATCATCCACAGGTGAATGGCATAGTAGAAGCCTTCAACAAAATTCTAGAGAACGCACTGACAAAGATCTGTAATGTCAACAGAGATGACTGGGACCTCAAAGTACCAGAATTATTATGGGTATATAGGATGACATGTAAGAAGTTGACAGGGAACACACCATTCAAACTCATCTACGGCCAAGAAGCGGTAGTTCCATTAGAATTTTTAGTACCCATCTTACGTGTAGCCACTATCACACAAATGACAGAACACAACTCAATACAGGAAATACTAAACCAACTGTTAGCAATGGAGGAAGACCGAATCCTAGCAGGATTCCATCAACAAGTGCAGAAGGCCATAGACAAAGCATGACATGATCAACACATTAAAAACAAGACTTTCACGGAACGAGCTATAGTATCGCTTTATGATAGCAAATTGTTTCAGCACCCAAGAAAGTTGAGAATGCATTGGTTAGGACCATACAAGGTCAAATCTATAACAGACGGTGGATTTGTATAGTTAAGAGATTTAGCAAGCACAGACCTCAGAGGAATGATCAACGGGAGATGACTGAAGCTGTACAAGGACAGTTGACCACCCACTGCGTAGTAGAAAAAAAAACAAAAAACGAAAAGCCGCGAAAAATCCATAGGACACTCAAAACATGAACATAGTAAAGGAAAGAGAATCAGTTACATGCCTAAGACAAACGAGCGGGAAATGGAAAGTTAGAAAAATCAGGATGACAGGACAACACTAAGCAGAATTAAGGCACGGAGAGGACTGATGGAACGTCACATCAAACATGCTAACTGGAAACGGAAAGAGAAGCGTAATGGAAAGTACGGAACTACCACAAATGCATTGAACCCATAGTTATGGTGCATTAATCGCATCATGGAGGAAGCGTCCATGATAATATTCGTGACAATCCCATACACCATGCGACCACATAAGCAACTTGTCTATTCGCGAAAGGAGAACAATGAGAGAACAAAAGTAGATTGAATGAATAGAGTGAGACCACAGTCCTCTAAATTCAGCAGACATTCGACACTCACCACTATGGCACCACCGAAGTCTGCTGAACCAGGCCAGACCACCAGACCGACCAGAGTTCAAACAAGGCCATGAGGACCGTTGGAAGAAAATGAGCAGCAACAACTGGAGATCATAGATATCGATAAGATCCCATCCCCATAGATACCATCAGTGAACTCTACACCGATATTGGAGGAGATTCAACAGCCACAACCAGAGGAATTGAAAGAGGACATGCAAGAAGAGGCACAAGAACCTCAAAATGAGGAAGCAGAACCTTAACAGGAAGTGCAACCAAAAGGCACTGAACCAGTCGCAAAAGGTAACGGCATGACATAGAATCAGGGATCAGAAGGGAAACTAGACGATTCGCAGGTACCCAACCTCGGTCAACCAATAGAAGAGACCATGGGAACTACCTTGGCTTGGCCAGAATGGCTTACAGGGAAGCAACCAGGAATTGTTGGAACTTTGTACCAATCACCACAGTAGGAAGACAAAGTTATGATACCGATCTCACCTCGCAAGAAACCGTTAGCAGAAATTGTGCTACCACGCATACCAAAGGGAGTATAGGTAGAGTCGCAGCTACTGGGTCATGTTGGGAAGCTCAAGTATTCTGACCATGATGTCTCAAATGACACCAAGTACCCAAAACTTGCGCCAAGGGTTTTTATGCAGAACATAGTGGTCAACCAACTTGGAGAAACAATCAACCAACCACATCAGTGGGCAGTTGGACTGGACCAAACCGACATTTTAGGGTTGTTGAAACTTTCTCACTTTGGCAGAGGTTAGTACGCGACAACATGCGTTAAGCAGCTATTAGCAGTTACTCATGGAGGGGATATATGGCTGGATAGACCCATCCCCATAAAATTTGAGCTTATTGCATAGATAATAGGACTACCCAGCCGAGGTATGGATCTCGCGATGATTCTGGATGATAAATCCAAGGAAAAAGCATTAGCAGAGGAAATGAAGAAGAAATATGGCACCACAAGGGGGACAAGAGGCATTATAATCAAACGGATCAACAATGTAGCAACACAAATGGGCGCAAATATCTTAGCCTGTAAGTTGTTAAGAAAATGTCGCAAAGATGAAGTACTGGCAGGAGTCATCGCAGTTGCATCTCAGTGCACAAAAGGAACCTTCGTGAGCTGGGTGCCTTATTTGTTAAACTTGTTCCAAGTGGATTGCAATGACACGTAGGAATTCGGCACAGAATTCCATTACTCATGGTTGCTCACCCTCATAGCCTTCATGGGATGGTGAGAACCAGAGTGCGTAGTTTTTGTACTAGACCGCAGCCAGTGGGAGCGAGATATCTAATACTGAGATCTGGGCCATAGGCCAAACAAAAGAGGGAAAATAGAATCATCTTTGAAGCATACCTACGAGACATGCAGGAATTTATTATCTGGTCATGGAGAATAACACCAGAAGCTGTCGCGCGATATGGGGACATCGCTAACTTCTGGACTACACGTCAAGCCATGTGGATACAACCAAGGCAGGATCCAGATAAATAGTGGCTATCAATGCACTACTGCATCACATAAGGTGATATAGACATGGTCATCAGTGAATGGCTTGATGAATGGACGATCCCATCCATTCCTCGGGAAGTACCAGAAGGACCTGTAGAATGAGAAGCATCATAGGCAGAAACACAGCCTCCGCAAATCCCAGTGCCCAAGAAACCATGGATGGGCCAAAAAAAACCAACTCAAGCAAACAAAGGGTCAAAGCAGAAAGGAATCCAGAGGGAGCAAAAAGAGACCAACGAATAGCCAAAACAAGATAAGGGAGCGTAGGAGACTGCCCCAAACCCATCACACAGGAGCCAGGGGGAACTAAGAGAATGATTGTATAGGTCACAGGTATGTGCAAGAAATCAAAGGCACAACAAGCATCATCAGATTATACGATCATGGAGGATGATGGAGAAATGATCGCTAGAATGGTCCAGGATTGTCTAGCAGAAGACTTTGACCATGCAGCACATCACATGGATAATCTGCAAAATGAGAGGCCCAGAGAGCAAGTAGCAGTAGAGGCATAGATCTGTTGACAACACAAACCAACGAAAGAGTGGAGGTCGAAGAAAGAGACCCAGCCCTCCCAATGCCACATGCAAACACAACGGTCCACATAAAACCAAGCATGCTACAAATGGATGAAATAGTGGGACAGACACCACTGAAGGATTTGGACCACATCCAATTGGTCTTGACACGCATGCCATCAAAGGAATTGCACAAATTGCAGGTTAGCGTCGACCAAGAAATGCAGTCTCGGGCACATAAAAACTTAGTCGATCTATAGAAAGAAACAAAGCAGCAGGAAGTGCTGAAAAAAGAGTATGAACAAGACAAATCCAAAACTCAGAAGGAGATGGAACATAGGAACGAATTGGAATGTAGAGTGGGAGAAATTTTTGGGAAACTTCCAAACACTGCGCAAGGAAACGAACTCCCAGCCACAGAAAAGATCAACTAGATTGCGCAAGCAATTGCTCGATACCAGAAGGAGATCGGGGATCTCCGAGAACAGCTAACAGCAACAACTCCACCAGCAGTAAAGGAGCAAAGGAGGCAGGCAAAAACAACACAAATACAGGATATGGAGAAGCAAGTTAGCACGGTAGTTGACTTGCTCGACAAAGCAGCACAACTTTGGACAAGACTAGAGGAGGATCCACAAGTTCAATGCTTGGACAAGGAAGAGGAAAGGATCAATGTCGTGATCCAAGAAATCAAACAGAGAAAAAATATTATACCAATCCCAGAATGCATCAAGGGGATGCACAAGTTGAATAATATGCAGGCACAACTTATCACTGCACAGACACAGAAATAGGAACGTCAGGCTCAAATAGAACCACTACAGGATCGGGTAGTAGAAGTACTCACACAGGCATAAGCAGATAGAACACATATGGAACAGACACATGCAGAATGCACAGGACTATTGAGCGACGAAGTGGCAGTTCAGGTAATGGATACCATTAAGGAGAAGACCGTGCAGGTGTTGAAAAAAGTAGCAGAGCTGAGGGAAAAAATCCAGATGATCACCGAAGAGATCGAGGCAGCTCAGAAACATTAGGTGACTCGGGACGAGTCACATGTCAGTGTTGGGGGCCTGTTTCCAGTAGGTCGAAGTGGGAAATAAAGCATGCACAAATACGAATGACAGTTGGAAGATAAATCGTGGGAAAGAAAGCATGCAGGAGGAAAGCGACAACTGGAAAGAAGCACAGCATGCACGCATGCAGGAAGGAGGCAATAGCTGGAAGGAAGAAACGAATGCATGCAGAGAACGAAGACCTAACGACAGTAGGGTTAGGGTTTTTGTAAGGTTTTTGTGTAAATGGTTGAAGAGCCCGAGAGATATAAATATAGATACGAAGGTATCATAGAAGGGTTCGGAGAGGTTCGCTGAGGATTGAGTTTTACTACTTTTGTAGAGTTGAGATTGTTTCTATGTAGTGTTTTTTATTAGGTGTACTATTTTTGTAAATCAAGTGAGCTAAACAGAAGAGAAAAGGTAGATCTTGAGGATTAGATCGCAGTCCGCGGAGCCTAGTGCAATCTAGTTCACCTCACAGAGATCTTGCCCATCTGAGGAGAGTTGTAAGCGCGAGGCGTGAGAAGTGCAGAACCGCCATAATAAGAGAGCCAAGAGCCAAATCTTTGTGGACGTAGCCCAAGAGGGTGTGAACCATGGTAATACCTGTGTAATGTGATGAATGCATGCATCTCTTTGTCATATTTTTAGTAGTTAAATGTTGTGTGTAATGGATGAATGAGTTATTATATTTCTTGGTTAAATGTTGTGGGAATATAATGAAAAGATACCACAGAGGTTAAAATATAAAAGAGGATAATAGTAGTTCATAATACAAATCATAATTAATGGCTCGGAATACAGATCCCCTATCTCATGCTCAATCCTAGGCTGTAAACACCTAAGTCTTATAGCCACCCATTTAAAGCTATCTCAGGTGAGACTGTGCAGTGCACTCTGTGTACTATGTTGCTTCCTGGTTTACCAGAAGGGCTGATAGTTCTAGGCTTTGTTGGTACCCTTAAAGATATGAACCCTGGGTCTACGGTGCAGGCAGTAGAGAGAAGTTGTCCAGCTTAGCCAACGCTACTCCATGTGGTGTCAATATTCATTGTGCACCAACATTACATGTGCACCAACAATTCTACTCTGCATGGCACCAATATTCAATGCACACACACTACGCACCAACAATATGTATGTACCAATAATTCTACTTCGCGTAGTGTCAATATTCAATGTGCACGAATTGCACACCAAAATTATGTGCGCACAAAAAGATCAACATCACGTAACACCAAAATTTAGTGCGCACGCTCTGTGCACCAATATTTTACGTGCATCACTAGATTTGCACTGCACAACTCCTATACTAAGTGCATGTAAGTCCTTTCTTTTCTTAGTTGTTTTTTTCATAATTCCAACTCGTGACCATCATGAGAATACCTGACTCACCAAATTCATGTTTATCTCTAGTCCATACAAGTCTGGTTTTGAACCAAAATATTTGATACCACAGTGTAACATCCCTCGTTACTAGCAAACCAAAAAAATTTCTTTGATATCACTAGGTAACGTACCCATCCCCAAGTTGATTCACACTACACAAATTTTCTTCTTATAACATCAACTCTAATTGCAGAAGTAATTCATTGAAACAATTGTGCACGCAACCAGCCTTATGTCACGTGCGACAATTGTTTCCTAGCATGTGGAAAATCAATCCTTGTGTTGGAATCTCATTTCTATTACTACTAAAATTTCACTAACAAATCACATTTATTAACTGTCATGCCTTGCATATGCAACAGTTGTGAAAAACTAACAATAGCATGCATAGCAATGCATAATTACATATAATTTTTAACAAACATAAATAACATAAGCATACACACAATAAACAACTTGTGATTATCCTTTTTTTAGAATTCACCAACTATGAGCATACCTTAGACATTCCTCCCAGCCATAGACTTTGTTGTTCATACACTCTAAACAGTAGGTCACCCTCGAGATGGGACTGTGAATCCACTAGGGAAGAGGCTCCTAAGCCAACTAAGGTCTATCCCACAACATAAAACAACACAGGATAAGGTAAAAAATCCAGCTACAGTTCCCATCTCACACCCTCTCATTACCCATAGCCCGTCCCACCCAAGGAAATGTACCCCCTTATCTGCTCAACAATCCTTCAGGTTATCCCACTTCTCTTCTAGGGCTTCAGCAAAAATCAGGTCAGGAAGTCCCTGAGCTCTATAGCACTTGGAAAAAAAGGTTTATCAAGGAGTTAAAAAAACCCATTAACCCACACATGGGGGAAAATATTCCTAGAAACTCTCTCACCCAAAGAGAATGCTCCACGGTCCTGAAAACCAGCTTCTTCAACCCCAAACCACCAAGGATTTATTGGGTAACAGTGAGCTCTAGATTCTTCTTACACTCTCCTGCCAAGGTATGGATGATGGATGCAAGAATGGGTGAATGATTGGAAGAATGATGGGAATTACACTAAGTTCCCCACATTATATTGCATGTTCCTATCTCGACACTAGTCACTTTAGGAAATGCCTTTGACTCCACTTGGTAGTTTATTCCTCTCCCTTAAAAGCTTATGATGAAATTATAACATAAATATTATGAATTAGGAACAATATTATTTTATTCCTTGGCTTAAGCCCCCATGACTTATCCCCTTTCCCTTAGCCCCCTTTTCCTCTCATGGAGTCTTGGCCCCCCATACTCTTTCGTCTGACTTGCTCTGCAGCAGTGATGTATTTTATTAATAAAAACAAGTGTGATTACATAATACATTTGTTATCTTTGTTGGCCTTTCAACTCATAGGCTCCCTAGCCTAAATCACACAGGCACTCTGGCCTAAAAACATATATACAATGGCACTCTGGTCCAAAACATCATGTCTCACCAACCTATAAAGTATAAGTACATTTACAATTGGGTTCAACCTTATGGATATTACAAATATTATAATAGGGAAATTTGAAAAGAAGTAGTATGCCTAGCCTCTATTTGGAAAGTAATTGTGTAATTGATGTTGTAGGATTTTTTGCAAATACATTTTTAGCATGGCCATGAGTTGACTGGGTTCTTTCTAGCTAAAAAATGGACATTTTGATTCTTTGATGGGAATGGTAGCTCATGTGAAGAACTTTTTATTTTTATTATAGGCGCATATAATTCATCCAAAGCTAATCTCGGTGGCCATATTTCAGAAGCAAAGGAGAAAGCATGTATGTATGTATTATAAAGAACTTGAATGTTTTTAGGTTACAAGATGTCATTTAAGATAGATGTATATATGAGGAATTCATGATAGGCACTAAGAGATATTTTATATTTTAATCATAAATTTTAATATAATAATATACTTATATCAATTAATATAATAGATTATTTATCTATAAAAATAATATTATCTAGAATAAACCCACTATAGGAATTGTGTAGGAAGGGGATAGGAACATAAGCATAGAACCATGGGTGTAGATCATGGGAATTAGGGCACCAGTGAAAGGGATTGACGGGATTTATTACAAAAATTGTTCTCTATTTGTGAATCAAAGTGGTGGTGGAAGTGCTTCTTACTTGACATCAAGACATTGTACTCCATAGGAATTGGAATGATTGATGGAGAAAAAAAAAAACTCAGAAAAAGTGAAATTATTGGCATCCATATTGTTATCTCCTTTGGCTATGATCTTTATGATTTTTTTTACACTAATACTATGTTTCTTTCATTTTCAAATACTATATATTATCTTTTTTGATAATGGATTGGTAAATATGAAAGTGAAAAATACCAAAATCATGGCATGTTCTTTTCTAAAAAAAAATATTACATAGAAACCAATTTGAAATGATTAATATGTAAGGAAATTAGTAAAAATATTGCATCCCAAATGTCTAAGTGGGGTAATATTACATCTGTAATATTATGAATTTGTGTAATATTACACAAAATTGTTGATATAACATAGGATTTTTGATATATTAAAAATTTAGATGTTGTAGAGGGGATCTCTCAATGATCTCTAGTGTTGAGCATAAATCTTCAACAAACATATGGCAGTTAAAGCCCAAGCCTATGCACCATGTTGTCCATCCAACAAGGAGGTAGGGTTTTATATTTTACTGAATTCCTACAAACTAATCCCTGCAAAATAAAGCATTAAGAAGTTATTTTAAAATGGGAATCAAAATAGATGAAGAAATATATTTATGAATACATAAATTCAATTAAAATCCATTGGCTCATAAACATTGGATCAATGTCTTGGTCTTTAACTACATAGTTGTTATGAGTACAACTTGCAAATATCTAGGTTTGTGGAGTGACTGAATTATTCCAGAGCTTGAATGAAGCTTCTTGAAAAGTCAATACAAAACACAAGTGGCAAGTATGCAATTGCAAAAGAGAAGGTAGAAGATGCGGATCAATTCTAGAAGAAAATGTAGATCAAGCAGGTGGCCCATTTGATCCATCGGTTGCAATTCCTATCTAAGAGGCATAGCTCATTATTATGAGATCCAAAGAAGTAGTGAGTTAGAAAGTAGATGTAGATCAAGAAGGTGGCCCAATTGATCCACCAGGTGCAATTCTTATCTAATAGGCATAACTCATTGTTCTAAAATCCAAAGAAATAGCATTAGAAAACCCATTCAAGAGAGGCATAGCTCACTATTATGAGATCCAAATAAATAATGAGTTACAAAGTTCGTTCAACATATAATTTACAGAAAATACGCACATAGAGAAAGCTAAGCAACTAAGCCCCCATGACAGCTATGGAACAGGGAGAAGCATCTAGGTGGAGAGTTGTGGCGCAAGTATAAGTATCTAAGTGGGGTGATACATGCAAGACATCCACTCCTTACAATACATTATAACAATTATAGTGATCATCAAGTTCTAATGTTAGGTTGTATTAATTAGATGTTGGGATGTATTAATTAGAGGTTTGTGATTTGAATGGCCATGCGCATTGACATAGCTTTCAAGAAAAAAATATAATAAAATGTAATATTTTTTGTCATATTTCTTCAATAATGCAATGCAGTGTCTGAGAACTCTCCAAGAAGTCCGAAAATAATACCTCAAACTTTACAACCAATAGAAATCTAAATAGAAACAATTTAATGTAATATTTTTTTGTCAATGAGCACTTTATACAACCCAATATGAGGGACATGTGTAATTCTTTATGTTCTCAACATGGAATTGACACATGGAATTTAAAAGAAATAATAATAAGAAAAAAATTATTTCAAGGACATAAATAAAATATTTTAATGTTCACTTCTTGGAAAACCCTCTGAGTACTTCCCCGTGATCCATGGATGGTAAATGGGGTAAACCAGCAGTCTTGATTATGGAGACTAGCCCTGAGGGAGTAAAGAGATTCAAATCCATGACTTCCCCAACTTATCTCTAGGGGAGAGATCTCACATCTTGCTCATGACCACTTGAGCTAACCCTTGAGGCCATATAATGGCCAAAAACTTTTAATGGTGTGTTGCTTAATCTAAGTGGGATGTGTAATTTCTTATGTGTTCAATATGAAGTTGACACATGGAATATATATATATAGAGAGAGAGAGAGATATATAGATATATATATATTCCAAGGGAAAAAAATTATTTCTTATTCAAGTAGAACAGAAAATACAATCATAAGGTGATATAAGCATTGTCCAAAAAGGTCCTTCAGGAGGGAATTAAGTACTACCAAAAATAGAGCTAAATAAAAGATCTAAAAAAAGACATAGGTAATTATCACCAATGAGTCCTTGACTGACATATTATAGACTTGATCATAAATGACAACTTCAAAATGCATCAAGATAATACCATCTAATAATAGCATAATGACCATCATGAAAATCAGAAAAGGAAAAAATGGTTATCCATTAACTCAAGGCCTTCTTTGGAAAGTTTATTAGCAACTTGATTCTTCTCTCCATATATATGAGTGAACCTAGTATCCTAGTAATCTCTAGTAATCTCCTCCACTTGTTCAGCTATAGAAATTAGTCTAATGTTTTGAATCTGAGCCTGCTCAGACATCCATTTTATGACCAGAAGGGAGTCACCAAATACATGGAAGGATCTCATACCCCTTCCCAAGGAAAATCTCAGCATATAAACAAGAGCCATAAGTTCTCCAATGTTATTGGTCCCACTGCCCATATTTTCTTTTAATTTAAAGTAATTGTTGGTCATTACAATTGCTTATTTAACTAACCAATCAAGTGCTACATAAATTGTCAACCCAAGGAAGTCTATTTATTTCAAAGGTAATCACACACTATATATGCTCAATCTCAAAAGAAACCTAGAGTTGTAGTAAAAATATATTAATCACACCTTGCCTTGAACAAACTGAAGTTCTAACTTGAATTACAAGAAAGTAATCTACCTATTGCAGAGTTCAATGTTTAAAGAAGTAATTATCCAAAGAATCCTAGATTACATTAAGAAATAACAACTTAAGAAAGAAATCTTTTCATGATACTGCAAAAGGAAAGACCAACTATTCTGTAACAGAGAACAAGACCCTATTCCCCAAGCAGGAATCTTCAGCACTTGTTTCTGACCATCACACTTTTATGAACTCATTGCTAACTGAAATGATTGACACACACTGAAGGCTAACTAACTCTTAATAGAGAACAAGACCCTATTCCCAAGCATGAATCTTCAACACCTGTTTTTGATCATCACACTTTCATAGACTTATTGAAATGATTGACACACACTGAAGACTAACTATCTCTTAATAGAGAACATGACCCTATTCCCCAAGCAAGAACCTTCAACACCTGTCCCTGATTATCACGCTTTCATAAATTCACCAAACAAGATTGCTAACTAGAATGATCAATAGTTACCCAAGCATGAATTACATGAAAACAATGTAACAACCAGTAAAGCAGAGTTTCAGCACAACAGAGTTCAATAAAGTAGTGTTTCAGCAAAACATAATTTAATCAAGGCATGAACAGAAATAACACTAACACACTACAAAGCTAATGGGTGAATCTTGTGAAGAAGGTCGGCCCTCCCTTCTCACAAGATTCCCCTGAAACAAAAGGAACTAGAGAGAAATTCTCAGAATAGTCTTTTATTCATCTGTCAACTGTATCATATTACAATCTGAAGAAAAACGTCCTTCTCTGTAAAATCCTTTCTTAGCTAAAAATAAGATCCTCTCTAACGATGATTTCCTCTTATTTAAAGAGGAGAATCCTCTCGATACAATTTGATCATCCAATTACATGTGTACATCTGAGTCCTATTCTTAGTCAGATCGACTCTCTATACTGGAATAGGATATCCCAGTTTCCCGCAACAAAATGCTATTACAATAGTTGAAAAGGTGCTGAGTGGGGTGTTGTTGTTTCAGCTGGAGTAATAGCTTCTTTATTTGTCTTCTCATTACTGTTGTTGTATGTTGTTTCAGCATCGCAAATCACGAGTTGTTTCAACAACGGGATTTGTGTTCTGACTGTTTCAGCACATGGTCGCGCGGCAGCGATGGTTAATTCTGGCTCAAGGTGCGGCTGTTGTGGTCAATGTAACAACTTTGTGTTGTTGTTTCAGCATCGTAGGCCACGGAGGGTGTAATAGCTTCTTCTGTGTGAGTTGTTGTTTCAGCATCGTAGACCACGACGAGTGTAGCAGCTTTTTCTATGTGAGTTGTTGTTTCAGCATCGTAGACCATGGAGAGTGTAACAACTTCTTCTGTGTGAGTTGTTGTTTCAGCATCATAGACCACGAAGAGTGTAACAACTTCTTCTGTGTGAGTTGTTGTTTCAGCATCGTAGTCCACAGACTGTTTCAGCCACAGGGTTTGTGTGCTTTAACTGTTTCAGCAACAGGCCTCGATGTTAATCTGTAGTTCGAATTGTTTCATCACTTATACATTTCTAATCAACGGTTAAGTACGAGAGTAATGTAAAATTATATGCAAAACAGATTAAACATATAGTAAAGAGAAGAGACGTTATATACCTTTGGAGAGATAGGGTAAGGTGATAATATAAGTTTAAATATGAGTGGAAAAAGGGTGTAATGGTAGAAAAAGGTGTGAGCAAAAAGGTACATTGTATGGTACTAACATCCCCCACAACTTAAAATGTTGCATGTCCTCAGGAAACTTCACTCTGAATCAAAATCTGAATATTGACTCTGAGCATGCAAGTTACTCAAGCAGTAGCTGTGGAAGGTGATGTCTGTTGGATCTCTGAACCCTTGAACGCGTTGTAACCTTGCCACACTGTTGTTTTGGCATTCTTGGGCAACTTATAATGAACTTGATATTTCTTTTCTGGCATCCAGAGGATAGCAAAATGAAACTGATACCCTATCCAGCTTTCACCACATTGTTGAACACACTTGATGTAGCTAGGTACCCTGGAGATTGTTATCTCAAGATTAGTGGGGCTAAAAGGATTATGTTCCTGTCTTTTCTCAGTAGATTGTTGCCAAAACATGTTATTTTTCTGTAGGGAAGCAATCTTTGTGGATTTAATGAAATGTTGACACTCCTGAAACACTGATGTCTGTAATTGCTGAATGTGTTGAGTCATCCCTGGTTTCTTTAAAAACTGATAATACTCTGTAACAAAGGTGGCAGCATTTTGTGGTTCTGACCTTATCCAGAGAAGGCGGTTATCCTCATTATGCTTGGCAGCTAGGAAGTCATCCTGCCATATAATCTGATTGTTAAGGAAGGAGGTGAGTGCCCGAATCTGGATGTCACTGACAAGAGGGTTAAGGTTAAATCTGTCGGTTCTAAGGGATGGCCTCATTATGAAAATATAACTCACAGAGAAGGTGTTGATCCATAGCAGAGGCTTCTGTAAAAGTTTTAACAAAATCTGCTGGATTTAACACTGCATGGGGTCTGCCGTCTTTGATTGATTTGATCTGAAACCATGTAAGTCCTTCCATGAGGAACAATGAGTAATTGCAAGATGGTTTCCTTGCAGCCAACAACTTTTGTGCCAAGTCAAATATCAGGAGAAATCTGCCTTTAATCTCTTTATTATGTTTCTTATAGGCACGGGATTCCTGGCGTGTTTGCTCCAAAGCTTCCCAGTTTGAAAAGATATGGTTTATCCAGATTTGTCTGTGTTCTTGCAGGCTTTTGGCCTGTGTAACAACAGACTCTTTTTTCCATTTGTCTATTATTGCCTACTCATCCCATGCCTGAGTTTGCATTTAAGCGTTGCAAGTAGTAGGATGAGGTAGGGTCTGAGTGGCTTGTTCCACCAAGGTGTGGGTATTAATCTGGATAGGAGGGGCAGATTCATCAATAGGCAATGTTTTTACAGCTTTATTAACAAAAATAGGGGCTTCAGATTTGACAATTGTTGTACGCCAGGGTTCAGTCTTAATTTTGGAAGGTCCTGCTGGTTCTTCTGTAACAGTAGGGTGTTCTTCTTTGACTGCAAAAGTCAAAGGTGCAGGGGAAGCTCTTGGCATTGGAATTTGAATTACTTTGTAGCCTGCTTGATAGTAGATGTCCCCACATTGACTGCACATATATTCTCTACATAGATTCTCTGTTGTAGTTCCCTCTGACATGGTTTCTATGCGAGCTAGGGTGTACAATTTAAGTTCCTTCTCATAGGCTTCCTTTGCCATGGCTAGCTCTTGCTTGTAGGCTTCCAGTTCAGACCTTAGGAACTCATTTTCTTGTAGGACAGAGGCCATTGTTGGTTCTGGTTGAGGGGTGACTGGTTCTTGTGTAGCAGTCACAGCCGCACTAGCTGGTTCTTTTGGAGAAGCTATAGGATCGACAGTTGATTCTTGTGTTTCAGCTTCTTGATGTAAATAAAGTAATGTTGCAGCACCCTGGGCATCTGATTCATGTGTCTCAGTAACAATATCAGCAGTTGGTTCTTGTGTTTCAGCTGTAGTTGGTTCTTGTGTGACAGCTATAGCTGGTTCTTGTGTTTCAGCTACTGAATGAGTAACTGGTTCTTGTGTTTTAGCTACTTGATGAGTAGCTAGTTCTTGTGTTTAAGCTACTAAATGGGTATTTGGTTCTTGTGTTTCAACTACTTGATGAGTAGTTGGTTCTTGTGTTTCAGCTACTAAATTTGAAATGGATGATGTCGCAACACACTGGGCCTCTGGTTCTTGTGTTTCAGTGCCCGTGGGTGGAATAGGTAAAGATTCTGAAATTTGGGAGGTTGGAGGTGTACGGGGTATTAGTCGGATGGGTTGGGGGGTTAGGGCAGTGGCAGTGGTGGTTTCCCTTATTGAGGCCCTTGTTCATTTTCTTTGTAAAAAGGGCGAAAAGAAAGGAATTTTCTTTTGTTTATGTGGGGGCTTTTCCTCAATGATGGGACAGGGAGAGTTGTTTGGTTCAGAATCATCACTAAGGATATGAACGGCGGGAGTGGATGATTTTGGTAAAATGTGGGGTCGGATTGGTATGGTAGGGGGGTTAATTGGATTGATTGGGTCTGTAGGTGGACTATTAGGCACTTCCGGAGGGTCTGGAGGGTTTTGTGGTTGTTGTTCCTAAAGATTTTCAGGAATTTCAACAACTTCTTGGGGATGTATGGGTGGGTTGTTTAGTGGAGGGTTTTGTGGGGAAAAACCCTTTTGGATAAGTAGTTGAACGATACGGTGATGGGTGAGTGAAAGGGCGGGATATTTAGCCTTTTTACAGTAGTGCGACATATTTTTAAGACATCCAAGCAGATAATAAGGAATGTTCACCAATCTAGCATGTCGTAAATGAGACAACATGACAAAATCGTGCTGGTAGACTACCTGGTATCGGCCTTCACAGGTAAGGTAGTGCTTGACAAAATTTGCAACTTTCAGCCATGGAGGCGACAACGAGCTAAGTCGGACACCCCGGCCTTTAGGTTCAATTTGTTCCCCTAGCAAGAGGAAATCCTGCTGGGCATTAAGGATGATATGTTTGCGGCTGAATAAGCGAATGCCATTGGTAGGGAGACCTGAAACCTGCACTATATCCTCTTCTGTAACTAGAATCCGAACCCCTTGAACAATGGAATGATCTTCCTGGAGATTTCGAGAAAATTGCAGAACCTGTTGTTAATCAAATCCCTGGAGCCTTTGAAAATAACTGAGCCATCCTGCCTGCAGGAAAATTTGATAAGCTTCTGGATACAGTTCTAACAAGGCTGTCATGGTGGGTTTGTACCGTATAACAAGGCTTCCCATAGCTAACAACTGAGTAAAATGTATCGTCAAAGAGTCGAGTAACCGCCTCTGTGCAGAGTGAGTTTTTCGGGTGAAGGCGTGCAAATGGTGGTGAAACAAACGAAAGGATGGTAAAAAGGAATGACAGTGGTTGATTCGTGTGAAATGATGGTATAAAAGTTCGATATTTCCTCCCCCCCCCCCCTCAAGTGCAGCTAATAATGATTTTACATGAGTGGTAATAATGAGTTGGAATCTTCTCATTAACTACATCTTAATTGTATTTACATATAAAATTTACATACCTCACCTTTACCTTTTGATTCGTACTTCAAACAAAATATAGTGCCTATCCATAATAGTTCTGCAGTAACCATGGCGAAGACTTTTGATTTGTTAGAGGAATTGTATCAAGGATTTGTTGACTGGAAGGACAAATTGTAGTATGAGAGCACAAAAGCTTATTGACAAAGAATGTTGAAAAGTTGGTGTTTCAGCCATAGGAAGAATAGAGAAATGTTTGTTGAAGAGTGATGTTGCAGAATACTGCTGAGGAAGTGGTGTTTTAGACATAGGAAGAAGGGAGAAACAATTGTTGAACGGTGTTGTTTCGTCAATGGGAAAATGTGAATAATTGTGGAACAGTGGTGTTTCGGCAATGGAAAAATGTAAAGAATTGCGGAACAATGGTGTTTCGGCAATGGGAAAATGTGAAGAATTGTGGAACAGTGGTGTTTCGGCAATGCGAAAATGGCGAAAGGTTGCTGACAGTGGTGTTTCAGCAATGGGGAAAATGGTGAAAGGTTGTTGAACAATGGTGTTTCAACAATGGGGAAAATGGTGAAAGGTTGTTGAACAATGGTGTTTCAGCAATGGGGAAAGGATGTGAAAGATTGTTGAACAATGGTGTTTCAGCATGGAGAAAATGTGAAAAATTGTTGAACAGTGGTGTTTCGGCAATGGGAAAAGAAGGGCGAGAAATTGTGGAACGGTGGTGTTTCGGCAGTGGGGGAAAGGCACAAAGTTGTTGAACAGTGGTGTTTCAGCAATGGAGAAAGTCAAAAAGTTGTTGAACAGTGGTGTTTCAGCAATGAAGAAAGAGCAAAAAGTTGTTGAACAGTGGTGTTTCATCAATGGGGAAGCTTGCCTCTTCTTGAAGTAGGATCGTCCTTTCTTAGTAGGCCTATGCTTTGATCAGGAATTTGCAAAAATCGATTGTAACATGGTATTTCTTGACAGGGATTATTAGTAAATGAAATCTAATCTAATACTAAAGAAATTAAATTAAAAAGAATTAATTGCAATGAGGGGTAGGAGCCCCCTCTAAAAAGAGGTAATGAGAGTCTGCCACACATCTGGCCTTAAAATCTTCTTTGGAAATAGGGCGCTGGTACAGACGGAGTCGATGACCATTTACAAGTAATGGTGTTTTAGAGTCATCGATTGTGAGGAGCCTTATTGTTCCATTGGGTAAAACAGTGTCTACTTCGTAAGGTCCAAGCCATCTTGTACGTAGTTTCCCTTGAAATTCTTTGAATCGAGAGTCATACAGTAGGGCCCAGTTACCTTTTTGGAATTACTTATGCTTGATAGTTTTGTCATGCCATTTTGATCTTTGTTGTTGAATCATAGTTGTCTGATGAATGGCATCTAGTCTTTTTTCATCCAATTCATTAAGCTGTTGTAACCTGGTTGTTTGTGCATCAGTCAAATCAAGGTTGACAGCTAAAGCAGTCCTTAAGGTTTTGATTTCAAATTCCATAGGAAAGACAACACGTTTTCCATAAACTAATTCATAGGGAGAGAATCCTGTAGTATTTCTCCAGGTAGTTCTGTAGGCCCATAGTGCTTCAGGGAACTTGTGAGACCAGTCCTTTCTATTTTCCTTCACTGTTTTTGTAAGAATGGATTCTATTACTTTATTTGTGTTTTCCACTTGTCCATTGGCTTGGGGGTGGTATGGTGTAGTCATTCTATGCTGAATATGATATTTCTGAAGGGTGGATTTAAAACCATGAGAAGTGAAAGGAGGTCCTCCATCTGTAACTAATTCTCTCGGCACTCCAAATATGATGAAGATGT
>ML788823.1:199517-225614 GCA_009831015.1 Picea engelmannii
TCGCCCCACGTTGGTCCCACCTAACATGGTGCTATCATAGTATTTTGGACCCCCCCCACTCCAAAATCCCTCCAAACGACTACCCAATACCGCTCACCTCACTATGCCACCATACCCTACTTCCACCTGCCATATGTCCGATCCTACATACCCGTTACCCAATCAAATCACTCCCTGTGACCATTAACCACCCCACGCCATAACAGACACCTCCAACACTCTGTAAAACCCTGTTTCATCACCTTGTAATGCCATTTGTCAATGCAGACACTATGGACACCGCACCAAAACAAGTTGTCAAGCCAGTGGTCGCAACCTACATTGTCAACAGGGGTATTTTTTCTCGGGTAATCATAGTCCTCCATTGATTTACCTTAAGCTCTATTAATCATGGCCCCCAAGGCGAAATCCACTTATACATATCAAAACTAGATCCTTCCCCTTCCCGTTGACCTGGACCACAACCCTTTAGCGGATAAGGACTATAAATCACAGAATCGAGGTGCGATTTCGATTTCTTCGAATTGTACTCTTGGCTAAAAGACATCTTTCTAGACCAGGGAAATGAAATTGGACTCTAGGAGTCCAATT
The DNA here is from genome assembly GCA_009831015.1 of Picea engelmannii. NCBI lineage: Eukaryota > Viridiplantae > Streptophyta > Pinopsida > Pinales > Pinaceae > Picea > Picea engelmannii. Next base: position 200,109 of record ML788823.1, read on the forward strand.
TACCAATGTATATTTTCCCTCGGACCCAAAATTTCCCTGAATTTTCCCTCAGATGCCAAGCTCGTTATTCGCTCGGTCAAAGGGCCATTGTTTCCTCCTCTGGAGAAACCCTGTTCACAGTCACCTCTGAATCCATTGACCAGATGTTGCAAATCCATAGAAATGATGCATCCATCCCTTTTTCCATTGAATCCCTGAAAGACCTGTACCAAAAGCTCACTTTCCCCCAAACAGCCCAAATTTTTAAGATTTTTCCGCTATAAGACGCCCAATTGCCCAAGAAAAATCCCCCTTATTCATCCTCCATCTTCATTGTCAAGGCCAACAAGATCATTTCAATACTTTGTTACCTATTAGGTTATTTATCAAATGAATGGGTAGATGATCTTATTCTAAGTTTTCTATCTATCTTTTCCACAGAAGCAAGAGCCACAATTAAATTAAATTTCAGTCAATTTATGGCTGATAACATTCATGATTAGCTTTTCAGGTTTCCAACTGAAGGAATGTTCAGATATTCCTCAGTCCTGGTTTATATATTCTTGTTTTTTCATTCATACAAGTTTCAATGTGCATTTCAAAAATTAAACCAGGAATGAAACCCACAGTCAATGACCTCATGGACCTCATTGGTGAGGAAAAATTCAGCAAAGTATAGTTTCAAGGACATCATAGACCAGTTTTATTGCCTAGTGGTTTGCATGTTGAACAGCAGCACGGAAACAAGAATCAATGAATAAATTCAGAGAATCTTGCACCTTTATGACCTAGCTAAGACAGGGAATTGGTATTTATACCAAAACCACACAAAGATAGGAGTGTATGGTTGTGAATTGCCACCTTATAGATTGCCAAAATACCTCCCTGTGATGATTTTTTCATTAGAATACATAAGGCAAATGGTGAACTCAGATGACATCCACTTTGTTGTAGAAAAGAAGAAGCAACATCTTAGAATCAAGACCCAATTGGCCCTTTCATCTGCAATAGCAGATGTTGGCCCTTGACCAAGTTTTGAGGAACACTTGGTCATATTTGACCATTTTTGGGACTTCGACAGCTTATCAAAGATGGTGTGCAATGCGAAGCAGAAATCGTGGAAGCTAGACCCCTTATTTGGGTCTTTTTTGGGTTTTTGGGGATAATGTAATGGGAAAGGGATGTCGGCCCATGGGTTTACCCACGCTTAGGCCCACTTTTGTATGTATAAATAGATATGAAGTAGATGTGAAGTAGGTGTGATTGCTTAGTGAAATTGGTAGTGCATCTATGTGATGTTGAATAAGTTCTCTATGTGAACTGTGTAAGGCTTGCAAGGCTAAGTGCAAGTTACTGTGAGGCTTCTATAGGAAGCTAAGTGTTGTAACGCAAGGTAGAAGGATCTAGCAAGCTACATAGATATTTTTTCCTATGCGAAGAGGGATTTGGATGGATATGTGTTGTAACCTGATTAACTGAAGCTAATAAAGAAGAAGACTATGTGGACGTAGCCCCAGGGTGGGGGTCAACCACGGTAAACCTGTGTGTTGTGATCTGTGCCTCGACCTGATGTGTTTGTCTCTTCCTTTGCTAAGTGCTTTGATGTGTTTAGATAGATCTATTTATGCTTTGTGCTTATGAGATATGAATGAATGTTAGATCTGGTATGTAATATGCTTAGTGCTTGATATGCTGAATCTAATCTATCTTGTTGTGGCTAAGTGCTAAATTATCTTAGATCTAAGTACATACTGCGATGCTTTGTGTTGTCTGCGAAGTATCATAAGGGTTGAATATTGATGAATAATCTATGCTAGGCGATTGCTAAGTGTTATAATCATAGATCTATGTCCCAGCTAAGGTTGCAGAGACTTGAGTCTCACAACCACCCCTGCCTCTACCTCGGGTGAGACTTCATCTGCTTCGCATGTGTTGCCGAAAGGGCCGGTAGTTAGGGTTTTGTTGGTGCTTTGTTGTATCGTTGAACCCTGGGTCTGCCCGTATGCCAACAAATGGTTCTGTTGCTAGGACCTGAAACTATGATTGCTGGTCACTGAGCAGAAGAAGATTTGTGCAAAGATTCACCCTGAAATTGTGAAAGCTCTAGGCGTGGATCTATGCCCTAGTGCACAGTGATCCACTAGATCTGAAAAGTTTTGTGTTGAAGAAGGAAGGATAGATCTAAATTAAAGAAGTCAATCTGCAATAAAAAAGGTTGATATTGAAGAAAAGAAGTAATATATGTAAGCTCTATGCTCTGATAAAGGTAAGAATAGTTAAAAGTTCTTAGATCTGGAAGCTTTGTTCCCTGTAGAAGTAAAAGAAGTGAAATTTTTTGTTTCTAAAGTATGAATTTAGGTATTCTTGATGGATTTTGTCCTAGATTGAAAACTAGTGCATTGTTAGATGAAAGAACATTTGATATGAATAGATCTGATAAGTATAATGATAGATATGGTATACCTATGCATAGAAATAATTTTTGGACTAACCAATGGATGCAGGACCCTAGAAAGAAATTTTTGCAGGCTAGTCATTATGATCCTAGTGCACAGTATAAGAAGAGTTGGGGATCATTGAAGAGAAAGAGAGGATTAACTCTTTGTTACAGTTGCAGAAGACCAGGAAATCTTGCTAAGGAATGCCCTGGGAGAAACCCTAGTTGCCTCTGTTGTAAGGCTATGGACCATGAAGTACTGGATCACCCTAGAATGATTGCTAGACTTGAAAAGATGAATATGGAGCAAGCAAACTCTGAATGAGATCAAGAGACTAAGATTATAGAATAACCCCAAAAAGAATCAGAGATTATGTTACTGAAAATGAAAGAAACCCTAGATGAACATAAAGATGTCAGTTTGTCATAGATCTTCAAAGAAAAGGAGAAAATCAAATTAAGAATAGGAAACTTCAACATTGACTATGCTCTGGATGAGGGAACACAGATGAAAATTATGACAGAAAGTACTTGGGAAACCCTAGGAAGGCCTGTTATGGTTCCTTCACTGGGAAAAATAGGTTTGTTTAAAGGAAAAATGGTAACCCTATGTGGCAAGATTACCCAGATAGTTATGAGTACCCATGGAGCTTCGACAGAGGAAGAATTTGAAGTTATTAAATTTATTGATGACCATGCCCCATTTCCATCTTTGTTAGGAAAGATCTGGATTGAAAAAGACTAGATCTGGAAAAAAAAAAAAGGAAGCCCTAGAACAGAAGAAGCAAGAACTCATGGAATTTATGACTAGAAGGATCGCCTACTTGATGGAAGAACAAGAGAATAGATCTAAGTTATTGAACACCAGGGACTTGGATGTCGAAGCTATAAGAGTATTAGAGGAACCACAAAAGACAGAAATACCTAATCCATATAATGAAGGAGTATTACCCTTGGATCTGAAGAAAGAATCTCAGCATCGCGGAGTGACTATGTCGAGAGAAGATACGAATCTGAATGGAAAAATGATGACCGAGACGAATCTCACTGGAAAGAAGGCTAGGAAGCTAAGTAAGAAGAGAGCTAAGATCGAAAAGTTACAGAAGATTCCAAAGGAAACTTCACAGAAGAAAAAATCACAGGAATTGAGCTTCGTCGGGATATCTGAACAACGACATATGGCACTTCATCATGGCGAAGAAATATAACCATTGGACCGATATACCCATTCAAATTCTACCCCGAACGGATAGAAAATCTTTAAAGGATCACCACCAGACCGTTAGACCATGCCATAACAGATGGATCAACGTTCATGGAAGCTTCATACCCATTGCAAGCAGACCGTTGACGAATTTCCTATTTATCTCATCGTGTCGTGCCCGAAGAACACTTTTTACAACTAAAAAATCGAAGCCCACATAACTAGTGATTGTCTACAGTGATCATTGCAAGGAGATTATTCATCCTAGTGCAGCATTTTGAGATCATCGTGACCCCGATTATCTTTCCCGAGTGCGTATGTCTGACGAGCTCACCGCATTTGAGGAATCCATCACAGAGGTCCTTCTCGATTTAATGACTGAGAGAGCCATTTCGGAAAGAAGAATGTCCATTAGAGTCCAAGCATCATCGACAAGAGGAGTTCAAGCCTCCCCGTCGACTGTTCGAGCAGGAACATCTCGAGCCAACATAGAAAGAAGAACTAAGCATAAGAATGATATAGCCAATGCGAAGTTAGTGCCATCCATCCTACCAGCTTACATACCCCCTCTGAGCAGTGAGATTAACAGGGGAAGTGTCCCTAGAGACTTTGAATACACCCTAGTCACTGCATATCTATCAAAAGGAGTATGCACCTACCGCGCAGATCAAGACAAGGTTACAGCGTTGAAGTTTTGCGACTTCAACCTGGGGGACCATAAATCTTACAGAATGCTCACCCTGTATAAGTACTTGACGAGAACTAAGGGAAAGAATTAGAAGCTCATCCCTCAACAATGGACGATGAACCTCACACAGTCTACTCTGCTCAACGTTATGAAAATACTGCACTTCGACAGACACCAGGAGGTGAATGCTTGTGTAAAATTGTTGCTAGAAAGTTACCATGGAGGATACCTGTGGTTAGATCATCGCATAATTGTTGATCCGGTGTTGATCAATAGGATCACTGGGCTTAGCATGTAGGGCCCTGATCCCCATGATTATTATCCTGGAAAGACCACAGACCGTGCTCTTGCACAGAAGATTAAAGAAGCCTATGGAGATGTTGATAAAGGTGTGAGAGGCTACAAGGTAGCTTCTATTGAAAGTGGTGCAGTGCACCTCACATGCCAACTGATCGCAGGGAAGTTGGTATGCAAGAATCGACCGACACAAGTATCTGGATTTGTAGTTGACCTCACAGGAAAGTGCGCAGAGGGACTATAGATGAACTGGGTGAAGTACCTGGTGAATCAACTGGATATTAACTATAGAGAAGCCCAGGATCAGGGGCATGAGTTCCATTTTAGCTGGCTCCTGATACTGATCACTTTTTTTTCATGGGAGCTACCGGAAGGCGCAACCTTCCCGGACCTTGACCCCTTTGAGCCACTAGCCACGAAGTTCAGTACATTATGGTACTCGAATGACATGAGCAAGCAATGGCAATCAAATTTCATTTTCCACGCATACTATAACCAACTGAAAGCATCCATAAGGAATGAACCTTGCATAACCCCAAACACTTTGTAGAGATTCCGACCTCTAATAAAGTTCAACATAGACCGCCACTTTATATACATAACCCCACACACTCATGAGCACCAGGAACAGCTACAGTCCTATTATAAGCTGACAGAAGAAGACCTGGAAAAGATCACCAAGGAATGGTCGGCGGACCCCCTTGTTTCAGCAGACCCCACAGAAATTTTTGACATCGACAGCCTCAGAACTATGCAAGATACACCTGGGGCCAGTAAGACAAAGAAAGAAAAGACGACGAAGAAGACTGAAGAAGTCCAGGATGTTGACAACCTATCTGTAAGGACGACTTCCATTACACCTGAGGAAGAAGGTGATGATGAAGAAGGTACAGAAACTTAGAAATTCAAAGTACCACTGCCTAGGGATGAAGAAGACTCATCGAAGAAAAGGAAGGTCTCACCTCTGAAATCTTCCTCCAGAAAGAAACCAAGAACCCCTATAACCAAGATGTGAACTGCCCTCACATTGGATGACCTTGATTTCATTGTTGCAGTGGTCAATGATGCTTCAAAGGAAATCATAGAGAAGAAGGAGGAGAAGCAGGAACAAATGTATAGCCAAATTGAGATCGCACTCCAAGGAGTATAGCAAGAACTCCAATCTAGCCAAGCAATCTCTACTGCACCTCTGCCAGAAGGAACAACAGAAGTGGGAGATGAATCAGTTCAGCTTTGCAAGATTGTTGATACAGTCGAAGTACGCCTTCAACATGCTCAGGAAGAAAATGTGCACGCCACCCAGGCCCTAAAGAAATCACAGGAGGAAATTATTGAACAACACCAAGCTGCGCAACAAGAGAAGAATGCTCTCCAAGCAAAATTTGAAGAAGACAGAGCAAAGATCCAAAAAGAGAAAGAGCATTTGCTCACAAAGCAGATAGGAATTAAAGAAGTAGTAAATAGAGAATTTATCTCTGTGACCAGCTTAGAGAAAAAGGCCGAAGAGCCCATAGAGCGCCAAGTGACGAAGTTGGCTAAAGTCATTCAACAAGTTCAACAAAGGGTCATGGAATTAGAGCTTCAGACCATACCACAGACTCCGCAAGAAGTGCACGATCAATGAGAATTGAATGCTCAGAACGCCGTTGAGAGGATTAACACACTTGTTGAAGAATGTAAACAACTAAGTAGCAGAAGCACACAGATATATGAACAACTATCTGAAGACCCAGAGTTGAAGAAACTGGAGTCCCAACTCTAGGAAGAAAAGCAGCACATAGATATAGTACAGGCGCATCTCAAGCTCCTGTCACCCATCGAGAGGATGAAGAGATCCCAGGAACAATGCATTTCCCAACAACTCGTTCTTACCATGAAGAACAAAGTGATGGAAGTCACCCAGAAACTCCAGCTGAGCCAAGAGGCGGCCTACCTACTATTTGAAGAAATTGAAGGCCAAGGAACACTGCTAGAACAAGTAGTTGTCATAGTCGAGCAGCAACTTGAAGGACCTATCAGCAAAGTGGTTGTTCAGGAATTCGCTAAGGAAGAAGCAATAGCACAGATACAAGCCGAAGTAGCTCGAGCCAATCTTGAGACCTTTGAGGCAACATTAGCCAGACCTAAGTGACTCGGGATGATTCACAGGTGAGTGTTGGGGGCATGTTGGTCCTTGACCAATTTTTGAGGAACACTTGGTCATATTTGACCATTTTTGGGACTTCGATGGCTTGTCAAATATGGAGCGCAACGTGAAGCGAAAATCATGGAAGCTAGACCCCTTATTTGGGTCCTTTTTGGGTTTTTGGGGATAATGTAATGGGAAAGGGATGTCAGCCTGTGGGCTTACCCACGCTTAGGCCCACTTTTGTATGTATAAATAGATATGAAGTAGATGTGAAGTAGGTTTGATTTCTTAGTTCAATTGGTAGTGCATCTATGTGATGTTGAATAAGTGTTATGTGCGAACTGTGTAAGGCTTGCAAGGCTAAGTGCAAATTACTGTGAGGCTACTATAGGAAGCTAAGTGTTGTAACGCAAGGTAGAAGGATCTAGAGAGATGCGCGGATCTTATGTCCTATATGAAGAAGGATTTGGATGGCTATGTGTTGTAACCTGATTAACGGAAGCTAATAAAGAAGAAGACTTTGTGGACGTAGCCCCAGGGTGGGGGTGAACCACGGTAAACCTATGTGTTGTGCTATGTGCCTCGACCTAATGTGTTTGTCTCTTCCTTTGCTAAGTGATTTGATGTGTTTAGATAGATCTATTTATGCTTTGTGCTTATGAGATATGAATGAATGTTAGATCAGGTATGTAAGATGCTTAGTGCTTGATCTGCCAAATCTAATCTATCTTGTTGTGGCTAAGTGTTGAATTATCTTAGATCTAAGTACATACTACGATGCTCTATGATGTCTGTGAAGTATCACAAGGGTTGAATATTGATGAATAATCTATGTTAGGTGATTGCTAAGTGTTATAATCACATATATGTGTCCCAGCTAAGGTTGCAGACACCAGAGTCTCGCAACCACCCATGCCTCTACCTCGGGTGAGACTTCATCTGCTTTGCAGGTGTTGCCGAAAGGGCCAGTAGTTCAGGTTTTTTTGGTGCAATGTTGTAGCGTTGAAACCTGGGTCTGCCCATGTGCCAACAACAGATCAGCAGGAGAAGAGGCAAATAACCTCTTGAAATAGATGAGGTTTACTCAGAGTTCCACTTGGTATTATGACCCATTTGGTGTCATCTCAGAGCTCAAAGTCAAACAAAGGAGCACTCCTTATTCTCACATAAAGAAACCAGAAGTGGAGAAGTATATGAACCAACCAGAATGGAAAGAAAATGCATTTATATAAACAGAGGAACAACCTACCCCTGTCACTGCTTCACATACCAACACACCTAAAAATCAAATAGAGAAAAGAGAAAGAAAGGAGGTTTCTCCTTTAGTCACAGAGGTATCATCCGAGGACTTCCAAGTTTATGGAAATAGGGCCAAGACCAGTCATGCACCAGACTTGCTCAAGGAAGGAGAAATGCAGTCCACCATAGTCATCGAGGGACCCCACTCTTCATCCTTCTCAGACAGTCAGTTCATAGTGTCTACATCATCACCAACATCTCAAAGACAAACAGACACTACTCTGACATTCGAATCATCTCATGAGCAAACAGAGTCAAATATTTTTGACAAGTACAAACAGATCAAGCAAAGAAATGAGCTCCTCAACAGCAGCACCTATGCTCAGTTTTGGAAGAAAAATTCCACTTCTCAACATAGGATATCGTCAACTTTTAACACAGAGAGAGGAAGAATGCAAATGGAATTCTTGCAAGCACAAGATCCTCATCCTAAAATAGTTGTAGACTACAAAAATATTTCCTTTGAGTTTGATGTAAAGGATGTCCATCCAGTGGACCAGATGGATATGCATAGGCAGACAAGAGAGGTGATATTCTCTACCTTGACCAACACCTCAATGAATGCTTCAAAGTTGCAGGTATCCTTGAACAACATTCAATCCCAATTGAATCTGGATAAAATCTCTTCTTTGGCCAAGGACAACAAAATCAAATCATTAGAAGAATTGGTGTTGAAGATTGGGTATGACCCAACAAATGTCAAGGCGGAAGTGGATTTATTGAAGAAGAAGAATGCTGATATAGCATCTCTGAGAAAGCAGTTGAAGCTCCCAACTACAGAATATTCACCAGCCAAAGAAGAAATGTTGAATCTAATCATGGAACAGAATGCAAAAATAAGAGAAATGGAAGAAGAAATGGACAAACTAATAAAGAAAAAGGAACAGAGTGTGCAGTGTTAGAATATAAGTGGATGTGCTTGTTTTACTATTGACAATACCCTTGTCACCCAAACATAGGCCGAATCCACCCTCCGAGCACCTTAACCTTGATAGAGAATCATTCTGAAATCAAACCCTAGGCTAGATAGCCAAACAAAGGGTAGCACACCTTTCCCCAAGGATAGCACACCAACAAGAGCTAATCAAATAGTCCAAACCCTAGCCAAGATATAGTCCAAGCCAAACATGATCTTCTGGTTGCAACAGCTACAGTGAAGGCTCTCCTCAAACCTGCACACAAGACTGAGCACTGCAGTGCGCACAAGACTGGGCATTGCAATTATGAGACTGCGTGCCAGAATGAGAACTGGCCTCCTGTATTTATACTAATTCTGGCTAACTTCCTGGGCCGACTTCTCATTTTGGGTATCTGTCTGTTCAATATCTATTATTATTTCTGGCCGACTTCTTCTCTTAGAGGCTAATAACCTAATATAAATTATCTTCTTGAGATGACAAGTCTTCTAGGGTTATTAGCCAACTCATTAGGGTTTCTTCTTGCTTCCCGGAGTATTTAATCCTTGTCAGGTTTACACATGGAGGTAAATACCTCCTGCAGCTACCATAATATCAACACTCCCTCCTAGCTAGGGAGGTATTACAGGTAATGGTCTTGAGCACAAAACATACCATTCACCCGGTAGCATCAACATAGTTATATAGACTAGATCATGAGCACCATCATCATCATTAGTTGCATCATCTCTCGAAACCATACTCTATCTGAGTAATTAGACATGATGCTCACTCCACAGAGTGATACAAGAGCCATTCTTCTAATCTATAAGAGTAGATGTTCTGAACCATTTTCTGTCTGGAAAATCTATGTTCATCATTCATCTGGCTAATAATTATTTTCAATAAATTGTTGATAGTATTCAAGGCAATCAGAACAAAATAGAACACAACTGTGTCTATCCATATTAGTACATAACTACAATCTAGTGGTACACTACCACACCAAGTAACACACAAGTACTTGATCAGCAATGTATAGTCACGAACAGTGGAACACATCCACCATAGTAGTATACATCTACTGTCATACAGTCTTCATAACAATCATCTGATACCAACCTGCATAGAAACAATGTTATGATATAAATTGAATCATCTGGGCCAATCTTTCACTCACATCTGTGAGATCTGAAAGAATATATGCCCTCAGAGTAGAACAATGAGATTCTTCTCAAGCAAGGAAGAATAATTGTCATGTCTTCTCAACCTGGACCATTCCCCACCCTAGGCCATTCTTCCTACACTAATCAAAGTGCACCCTAGAGAGAATGTATAAACCCTAAGTATTGTATGTCCCTGATTGTTGGGCCTGGACCATTCGCCACCCTATCCCATTCCTCCTACACTAATCAAAGTGCACCCTAGAGAGAATGTATAAACCCTAAGGAATCCCTGTCCCTGATTTCTGAACCTGGACCATTCCCCACCTTGGGCCATTCCACCTACACTAATCAAAGTGCACCCTTGAGAAAATGTATAAACCCTAAGGAATGATTGTCCAGACCATTTCCTCTATTAACCACAAGAGGAAAAGAATGTCCTGTATCAACCTCCAAAATGGACCATTCCTCATGTTAACCACAATGAGAAATCATTGTCCGATGAGGCGGGCCAGTCTTCTTGAGTAACCCTCAAGAAGATAGACTTCCCTAGACCACTCCCCATGTTAACCACAATGGGAAGTCATTGTCTATGATACATCAGCAATTTGGACCATTTCCCATGTTAACTACAATGGGAAATTGCTGACATCAGAAATCTCGATCCACTTTCCGAATAGGAAAGCATCTGTCCAAGATGGACTATTTTTCAATCTTGAAAATGAATGTCTTCAATAATATTTTCAGTGATCTCTCCCAACCTGGGATTCATCTCTTCCTTTTTCAATAAGGAAGTCGTCTCCATGAGCTCCATCTTGAGTACTCAAACTCTTTCATTTGGATGGAAGCTTTACCAAAATGTCTGCTCATCTGTGGAGATATGTATTGGAGAACCACTATCTCCTTTATGGAATTCATCACAGATAATGTAATGCTTGATTTTAAATGTACTTTAGTCTGGAACACTGATTTTCTATGAAGGCTTCATGTAGCTCTGAACAATAGAGTATATCATTGTTGGAAAACTGGAACATATCCATGTGGCACTTCTTTTGTCATCATGAGATCTGATCTACTGAGTAATCATCTTGATGTTATAGGAAATCTTCACCACTCTTCTGTTGTGCACTAGAGGTTCTCCACCAAGTTATCTTCTTCTATCTGCATACAAGGGTCTCTTTATGGTATGCCTCAAAGTCTTGAGATTTCTCTTCATACACTCTTTATTCAATTTCTCTTCATACACTCTTTATTCAAGTTCTCTGGAGAACATTCTTTGCATTCATCTGATGTAGAACTCCAACTCATGGATGTTGTGGATGATATAATGACTCATGTAGAGATAAGTCTAGTTTACTGGAACAAGTAATCATCATTGTCTTCTCCCTCCATCTGGGAGAACCCCTAGTTTTGGATCTCGCAATGCTTTCATTCATAAGTATTCCATACACTGTTCTTCATCACGACTTTCAGTTCCTTTTCTTGATTGCTTTTATTGAGTTTATATTAGGCTGACAATCTTGTGATTCTTGATACAATGACTGGTTGTTCTGGCTTCTCTTGCTTTCTTGGAATCTTCATGTGTTTCTTTAGTTCTCGGGTCCATGGAGTTTCTTATAGATTCCATTCCCTAAATATTCCATCATAGGATCACGGATGTGGATGGACAACCAGGGATACTTTAAGGATTCTCTTTGAAGAATACGTATTGTCTTTCATGGTTGCTATCATGGATATATACTTCATCATCTTCAATGGATCATAGGATTATCTCCCTCCTAATCCTTTCTTCATGTATGAGTGCATATAATCGGCTCCCTCCATCTAACAGAGTCCACGCTTCCATCTGCATCCTTATTGTCTTCTGCAATATATAATTGGCTCTCTTGTCTAACAGAGTCCATGCTTCTATCTTGTTGTCTTCTACAAAATGTCATAAGTATTTTTCCAATTTCCTCTTGATTGTTGACTTCTTTCTATCTTTTCTTCTTCTAAGTCTCTTCATGATTGATTCGGCTTATCTTGCAATAGCTTCCACATGATTTTTATTTCATCCTTTCATGTGTATTATCTAATGATATACATTCTTATCTTGTTGTTCTTCCATAGGTATAGCTCTTCTTGGAACACATTATCTTCCAAGAGATAGATATACAAGATACGTATAGAGACGATGCAAACAAGATATGTACAAGAAATAAGAAGAGTTTTGTTACCTTTAGAAGAAGAAGTTCCTTCCATCCTGCTTAGTCTTCTTTGTAGGTTCCTTTTCTTCAGAAATTGATGCTTCGTGTTTCTCCTTCCTTTTCTTTAGCTCGGGAAAATGATTCTTGTAGTGACCATAATTTCGACAGTTGAAGCATTGTACTTTTGAAATGTCTTTCTCTTGATTTGTCTTCCTCCTTGAACCAAACTTCCTTTTGTTCCTGAAGTTCTTGAATCTTGCTATGAAGGCTTGATCATCATACTTCTTTTGGGGTTTCTCTTTTGAACTTATCCTTGATTCTTCTTGAGCACAGCAAGTCCAAAGTTCTTCAAATGTTAGATACTCCTTTCTTGTGTTCATTCTTGCGGAAAATGCATCCCACATATTGGGAAGACCATTGAGTACTATGTTTACCAACTCCTTCTCTGAGATGATCTCTTCAATAGCTTGTAGTTGATCTCTTAACTAAGAAATTCTCACAAAGTATGATGTTATGTTGTCATCATCATTCATATTCATGTCACAGAGCTCATTCTTTAGACTCATTACTTGTCCAATGTTTCTGACTTAGAAGAGGTTTGTTAGGGCATTGTACATATTTTTTGATGAGTCAATATGGGATATGTAGGGTATAAAGTGGTCTTTTATGGATTCCACTATGATACTCATAGCATTAATGTCATCATCTTTGAACTTCTCCATAGCTACAACATTCTGTGGTTCCTTCTCTTTCCCTTCTTCAAACTCTGGTTTCACGATATCCAGCACTTTATTCTTGGCAAGGATGAGGTCAATCCTTGTATTCCAGGCTCTGAAGTTAGAGGATCCATCTAAATTGTTCTCTGACTTCATAGAATAAGTCATGGCTACTTTGACTTGGTCAAACCCTAGATTTGACCACAAACTCAAACTTCACGTCTTGGCTTGCTGAGAGTATCAGGAGATGCGCTAAGCTAGAGCGCATTAATCTATTCGGAGATTTGGTCAATCCATTCACTTAAGGTTCCTCAACAAGAGGATTAGGTTTTATGCAACTGCTCCTGCTAGTAACCCTAGTGTCAATGTCTTAGAAGCTTCTTCTGCTAGTAACCCTAGCGACAGTTCCCCAGCGAGCTCAATATCCTAGCGCCTATGTTTCCTTCCAGCGTTTAGACTGAATGAAGGAGGTGTGGGACCATAACCTGTTATAATATAAGTGGATGTGCTCATTTTACCATTGACAATACCCTTTTCACCCAACCATAGGCCGAAGCCACCCTCCAAGCACCTTAACCTTGACAGATAATCATTCCGGAAGAAAACCCTAGGATAGATATCCAAACAAAGGGTAGTGCACCTTTCCCCAAGGATAGTGCACCAACAAGAGATGATCAGATAGTCCAAACCCTAGCTAAGAGATTTTCCAAGCCAAACATGATATGCTAGCTGCAGTAGCTACAGTGGCAGCTCTCCTCAAACCTGTGCACAAGACTAGTCACTACAGTGTGCACAAGACTAGGCACTGCAATTCTGAGACTGCCTGCCAGAATGAGAACTGACCTCCTGTATTTATACTAATTCTGGCTAACTTCCTGGGCCGAATTCTCATTCTAGGTATCTGTCTGTTCAGTATATATTATTATTTCTGGCCAACTTCTTCTCTTGGAGGCTAATAACCTAATATAAATTATCTTCTTGAGACGACAAGTCTTCTAGGGTTATTAGCCAACTCATTAAGGTTTCTTATTGCTTCTTGGAGTATTCTATCCTTTTCAGGTTTACACGTGGAGGTAAATACCTCCCGCAGCTACCATAATATCAACATGCATATGGCCATGATCCCACTGGAGGCAGTCCCTCTAACAAAAATTAGAATAGCAGAAGCATCTACATCAGCAAAAATTCCATTAGCAATCCTAGTATAAGTTTTAGATACATTTGATAAACTTGTAAAATCCATGGAGGACATGTCCATCCAAATGGAAGAGATCAGAAAAATGCAGGAAGAATTAAATAACTTGCAAGATTTGAATTCAATGTTCCAGGCCAGTCACCAAGAAGAGATGCATAAGTCTCAAAGGCTTAATCAACAATTACATCAACTACAGAAAGAGATTGTCATGGAAAAAACCTTAGCTCAAGCTAAGGAAAATATTTGGGTAGATATCAACAAGTCAATGTCAGAATTTGGCCATCCATACAGATCATCTTTGAGCAGCATGAATTAGTATAAAAGGCCATAGGAGAAATTGATATCATCAAGGGAGAGTTAGGAGAAAGACCCACAGAGGCCATTGAACTTATCATATTTCTGATCTCCAAAAACAAGTGCGAGTTAGAAGAACTAGAAATTGAGGATAGAATAGATACCATCCTTTAGATCAAGAAGGTCCTGACCAAAAAAGGATTGATTTTGTAGATAGAAGAGAAGGCCCAAGTGATGGACATAGGTGTGCAAAGATTTTTCAATAAGTTTGAAGTGCTACATAAGAAAGGTCTCCTTGCATTATTAGTACTAAATGACAAACTAATCACTCTATCTGATTACAAACGGAAGATGAGTGCAGTGGCAAAGGACAGTTCAAAGTTTGCAGGGATACAAGGAATCATTACTGGTAAATCTTTCTTGGAGACACTAGAGTTGGACTTGAATATTCAGCATGATATTAAACATATCTTCATCACTAAGCCTACTTTTGCTAAGTATACTGAAATGGATCAGACATACATGAAATTACTCAAGATTTCCATCCCAAGTAAAAAGAGGTGGGAAGACCTATGCGCACTACTTGAGTAGAGACATTTTTGGTGTTCTAGTCAGCATGGAGCAGCCAGTAAAATTCAAAGAGATGAGTCACCAACCACTTCCACCAAATCAACACAAGGGATCCGAGCAAATCAAAAAATCCCTATATTTTGTATTTTAGAGATCTAGTTAGTTAGATATTCCTCCATAATATCCTAGTCATTTATGACAGGATCTGATGTAAATAGTTTTATAAATACTTCTCTCTTCGAAGTATTGAGGGTTGAGTTTTGCACCCAGGAGCTATTGTGTAATTTTTTCAAAGGATCAACCAGTAATAAAAGAGACTTATTCACAGGATTCTTGTGCCAGACTATTGGTAATATATTTCTCTCTTTGTCAAATGTTTTCTTACTCTCTATAATCATTTCATGTATTTCCAATTCTAATCATTAAAAGAAATTCAAAAGAATAGAATTTATTTTGTATACTCTGTCTCTAGTTTTTTAATGATCTGTATGTTTTTCATATGAAACTAAGTGAAGGAATTCTTAACTGCTCCTTTTCTTAGTGGACTTTCCCCTCTATTCCCTCTTATCCATTTCATTTGAATCAAATAGATCCAACAGTTTTACTACCCTTCCCTATGGAGAAAACCTTGTAAAAATCTGAATTGATCCTCATCTTTAAATACAGACCCCATAGCCCAATGGAAATTTAAGCATTCTTTCAGCCAAATATTTAAAAAAAAAAAAAAAATCGAACTGTCATAACTAGCCTAACATTTAAAACTGAAACAAATCTAAATCTGATAGAGAGATCCCTCTCTGAAGCTGGCAGGGCTAGATCCTAGCTTCCAAAGTGGTTTGGTAGTTACCTATGTCAATTTCTTCTACAACCTCTAGAAGTTACAGAGGGATAACACGGAGAAAAACAACAGATATCCAGTGAACAATAACTTCCATTGAATAAACAAGCTAGGTTGAAACTGTAAAACTGCATAACTGAAAACAACTTGCTCAAATGGTGTTAGCTATCGTTCAAAAGATATGTGGTTGTTACATGCATTCATCTGAGCAGAATGATTACAATGAGGCTGCATTGGAATTTTTAACATTACTCATGAACGCCAAAACCATAGACATCCAAAAACCTAACCCTAGGAGATGAAATGCCAAAAGTTATATGGGCCCCGATGGGTAAGTTGGTACCTCAACTTCTCGGGGTCATAATTTTTTCATACGACCTTTGTTTTAGGCATGTGATGGCCTGTTGGAAAGGTATTTTCTAGAAATACACATTATGTCTTCAAACTCTGACTTCGTCTATAGTTTGACTATGTGTTGTCACATGGGCAGACCCAGGTTTCAATGCTTCAACAACGCACCAACAAAACCCTAACTACCAGCCCTTTCGGCAACACCTGCGAAACAAATGAAGTCTCACCCGAGGTAGAGGCAAGGGTGGTTGCAGGACTCAAGTGTATACAACCTAGCTGGGACACAGATATGTGATCACAGTACTTAACAGAACACTTAGCATTTAACATTGATTAATATTTAACTCTTATCCACTTCGCAGGAGAAAACCCTAATTACAGAACATCGCAGTATTCAACAAGATCTAACACATCCAAGCACTTAGCATATAGAAATAGATCAGATCTATAATTCATTCACATCACTAAGCACTAAGATACTATATCAGATGCATCTAACATATATTTCTACACTAAGCATAACTCACATAACAACCATAATGCACAAAGAAACCACAACACAAGATATATGTGGTTCAACCCCAGCGTGGGGCTACATCCACCAACTCTTCTTCTCTTTATTATCTTCTTTCAATGCACACAGCCACAAGACCCACTCTGCATAGGATAGGAGATCTACGCGCACCTTGCCAGATCTTCCTTCCCTAAGTTAGGTCACAAAATAAATCCTTCTTACATGGTCTACACACCAACTTCTTACATTCACTTGCACTTAGCTCTGCAAGTCTTAACACATAGTATGCACAAAGCCTCTAGCTCCACACTAAGCCATAAACATTCACTATTTACCACTTTCTTACATTGCCTAGATATCTATTTATACATTGAAAATGGGGCATAAACATGGGTAAACCCATGGGCCGACATCCCATACCCATTTCATAAACCCTAAACCCAAAATTCCCTAAAAAGGGGACGAGATCTCGTGATCTTCGCTCCGCCTTTGACCAGCCTGTCGAAGTCCCAAAAATGGTCGAACATGACCAAAGATCTTAAAAACTTTGTCAAGGGCCAACAGGCCCCAATCACTCACCTATGACTCATCCTAAGTCACTCAGATATGGGTAACATTGCCTCGAAGGCCTCAAGATTGGCTCGAGTTACCTCGACCTGTTGCTTCGCCAGAGCCTCCTGCTTGGAAAAATCCTGAAGAACCTTCTTCATCACAGGTCCTTCCAAGCGTTGTTCTATTATGGTGACCACTTGTTCTATTTTTTCAGCTCGTCCTTATATCTCCTCAAAAAGTGTGCACTGGTTGGAGCTTCTAAGTCACTTCCATGACTTTACTCTAGATGGCATGAACCTGTTGCTGAACCATGTGTTGTTCTTGGGACCTTTTCATCCTCTCAATCGCGGACAATGGATTCAACTGTGCTTGCACTATTTCTGCCTACTGCTTTGCCTTATGGAGCTATGAGTCCAGTGTCCTTAGTTCAGGGTCCTCTGCAAGTTGCTCGTAAGTCTGTGCACTTCAACTACAGAACCATTTGTTGGCATAGGGGAAGACCCAAGGTTCAACGCTTCAACAGCGCACCAACGAAACCCTAACTACCGAACCTTTCGAAAACACCTCCAAAGCAAATGAAGTCTCACCCGAGGTAGAGGAAGGGGTGGTTGTAGGACTCAAGTGTCTACAACCTAACTAGGACATAGATATGTGATCACAGTACTTAACAGAACACTTAGCAGTTAACATTCATTAATATTTAACTCTTATCCACTTCGCAGGAGAAAACCCTAATTACATAACAGCGCAGTATTCAACAAGATCTAACACATCCAATCACTTAGCATATATAAATAGATCATATCTAGCATTCATTCACATCACTAAGCACTAAGCTACTATAGCAGATGTATCTAACATATATTGCTACACTAAGCATAACTCACATAATAACCATAATGCACAAAG
This sequence comes from Picea engelmannii, assembly GCA_009831015.1. Taxonomy (NCBI): domain Eukaryota; kingdom Viridiplantae; phylum Streptophyta; class Pinopsida; order Pinales; family Pinaceae; genus Picea; species Picea engelmannii. The sequence continues at coordinate 218,325 of ML788823.1, forward strand.
CAACCACAACACAAGATATAGGTGGTTCACCCCAGTGTGGGGATACGTCCACCAACTCTTCTTCTCTTTATTATCTTCATTCAATGCACACAACCACAAGACCCACTCCGCATAGGACAGGAGATCTACGTGCACCTCGCTAGATGCTCCTTCCCCTAGTTAGGTCACAATACAAAGCCTTCTTACATAGTCTGCACACCAGCTTCTTACATTCACTTGCACTTAGCTCTGCAAGTCTTAACACATAGTATGGACTAAGCCACAAACATTCACTATTTATTACTTTCGTACATCACCTAGATATCTATTTATACATTTCAAATGGGGCCTAAACATGGGTAAACCCATGGGTCGACATCCCATACCGATTACATAAACCCTAAACCCAAAATTCCCTAAAAAGGGGTCAATATCCCACGATATCCACTTCGCCTTACGCTTCACTTTCGACCAGCCTGTCGAAGCCCCAAAAATGGTCGAACATGACCAAGGATCTTCAAAACTTGGTCAAGGGCCAACACTATGGAAAGCCAAAAAAACATTGTTTAGAGCCCCAAAACGGACCTAGAAGTACAGAAAGATGTACTGACATGAAAAATTCCAAAATAAGCTAGTTGGAATAGGTGGGCGGCCACCAATATCCACCTGTATGTTGTGTATGGCTTCAGGATAGCCCCAAAAGTGAAAAACCCACAATTACAAAGAAATGTCATCATTACAGAGAAATGTGTTGAACTAAAAATTGTCAAGATGAGCTAGTTGGAATAGATGGGCAGCCACCAATATCCACCTAGATCAGTCCTCCCCCCTTAGGAAGCAACAGTCTCCATTGTGTTGAGTTCCCCCATCAGGTGAGGAAATTTCTGTTGAATTTGGCCTCGGGTCAGACACTTTCCTTGGTGCATGAGCTTCCCTGCCTAAAATCAGATCCTCTGCTGGCAAGTTCCCTTGACCTGTGTGTCCATTATCTTATCAGTGGATGCATGTTTCATGCATTTAGGTTTGAGCTTTGTTGGTGTCAATTGTTCTTCGATCTCCGAGGTGTCCAATAATGGTGGAAAATATGGCCAGAGGAGGTCCACATTGAACATTGGGTGTAAGCCAAGGAAGGGGGGAGTGTTGAGCTCAAAAGCATTGTCACCCCAGCCTTGGTGATAGTTTAAGGACCATAGCAAAGTGGATAGAGCTTCCGATGGGGCCCTGTAAGGCACTCTTTTTGAAAATGTAACTAGACCTTATCTCCCACCTAAAACTTGTGTGGTACCTATTGTTGATCATGGCGCAACTTGTACTTAGCATTGGCTTTCTGCAAAATATCATGGACCTGTTGGCGAATGTGTTGAATTCACTCAATGAATCTGGTGGCTTTATCCACCTTAGAATGAACATGGGAAGATTATTCTTGTGTGCTTGCAAGAGTTAGTGCAATATCAATGGGACACAAGGGCTGGAATAGCATCTCCACCTAAAATGTGTTATGGCTAGTGGAGCTATGGAGAACCATGTTTTAGTTGTGTTGAACATAAGGAAGAATCTCATCCCATGTATGTGGATTATTAGATTTATACATGTGTAGGATGTGCACAATCATCTGATTGATGACCTATGTTTGGCCATCAGTTTGGGGGGTGGAAGGAAGTGGATTTAGTGAGCTTGGTGCCCAACAGTGACCAAAGACTCAACCAAAATGTGTTGAGGAACCTCTTATCCCAATATGATATAATGGTCTTTCGTATCCCAAAATGGACCCGCACCTGTTCGAAGAAGAGCTGGGAAGTATCTGTCATTGTGAGGCTCTTCTTGCAGGCTATGGGAATGGCCATCTTAAAAAATCGATCAACCACCACAAATACACAATCATTTATTTTCTTGGTGGACGGAAGGCCAGACACGTAATCCATCAAGATTCATTCCCAAGGCCTTTAGGGAGTATGAAGAGGGGTGTATAAGCCTTGCTTCTTGAAGGTTGGCTTGGAAATGGCACAGGAAGTGCAAGATCTAATATACTCGTTGGCGTCCTCTCAAAGTTGTGGCCAATAGAAATGTTTCTGTAGAACGGCCACAGTTTTCTCCACACCAAAATGTCTTGCCATCCCACTGTAGTGAGCCTCCCAAATCATATTTGTACACTCACTTGTGGGAACATAGGCATGGATCAGATGGCATAACAGTCCATCTTGAATGTGAAAATCAGTGGCATTCGTGCATGTACCCAAGAGATGATAGGTGGTGGTGAAGTTAGGATCATGATAATAAAGTTGGGTCCACTCAGATGCCTCATGCCCATAGGAATGAAGCACGGTGGTGAGTGCAACAATGGGAGGTCGACTGAGGTAGTCAGCGACATGATTTTTTCTCCCTGTCTTATACTTGATGTTGAGATGGAACTGATACAGGTATGTGGACCACTTTTGATGGAATACGTTCTGCAACTTCCCCTATGTTTGTATGAACTGTAGAGGCTTGTGATCAGTGTGGATGATTGTCTCCTTTCTAAGAATGTAATGTTTCCTTTGAAAAAAGACTTGCACAATGGAATACATTTCCTTGTCAAATGGGGCCTAAACATGGGTAAACCCATGGGCCGACATCCCATACCGATTACATAAACCCTAAACCCAAAATTCCCTAAAAAGGGGTTGAGATCCCGCGATCTCCACTTCTCCTTACGCTCCGCCTTCGCCCATCATGTCGAAGTTCCAAAAATGGTCGAACATGACCAAGGATCTTCAAAAGTTGGTCAAGGGCCAACACTATGGAAAGCCAAAAAAACATTGTTTAGAGCCCCAAAATGGCCTTGAAAGTACAAAAAGATGTACTAACATGAAAAATTTCAAAATAAGCTAGTTGGAATAGGTGGGTGACCACCAATATCCACTTGTATGTTGTGTATGGCTTCAGGATAGCCCCAAAAGTGCAGAACCCACAATTACAAAGAAATGTCATCATTACAGAGAAACATGTTCAACTAAAAATTGTCAAGATGAGCCAGTTGGAATAGATGGGTGGCCACCAATATCCACCTGGATCAGTCCTCCCCCCTTAGGAAGAAATGGTCTCCATTGCGTTGAGTTCCCCCATCAGGTGAGAAAATTTCTATTGAATTTGGCCTTGGGTGAGCCACTTTCCTTGGTGCAGGAGCTTCCCTGCCTAAAGTCGGATCCTCTGCTGGCGAGTTCCCTTGACCTATGTGTCCATTATCTTATCAGTGGATGCATGTTCCATGTAGTTAGGGTTGAGATTTGTTGGTGTCAAATGCTCTACGATCTTTGAGGTGTCCAATAATGGTGGAAAATATGGCCAGAGGAGGTCCACATTGAACACTGGGTGTAATCCAAGGAAGGGGGGAGTGTTGATCTCAAACGTATTGTCACCCCAGCCTTGGTGATAGTGTAAGGCCCATAGTGAAGTGGACATAGCTTCTGATGGGGCCTTGTATGGCACTCTTTCTGAAAATGTAACCAGACCTTATCTCCCACCTAAAACTTGTGTGGTACCTATTGTTGATCATGGCGCTGCTTGTACTTAGCATTGGCTTTCTGCAAAATATCATGGACCTGTTGACGGATGTGTTGAATCCACTCAATGAATCTGGTGGCTTTGTCCACCTCAGAATGAACATGGGAAGATTATTCTTGTGTTCTTGCAAGAGGTAGTGCAACATCAATGGGACACAAGGGTTGGGATAACATCTCCACCTAAAATGGGCTATGGCCAGCGGAGATATGGAGAGCCCTGTTGTAGTTGTATTGAACATAAGGAAGAATATCATCCCATGTACGTGGATGCTAATATTTATACATGTGTAGGATCTGCACAATCATGTGATTGATGACCTATGTTTAGCCATCGGTTTGGGGGTGGAAGGCAGTGGATTTAGTGAGCTTGGTGTCCAACAATGACCAGAGACTCAACCAAAATGTGTTGAGGAACCTCCTATCCCAATATGATATAATGGTCTTTGGTATCCAAAAATGGACCCACAGATGTTTGAAGAAGAGCTGGGAAGTATCTGTCGTTGTGAGGCTCTTCTTGCAGGCTATGGGAATGGCCATATTCAAAAATCGATCAGCCACCACAAATACACAATCATTTATTTTCTTGGTGGACGGAAGGTCGAACATGTAATCCATCAAGATTCATTCCCAAGGCCTCTAGGGAGTAGGAAGAGGGTTGTATAAGCCTTGCTTCTTGATGGTTGGCTTGGAAATGGCATAGGAAGTGCAAGATCTGATATACTCGTTTACATCTTCTCAAAGTTTTGGCCAATAAAAATGTTTCTGTAGAATGGAAACAGTTTTCTCCACACCAAAATGTCTTGCCATCCCGCTGTAGTGATCCTCCCAAATCATATTTTCACACTCACTTGTGAGAACACAGGCATGGATCAGATGGCATAACCGTCCATCCTGAATGTGAAAATCAGTGACATCCATGCATGTACCCAAAAGATGATAGGTGGTGGTGAAGTCAGGATCACGCTAATAAATTTGAGTCCACTCAGATGCCTCATGCCCATAGGAATGGAGCACGGTGGTCAGTGCAGCAATGGGAGGTCGATTGAGGTAGTCAGTGACATGATTTTTTCTCCCTGTCTTATACTTGATGTTGAGATGGAATTGATGCAGGTATGTGGACCACTTTTGATGGCAGTCGTTTTGCAACTTCCTCTATGTTTGTATGAACTATAGAGGCTTGTGATCAGTGTGGATGATTGTCTCCTTTCCTAGAATGTAATGTTTCCATTGATGGAAGACTTGCACAATGGAATACATTTCCTTGTCATAGGTGGGGTATTTATGGACGGTATCTGAGAGTGTCTCACTATGGTATGCTATTGGATGACCGTGTTGAGTGAGAACTGCGCCTATAACATAGTCAGATGCATCAGTCTCAATCTCGAACATTTGTTGGAGATCGGGTAAGGAGAGTACTATAGTTGAGAAAAATTGATGCTTTAGATCATCAAATGCTCATTGTTGTGCCTTCCCCCATGTGATTTTTTTCTTTCCACCGTCCTTGGTCACTTGGTTGAGGGCCCATGCAATATGGGAGGATCCTAACATGAACCTTTGGTAGAATTTGGCAAGTCCCAAGAAGCATTGAAGCTCGATTAGTGTGGTTTGGGTTGGCCAGTCAAAGATGACTTGAATCTTAGTTGGATCCACATGTACCCCATGCTCATCAACAATTTAGCCCAAGTATTGGACCATGTTCATGCCAAAGGAGCATTTTTCCAAGTTGGCATATAGCTTGTGATTTTGCAGAGTGCTCAAAACTTGTTGAATATGTTGCATGTACTCCTCCCAAGTTATGTTAAAGATGAGGATGCCATATAGATATACCACCACAAAAGAGTTGGTGAAGGGTCTCAATTCATCATCCATCAACCTCATGAAAGTTGTTGGTGCATTTTTTAAGCCAAATGACATGACCATCCATTCGAAGAGACCCTCTTTAGATTTGAAAGTTGTCTTCCATACATTAGTCGGTTCGATGGGAACCTGGTGGTAGCTATAATTTAGATAAATCTTGTTGAAGAATGTTTCCCCCTTGATTTGTTCAAGAAGGTCATCAATTCAGAGAATTGGGTATTGGTTCATGACTATGATTTTTTTTAACTCTTTGTAATCAATGCAGAGTCGTCGGGTCTCATTTTTCTTCTGCACCAGTACAATCGGGCTTCGACAAGGGGAGGAGTTGGGTCAGATGTGCCCCTTTTAAAGAGTTTCTTGGATCTAACCCTTTATTTCGTCATTTTCCATCAGTGAGCGACGATAGATTGGTGCATTACGCATAGGTGCACTAGGGGTTAGATAAATTGAATGCTTGACTTGGAAGTGCATCAGTACTCTGGAGGGTGAGGAGAAGATGTCTCTGTACTCTTCCAGGATCTCGTCCACTTGCTTCTATTGCAAAGAGAGGCTCTGTGTAGAGGTCACGAATGTGGTGGGGACCTTCTACTCACTGGGAGCACAGATCACAAAGAAGATGAACTTCTCGGTCTGTGAAATGACCTTACTGCATTGCTTAGCAGAGATTAAAGAAATAGCGGTTGGTAGTGCTAGCTCTGGTATCATGTACAATTGTCTACCCAAAGTAATAATAACATTGCGGGGTCTAGACTCATACATAGCATGTCACTTCAACAAATATGGTTGGCCTAAAAGAAAATCACAAACTTCAAGGGGAGAAATATCACACAATACCTCATCTTTGAAGGGCTTGATGTCGTAGGGAAGACGACACTATTGGCTGATGCGGATATCTCTTCCTTGGAAAAGCCAGTCGATGGTTTAGCGCTACAGGTGATATTTCATCGATAGGTCCAACCACTTGACAACCTCTACTGAGATCATCTTCTTCTGATTGTCACTATCAACAATGAAATGATGTGGAGACCCCTTTACACACATATGTGAGTAAAAGAGGTGTTCCCCTTCCTCTGGTACTTTTGGTTCGCTTGGCTAGACTTTGGCAGTAGTGATAGTGGCACTGGATTCAGCATCTATAATCCGCTTCCCTCTTTCTTGGAGAAACATTCTTCAATGTTTTGAGAAAGGATTTTATGGAATTCACACCACTTTCCTATTTCCTTCTTCCAATTCTCATTACCCTTCTTGGGTTGCATCTTGGATTGGTTGTCCTAAGAGTGGCCATCTTTGCTATGTCCCTTGTTTTTTGGGTTGGGGTCGCCTTTTCCCTACTTTGGTTGTGAGGAGTTTGCAAATCCAAAATCTCACCTCTTGATGCAGGAGCATCTACATCAGCATTAAAAGAGGAGGACAGGCTGGAGTAAAACACATCAACCAGTGCATATATGAAGCTAATTTGGACTATACAAAGGAGAGCGCACCCTTTTTGAATTTGAAATTTTATGAAAAGAAATGTAATTAATGAATTGGAGGCTAAGGCCATCCCTAAAGATCCTCTCAGGTCAGTATCACTTTAATGTAAATGTTGTATTGTACAGAGGTTGTGCATCAGCCCTTATCTTATTTGTAAATGTTATTAACTTCTTAGCCCTTAGTAGGTGGATTCATAAATCCTGATAGGATAGAATTAGGTTGTTGGGGGGGAATGGTCGATGAATCACCTCTTGTATATATGCTTATATCATTTTTTAGAAGAATGTTGTGTTGATTAGGGTTGGTTTTCATTGATGTCAACCCTTGAAGAAAGACCCGTAGCACAAATTTTTGGGTAATGGACCCAATAGTGTTTGATGTAAATATGACTCATTATTGTTTTGTCATGGTTGATAAGAAGTAAATATGGATGAACTCCAAA
>ML788823.1:234336-250876 GCA_009831015.1 Picea engelmannii
GCACTTGTTTATGGTACAGGTTGATTACAGGTTGATGCATGGTTGATGCATGGTTCAGATTTATTGGTACAGGTTTACAACGGTATATATCACAGTGATAGTGTGACAGTGGTTCCATCATTCTACTTCTACTTCAGGGTGGCGGGACGGGGCAAGGACAGGTGGTTGTAGCCACCTTTCGGTTGTAGCCGAAGAACATAGGGGGTTGTAGCCTCCTTATGGTTGTATCCAGAGAATTGGGGAGTTGGATCTTCCCTCAGGTTGTAGCCTGATAAACTAGGGGGTTGGAGCCTCCTCCTAGTTGCAGCTGGAAAACAAAGGAAGTTGGTGCTTCCAATGAATGTAATTCTTCAAGACATATAAGAAAAAGCATTCCGTGGTTTTCTCCCGATTTGGGTTTCCACGTAAAACACTGGTGTACTGTGCATGTGTGTGATTGTTTATTTATTACTGCTCATTATTGGATAACAATTCTACATTGATATAACATTTGAAGAAAAAGGATTATAATTACGTTATTACTGATTCACCCCCCCTCTCAGTAATCCAACATGTTGTTGTTTCTCATTTGGTAATAGTTTTCATTTATGAGGGAGAGAGAGAGAGAGAGAGAGAGAGAGTTGTTGTTGTTGAGAGCCCTAGAGCAATGTATAAGTTGTTAAAGGAGTAGTGGAGGAGTGCATGTATCTATGTATATTGTCACTTGAATGAATAGAATAGAGAAGCTTTAACCCAAATGTTTGGTGTTGTTGTTATTGTGTTTATGTGAATGAATGGTAGGATTTTTGTTCATTTAAATTCTCGGTTTATATTGTTGTTTTGCTTGTGAATGCATTTTGTGGTTAAATACATGAATCTGTGGAGTTAGAATAAGTTTCAATTGTTTCTCTGTTGAGATCTCATGCAAGGAGTGCACATTGTCTGCAAGGAGTGCATTGACAGAGCTAAGTTTAACTCAGAGAAGCTCAGGAGAGATAATTTTGAATCTTTGATAGCAGTAGTGCAGAGAAAGCACAAAGCCATGCAAGGAGTGCATAGGTCGACTTGTTCTCAGACTCTTTGTGAAGGGGAGAACAGTCGATTGTTGCAGAGGTTCCAAGGACGCAAGGAGTGCACTAAATGTTTTAAACCCTTAGAGGAACAATCTCAGGAGAGATAGAAACCATAAGTATCGAGGAAGGAAACTTAGGAATTCCCTAAGTTCCAACGTTTTACAGTGCGAGAGGAGCGTAAAAAAATGGCAGACATAGGTCTCATATACCTTAGAAGGTTAAGCTCAAGAGGGACAATGATAGTAATCCATTTAAGGAAAGAGTTTAAAGAAGTAGTGATGGAGATCTAGTGGGAGATCGCCCGAAGAGTTGACGACCATCAGATCGGAGAAATTTGCATGGGAGACAAGTACGGAGGAGTTCAAGCCCCAAGGGCATGAATCAATTACAGTCGTCGGATCTCGCAGAGACACGCGTCCCGTAATCCCATACTTAGGCATTAGATCACTTTGGAGGGACCAAGGTAGAGGTGTGAAGTCCTAAGACTCCTGAAGTCCCAGGGTCTTGGATTCCATCCAGACCGTTGATCTAAGTGGCAGGTGTCAGTTGGGTGAAGGGTTCGCCAGGTGGAGACTTCGGAAGCAAGGAGGAGTCAGGATAGCTGAAGTCCCGAAGAGGAGGGAAAATTGTGATTGTTTGTTCCACAGTGGAAAAGTGTCAACATATTTGGAGGTACGGGAGACTAGAGCTTCGATATAATTTTGAGGAGAAAAGGGTCATTCCGTGGAAGTCCGGAAGGAACGAAGTAATTGTGACTACCTGATCACCAAGACACATGGAGAAATCCCATGAATTCGGAGGCATAACACTTCGGGAGTGTGGAAAGCGTCGATTGCCAAGATTCCCAAAGCCCGAAGACTTAGCGATTCATGAGTTAAGCCTCGGGTCATAGCTCGGGGTCATATGAGGAAAGGGGCCTAGCAAAGGGAGCTAGCGCCTGTATTTCAATTTTTTTTTTTTAAAGGAAAAGAACCAAGAAAGTGCACATGGGTTTTCAAAGAATCTACACAGAGAGCTAATAGGGGTCTATGTAAAACTAAATTGGGGCTCAGAAAAATACTTAACAGAGCTATGTCCCTTTCTTTGTGGGTTGGGGCCGCATTTTCCCTACTTCAACTGTGAGGAGTTGCAGATCCAAACTCTCACTTCTTTTGCTTAAAGTTTTGCTCGATCTTAACAACATATCTATAAGCTGCACCTAATGATGTGATGTCCAAAAACTCCATTTCTGATTGAATGTATCTATGCAGAAAATCGCGGTATTTGAGCACCAGATGTCGTTCAGATTATTTGATACCCAATTTGGTGCGCAGGGTATGGAAAATATTGGTGAAATCTGGTACTATCTAGTCCCTTTCTTGACGCAGCATGGTCCATCTTGTGCATTGGTCCTCGTAGCTTCCAATAGGGTAGTAATGTTCTTTAATGGCATCCCTGAAGGAATCCCATGTGGGGGTAACCGCAAATATTTCATATTCCTCTGTGTCCCTTTTCTCAGCGTAAGTATCCCACCATTCCTTAACATGGGGGATGGCCTTGAGGAGTGCAAAAGTAATCTTTTCCCTATCGAAAAAATTGTGGACCAAAAAATACCCTTCGAGTAGATTCATCCATTTATATACAACATATGTATCTATCAGACCTTCAAATAATGGAATATCAAACTTTACTTGTACCTTGAAGGGGGTTGCATTGTCTCTTAATGAAGATGTGTCTCTTGCGAGAAGTCATCGAAGGATCTGTGCAAAGTTGTCCATCATTTTGTTCCTTTGTCATGCAAGGGCTTCCTTTAGAAATAGTTTAAAAGGATCTCCTTCTCCATCATATTTCTTCTCGTCCCCCATGATTTGTTGTTGGGCTCGACGCGACCAATCTTGCAAAGGCTCGATTGGTTCGAGTCCCAACTTCTTGTACCTGGATCTTGTTAGGTACATGCACAAAGAAAAACAAATCAAGAGAAACTCACTATGATACCACTGATCCGGATTTATGAGAAAAACAAAATGAATAACAATTTGAATACAATAACATAGAGATACGAAGAACAACAACAAATATCTAGTGAACAATAACTTCTATTCAATAAAGAAAATAGGTTGAAACTGTAAAACTGCAGAAATGAAAACAACTTGCACGAATGGTGGTAGCTATCTCTGAGAAGAGATGTGGCTGCTACATGAATTCGTCTGAGAAGAATGATTACAATGAGGCTCCAGGGGCCTTTTTAACATTAATCATGAATTCCAAAACCCTATACATCCAAAAACCTAACCCTAGGAGATGAAACACCAAAATTTATGTGGGCCCCAATGGGTAAGTTTGTACCTCAACTTCACGGGGTCATAACTTTTGCATAAGACCTCCATTTTAGGGATGTGATAGCCCGTTGGAAATTTATTTTCGAGAACTACACATTATGCTATCAAACTTTGACTTCGTCTATAGTTTGACTATGCAAGCAAAAAAAACATTGTTTAGGGCCCCAAAATGGCCCTGGAAGTAAAAAAAGATGTATTGACATGAAAATTTCCAAAATAAGTTAGTTGGAATAAGTGGGTGGCCACCAATATCCACCTGGATGTTGTGTAGGTCTTCAGGATAGCCTCATAAGTACAGAACCCACAATTACAAAGAAATGTCATCATTACAAAGAAATGTGTTGAACTAAAAACTGTCAAGATGAGCCAATTGGAATAGGTGGGTGGCCACCAATATCCACCTAGATCATCTAGCCTTGTATTTGATGTCCTAAATCTAATTTCCAGTCCTCAATCTCATTCCAACATCCAAATTATAACAGGTTCATCCACTTTACTTCCCCACCACTCAAAGAAGAAGTAAACATATTTGCAGTGTGCATGTGTTCGAGGTGAAAATATCTAGCATGATGGTCGAACTCTTAGAGGCCAGCGATCGTTTTTGAGTCCTCATTAATATCCAAATTCATACTTAGTTTAACTAAAGGAGGATTGTCCTTGTATTCCTCTTCTGGTTATGTGATTCCCATAATCAAATTCGGCTCTTTAATTAGTCGTTCGACCTGAGCTTGAGGGAACCTGGCGCTCATTGGGAGTCGTAAATTGGAAAATGACAGAGATATGCAGAGACAAGGAATATATGATGGTTAATATATCGGAGGTCTATCATTTCAACACAAGGCCACCAAAGGTAAATGCATAAATGCTTGGAGATTCTAGCTATTATCAATGCGCTCCGATCTTAATTTGGCTTAGTAGAAGACTTACAGCTTCTGGTAGAAAATGGTTTGTGGTTTTCCTTAAACCTCCATGTAGTAGAAGAAGTCAACTTCTGCTACAGAACAATTCATTGTCATATTTAAACCGACATTTGAGAGAACTTTCAATTATCAAAAGACATCAGCTTCCAACTTCTAGCTAAATTAGGAAATGTTCCAGGAACCAGTGAGCCTTAAAGAGAAATTCCATGGTTTGTGGTATAACTTAAACTACCACCACCATTTAGTATAATACATCATCTTCTGCTATCCATTTGGTTTGTGTTCATCCCAAAACCACCAGATTCAAAGAGCACATTTAACCATTGGTAGTTGTCCACTTCTAGATTTCAACTCTCTTCTTGGACTCACATACATCCCTTCAGATTAAGAGGGGGAATGTTGGAAACCTAATCCACTAACATTATGGTATTAGTCACTTGCAAATGGATATGAAACATCAAGGGAGTGTAACGGTCATCAGGAGTCCAAGTGACCTCTTGGAAAACAAATCCAAAGGTCATCTCCATGTATTTATATCTGTATCATTTCAATAAAATGCAGTTGACAATTTTTTGATGTGTTTATGTCATATAAGTAGGTTGGTCGATGAAAGTCAAAATTTGGTACAAGCAATATGGTTCAGTCCATATCGGACAACAACATGTATAGTCATTATTTTGATTACAAATATTTTTTTCTAAGGGAAATATATATATATAAAGGATCAACATAGATCCATCTTAATTTTGAATCTATCATGTACGGAGAGATCAAGTCCCTTGAAATGAAAACCTTTTTAAATTAAAAAAATTAAGGAAAGGTTTTCACCTCGTAGAATTGGATCCCTTTTAGCACATGATAGACCCAAAATTAAGATAAATTTACACTAATAAATAAACAACACAAACTACATAGAAAAACTTAAGATAATTTTAAAAATGTTAAAATTCAAAATATAACTAATAAATAATTAACATTGAACTTGCTGCAATATTTCCAACCTTCGACTACTAATATCTTGGCATCAATTTATTCATTAGTAAACATGCAATAGGAAGCATAAAAAAATACTCTATAAAGCATAAGAAATTGTTTCTCCATTTTGTCAGTTACAATGACAGTGAAAGCCACATAGATATTGTGTAAATTTCATTGCATATGTGGTCAACCATTTAATAAATAATTAGAAATTAAAGAATGGGTCTATATTAACGTATGATTGGAATATCATAAAACATCATTTAATTTAATATTAATTGTTGGAGATGAAAGTCACTCCTGGATTGCTTGCAGGAGCAGAGCTCGACGCCCATCAGTTTTTATGTCACGATAGTTTTAATGGGTGATCAAATGGGATGAGACTCGGGAAGATATCACTCAAAATCAGGGACTGGGTCCGGCATGCGAGGAACAAAGGAGGTCTTGATCTAACTTCAGTCAGTGGGTTGATTGAAAGATGAACAGTTGGAAGACTTGATAAGAAGAGTGAACAAACTACTTCAGGCAACAGGCCTTTCAATAATTTGTAGAAGAAAAACTCTGAAATGCGAGATCCTCTGGTTCAGAGCTTCGAGAAACTGAAAGGGGCAGGACTTGACTGGATTCTCCAATTCCAAGTCGTTCAGCGCTAAGAAAATCACAGGGACCGATTAGAAACAATGCAACTGTTACAGTGATCAAATTCTACATCATCCTATAACAGCTACAACTCGACTAGATTCTCCAATTCCAAGTTGTTCTAACACAATGTAAACAAAGACGTGAGAGAAACTGACATTCATAAGGAAAGAAATCTCAAGAGTCCATGCATAACTAGAATAGCAGTGCTTCATTAAAGATTTACAACCTGGAGCCTCGCTCAACCATCGATCCATTACAAAATACAAATACTGAGTCTATATACTCAGGAAAATTCACCTCACAGAGGTGTGCCCAGTCACCCAAGGCTTGGTGTCCCTTCAGTCAGACTTGTACTGATATCCTTCTTCAAGCACCATCTGTACTACGCATGGATCCTGCAATGAGGGTAGCTGAGCCATTAAATGTTGAGCTAGCGTGTGCAAACTTCTCTGTCTAGTCGAGGACTTCGGCATGGCTTCTTGGGAAAGATTGGTACACAGGACCCCTTCGAGCAGACCACTTGCCAGACCCTCCATACCTCACACTTAATGAATGAAAGGAGCCTTCAACCACCAGTTATTGCCTTCATTTACTCCAAGCAAGAAACAATATTGATATCGGATCTGATGGTGCCTGGAGATCGCGTTGATCCCCTCTGTAACTGAACTCGGCGTCTTTGGCCTTCTTTACACAGCTCCTTTCTTTCCCCAAGTGACCACAGGCTGTGACCACGTGCTTATTCCCAAGGCGCTTTCAGCGTTCACGAATGGGAAGGAGCTAATCCCTGCTTTTTGAAATCGTGATGAGCGAAATGTCGAGACGGCTTAATCTGGTGCCACACGTCCCTCTCGGATATGACGGTCCTGAACTCATTCGATGATATTGTAGGCCCGAGTCATGGACGCTCCCGTCACCTCGTGCATCGGGAATATGACGGAGCTGCTCCTTGTGGTTTGAGGTCGCGATGGATGAAACACCGAGATGGATCAACTGGCCGCCAAGTGTTCCCTTTGGATGGACGGCTGAGGTTGCTCCTTGATATTGTGGGCCCGCCTTTGGGCGCTTTCGGCATTTCGGGGTTCGAGGTTTCAAAATGTACAATGACATAAAACCTTCACCCTTTGAACTCGCGACTGTCGAAAAGCCGACGCGACTAGATCTCGTGCCATGCATCCCTTGGATGGATGACCCAGATAGTATTCATCATTATAAAGGGGGCTACCCCCTATTTACAGGCTCGCTTGATGTGACCTGGCGTTAGGACAGTGGGCTTGGCTCCAAAGATGCTTTTGGCATTTCACTGATCGGCAATTTCAGCTGTAAAGAATGGGAGGCTCCTTGTTTCCCGAAACGTTGATCCCCGATACGTCGACCGACTGCCACCTGTCTCAACTGAATTGGATGACCCATAATTGCCTTGAACTATGGGCGCTACCTTTCGTGCTAAATCCCGGGCAACTTGACAACCCCAAAATCCTGATGCACGTCGATCAATTCTATAGGTGGATCTCAGCTGATGACGTCAAAACTTCACCCGCTCGCTTGACTTGAGATCGGAAAGATATTCTCCCGCGTTGCGCTGGGGCGCTTCCCGTGTACCCTGCAGACCTGGGTATTTTTGAGCCCAAGACAAATAATGTCGCTAACATTAGGCTCCATGGGGGATAGAGTCGTCCCTATGATGCTCTAAGAACTCATTCTGCAGTTTCAGTGCCTTGCTATTGGGCTATGGAGTCTTTTACTAAGCCGAAAACAGAAAACAGAAAACAATATTTACAAAACAAAACAGAAGAAGCCGCCTACGGCTTACAAAAAACATTTTTTCAAGAAATGCCCATTTACTGGGCCATCAAAAACTTCTTTGCCTTCCAAATCCTGCAACCTGTAAGTGTTGTTTGAAAATACCTCGGAGATCTTGAGAGGCCCAAACCAGAGGGCATCAAACTTACTGTGTTTGCCCCTATCCTACCTGGGTGCATCCCATTTGAGCACCAGATCGCCCAGCTCAAAATCTTTCTTTTTTCTCTTCTTGTCAAAGGTTTGCTTGATCTTCTGCTGATGATGGTAGGCCCTGTCCATGACCTGTTCCCTGATCTGCTGAACTTCCACCATCTGATGAATCCTTCTGACCATATGGTCAGGTTCTCCTTCAAGGTCCTGGAGGAATTTTGCCACAGATAAAGCGAGCTGAGTAGGGAAAACAGATTTTGTCCCATAAACAAGTTGGAAAGGTGAGATGCCCAGAGACTTCTTTGTTGTCACCCGGTCGGCCCATAGGGAGAATTTGAGCTTTGAATCCCAGGCCCTTTTATTGTCTTCCAATAATTTTTTGATGAGCTTGATCAGGATTTTATTGGAAGACTTCGCTAGTCCATTTCCCCAGGATAATAGGGAGTAGAGTGGATCAACGAAATCTCAAATTATTCATAGAACTTAACCAAAGGCTCAAACCTGAAAGAGGCAGCATTGTCGGTGACGATTTTGCTGGGACAGCCAAATCTGGATATGATATCCTCTAGGAAGTTGATAACTACTTTGTGAGAAGTACTCCTCGTAGGGGTAGATTCTATCCACTTGGTTAAATAGTCAGTCGCAGTCAGGATCCATCTGTGTTGACCACTTGAGGGAGGATGAATTTATTCGATGAAGTCTAACCCCCACTGTTGAAAAGATGTTGAAGCTACTATAGGTTTTAATGGTAGTGATTTGAGCTGCTACTTTCCTGAGAACTTTTGGCATTTGATGCAAGCTCTGATTTCTCTGCAGACATTGGCAAATAAAGTAGGCCAGAAATATCCATCCCTAAGGATCTTATGAGCTATGATTTTCCAAAAATGATGCCCCCCGCAAAGGTCGTTATGGAAATCGATTATAACCTTTTGGGCTTCTTGCGGATCCAGGCATCTTAAGAACATCCCTAGAGGGTCCTTCTAGTACAAGGCTTGGTCAATGAGGCAATACCTGACTGCCTTGAGCTTTAAAGCTCTCGCCTTTCTTTTTCCCATCCCATCAGGAGGCTTCAATTCTCATAAAAAATACAAGATATCCTTGTACCAGGCACATGCTGCTAGTGGTAAGGCACCCTGAGAATTCTTATTGGTCGACTTAGCCTATGGATTTTTTGAATGGGCGTTGATGAAGCTAATCCCCAAGGCTTTGCAATTGGATTCAGCCAGCAGCTTGGCTAAACCCTGCCCCTTTATCAACTTAGTGGGATTAATCTCCAGATCAAACTCTAGGATCTTGGCAATCCATTTTCCTCTTCTCCCATCTATGTCAGGTTGTACAAGGATGTCCTTCACAGAGGCTGAAGGAACGTATGCGGTCACCTTTGAGTGCAATACATAGACTCTGAAAGCTTTGAGAGCTTTTACTAAGGCATGGGCTTGTTTTTCCATGATTTCATACCTGACCTCTACATCTCTTAATGCCTTGCTGAAAAAGGCAATGGGTTGTACTCGCCCTTCCTCATTTTTCTGCAGCAAGACCGTCGCTACTGTATCAAAAGAAGCAAAAGAGAAAATTAAGAATCCTTTGGAATAGTCAGGACTGATCAGCATAGGTGCCTTAGTCAATGCCCTTTTTATTTGGGTAAAAGATTCCCTGGGCTCAACGGTCCATTTCACTTCATTTCCCTTCCTGAGCATGGCTGTGATATTTTTCACCAACTCAGCAAAATTTGAGACGAATCTCCTTAAGAAATTAATCTTCCCCAAAAAGGCATGAACTTCCTTCTTGGATCTAGGAAGTGACAGGGTTTGAATCACCTCTACCCTGCTAGGATCAATCCTCACTCCTTCTGATACTATATGGCCTAATAGCTTCCCCTCCTTCATAGCAAACAAAGATTTTTTGGGATTTAAGGATAAGCCAAACCTCCGACACTTCAAAAAAACTTTTCTTAGATGACCGCAGTGCTCCCTGTTAAACTTGGAGAAAACTATTATGTCATCCAGGTAGATCACCACAAACTTATCTTTCTCCCCGATGAAGGCTATGTCCATGGCTCATTGAAATGTTTCCCCTGCATTCATCAATCCAAAAGGCATTTTGGCATACATGAATGTGCCCCAAGGAGTGGTGAAGGTCATTTTCTCTCTGTCCTCAGGTATGACTGATATCTGATTATAGCCAAAAAAAAACCATCAATCATGGATATCCTAGATGCACCAGTTACCCTCTGCATTATTTGTTCCATATTGGGCAGGGGGTAATTGTCTTTCCTTGAGCTCCTGTTCAGGTTCCTGAAATCAACACAGAGTCTGATTTCTCCACTTTTCTTCCTTACTGGGACCAAATTGGCCACCCACTCGGAGTATCTCAAGGGGACGATAATTTGGGAATCTAGCAATTTCTTCACTTCCTTCTCCATGACAGGCAGAAACATTGGATTTATCTGTCTCAACTTCTGCCTGAATGGCTTAGCCTCTTTTTTTAGTGGGATCTTGTGCTCAATGAAAAATGTGTCGTAAGTCTTGAGGTCTTCATAGGCCCATTCGAACACATCAGTGAATTCTTTCAATAACTCAGTATATTCCGCCCTCTGTTCACTGGTCAAGCTGCTCGATAATTTGATAAACTTAGGCTCCTCCTGTGTACCAATGTTGCATTTGGTTGTCTCAGCATCTTTATTTGAAACACCACCCTTTACTGCCACATCGTTTTTGTCGAACAGTCTTTCTAAAGGGACTAGTCCCCTTGGAATGTGATTGCTAGGCAGCTGAATAATCTGGTGATTAAAAATTTTATTCAAGAATACCTCAGAGGGAGGATCACCTTCGGGGTCAGGATCTTGATCGATGTGTAATGCTGAAAACTCATCGACGGACTGAAGGAAATTTTTAATTTCAAGATCGTCCTCGAATACCTCCCAATGCTTTACATTGTCTAGGATGGATGGCCTATATCTTATTTCGACCTCGCCATGGATCTTCGGCGGCAGAGGGATCCTGAACAGACTAGCCGAGACTGCTAAGGAGTCGACCGAGGCATTTTCTTCCCTTGGGATAAAAGTAATGTTGAAAGCTGAGAATAAATTATCAATCAGGTCCCATACCTCGTTTCTGTAACTCCTGAGCCAAGGATGCTTGGCCCGATAAATATCCCTGACCTGTTGGATTATCAATTCTGCATCTCCGAACACTGACACCTCTTTGATTCCCATTTCTTTTGCAGCCCTCATACCCAAAACAAGAGCTTCATATTCTGCCATGTTGTTGGTAGTTTCAAATTCCAGCTTGTATGACAGGGATATGGTCTCTTGGCAGGGCGATATGAAAATCACTCCAGCGCCTGCACCTATACTGGAGGAAGCTCTGTCAAAGAACATCTTCCAAACAGAGGTGGTTGGAGGGGGTATATGTTGATTAAGAATGGGCTGCTTTCTGATCTGTAAAGGGGCCTCGGGAACTCCAGTGATCTGTAACAAACTAGACCCTAGATCAGTGTCAAGTGCAAATATGGGGTGATTAGTGGGGTTTTCTTCATTACTGACAATATAGGCTAGTTGGGCTTCTCTATACAACCTCTTGTGGTCCCCTTCGAAGACCAGAATGGTCACGTATGTGAGATCCATCTGTAATGTTCCTCCAAGTCTTTTAATCCAAGACCTTGACAACAGCATGCCAAACTTGGGGGGGACGTCTGCTACCACAATATCCATGACCACACTCTTCCTAGGCAGTTGAAACAAAGAAACCACCAGGTCTTTGATGACTCCTAGACACTGCACTCTTCTTGAGTCGAAAGAATACAAATCATGATAATCTTTTCTCACCTCCAGTCCCAACTCTTCCATTACTATTTTGGGCATAAGGTTATGGGAAGCCCCTGAATCCATGAGGCAGTTATGCAGCACTTTATCATGTATATTCAGGGATGTGTAGAAGGGAGGGGATGAATCATCTCTATATTCTACCATGGGCCCTAGGACGACTACTGGCTTTTCATCTTGCAGGTTTATTGAGTCAGAGGGAGGCTGGGGGGACTCAGATTGTAGCAACTTGGAGAGGGACCTTTTGAAATCTTTGTTTTTAACGAGCTCAGATAGGGGTATAGGAATTCTAATATTCTGAATCTCATGCTCAAAATTGAAGGATGGGGTAGTCTTAGGAGCTTCCCTTACCTCAGTGACAGTTTCTTTGGCTGCTGGAGAAGTACTCTGAGTTTTCTTTTCTTTAGTAGTGACTGCTGCAAATTTAGTAGTCCTATCTGCTATGAGGGGTTGGTCTTGACTGTCAAAGTCTCCTTCTTTCTTTCTTGACCTGAGGTTGTATCTATTAGAGGTGTGGCCGGCCCTTTCTCCCCTACCTAACTCATGGATTTGGATGTTCATCAGGGATTTTTCATATGCAGACTGAGTCAAATGGGGAAAAGGAGGAGATTCTTCAACACAATGAATTTCGGGGTCGAACTCATCTATCTCCTCCCCTCCCTCATGAGTAACCAGGTTATTTTGAAGAGGGGTTTGAATCCTTTGATCTTCTCTATATTTTTCCCTTTGTTCCCTTGGGAAGGCCTGTGGTCCATTGTTATTAGGCCTCCTGAAACCTCTACCATCAGCATTCTGGGGATTTCTGTACATGGGCTTCCCTTCTAACTCCCACCATTCCATTCTAGTAGAAAGTGACTTTAGTACCCTAGCTGTCTCATCTGTCTGAAGGGGCAGGGGAGAGGAACTAGATGAGGAAGCTTCGGGCCTCTACCTGGATATGTTTCTACCAGCAGTTTTCCTGAGTCGGTCAACAGCCAGTATATTAGATTCTACCTCCACTGTTGCATCCTGCATATGGGCCAGAGTAGTGGATCTTCTTTCCCTCAAAAGGAGGCATAAATCGGGATCAAAGGCACTAGGATAAGTGATATTTGTAGAGGCTTCGGAGGGTTTTATCTCAGCAGGGATTTTGTTGTACATTTTATTAAATCTCTTGGAGAAGTCAGAGACAGACTCTCCTTCTTTTCTCTTCAAAGACCCAAACTCTGTCATGTAATACATGAAGTCTTTTTTATCTCCCCACTGTCTTAAAAAGGCATTATATAAAGCTTTGATCCCATCAATAGATCTGGGAGGCAGGGCCTTAAACCATTTTCTAGCCTCGCCTTGGAGACTATGGACAAAAATCCTCATCCATATGTCCGCATGCATGATGTTATTATCATCTGTGAAACTGTAAAAGGCTTCTAGGTGTTCTTCTACAGTTATGTCCCCCTCACTTGTAAACTTGGGCAGCTGTTTGAGGTAACCATCTACTGGGAGGGCGTTGGGAGGTTGCGGTAGCACGAGGGGAGCATACCTAGCGGCTATAATGGCCTCCATTCTGGTCGTAGGGGGATTTGCTCCTGCCATAGGGATATTGTGTGGAGGAGAACTATGAGGAGAAGGACCTCGAAAAGAGGATAATGGGGATGAGCTTTTAAGGGGAGTGGGAAACAATAGGGGATTTAGGGAGAAGGCTAGCGAGCTTAAGTCAACTGATGTTTCCCTTCGCGCAGAAGCGGCAACAGTAACAAGAGGAGGAGCGGTAAAGCCAGGAGTGGGGAAATCTTATGTGGTCCTGGGTCTACGCTAGGGTGCAGCTTCAGGAGAAATGGGAGTGACAAGGATTTCTCCCTCTAATCTTGGACTAGGGGGGGAAACCTCAACAGGAACTATCCCAAAATTTAGGAAATGGGAAACTTCAGAAAGCGGTCTGCTAGGAAACTGAGGAAGAGAAAATGGAGTTCTTACAGAAGGAGATGGCGGATTACCTGGTTCGGTGGCAGAAGCTTCTCCTTCAGAGGCCTTTCCTTTCCTGAGAACGACCTCCGGATCAGTTTCTGGTGTAGCTAGAGGCAGTTGTGGATGGGACCGTGTGTGTCTGCCTCTGAAAGACACAATTACCACGGCAGGTTCGTCACAGTGGAGTCGTCACAATGGAGTCACCAGGTGCACAGTAGCAATCTTCAAAGGCTATGATACTCGATGCACCTTTAAAATCAGAGGCTCAATGTCGTTCAATCCCGGGGAAAATTTTCAACTTCATCCCCGGCAACGGCGCCAGAAATGTTGGAGACAAAAGTCACTCCTGGAATTCTTGCAGGAGCAGAGCCCGACGCCCATCCGTTTTTATGTCACAATAGTTTTAATGGGTGATCAAATGGGATGAGACTCGGGAAGATATCACTCAAACTCAGGGACTGGGTCTGGCATGCGAGGAACAAAGGAGGTCTTGATCTAACTTCAGTCAGTGGGTTGATTGAAAGATGAACAGTTGGAATACTTGATAAGAAGAGTGAACAAAGTACTTCAGGCAATAGGCCTTTTAGTAATTTGTAGAAGAAAAACTCTGAATGCGAGATCCTCTGGTTCAGAGCTTCGAGAAACTGAAAGGGGGGGGACCTTGACTGGATTCTCCAATTCCAAGTCGTTCAGCGCTAAGAAAATCACAGGGGATGATTAGAAACAATGCAACTGTTACAGTGATCAAATTCTACATCATCCTATAACAGCTACAACTCGACTGGATTCTCCAATTCCAAGCTATTCTAACACAGTGTAAACAAAGACATGAGAGAAACTGACATTCATAAGGAAAGAAATCTCAAGAGTCCATGCATAACCAGAATAACAGTGCTTCATTAAAGCTTTACAACTGGGAGCCTCACTCAACCATCGATCCATTACAAAATACAAAGACTGAGTCTATATACTCAGGAAAATTCACCTCACAGAGGTGTGCCCAGTCACCCAAGTCTTGGTGTCCCTTCAGTCAGACTTGTACTGATATCCTTCTTCAAGCGCCATCTATACTGCGCATGGCTCCTGTAATGAGGGTAGTTGAGCCATTAAATTCCAAGCTAGCATGCGTAGACTTCTCTGTCTAGTCGAGGACTTTGGCATGGCTTCTTGGGAAAGATCGGTACACAGGACCCCTTCGAGCAGACCACTTTCCAGACCCTCCATACCTCACACTTAATGAATGAAAGGAGGCTTCAACCACCAGTTCTTGCCTTCATTTACTCCAAGCAAGAAACAGTATTGAGATCGGATCCAATGGCGCCTGTTGATCGCGTTGATCCACTCTGTAACTGAACTCGACATCTTTGGCCTTCTTTACACAGCTCCTTTCTTTCCCCAAGTGACCACGGGCTGTGACCACGTGCTTATTCCCAAGGTGCTTTCGTCATTCGCGAATGGGAAGGAGCTAATCCCTGCTTTTTCAAATCACGATGAGCGAAACGCCAAGACAGCTTAATCTGGTGCCACACGTCCCTCTCGGATCTGACTGTTTTGAACTCATTCAATGATATTGTAGGCCCGAGTCATGGACGCTCCCGTCACCTCGTGCATCGGGAATATGACGGAGCTTCTCCTTGCGGTTTGAGGTCGCGATGGAAAAAACCCTGAGATGGCTCAACTGGCCACCAGGTGTTCCCTTTGGATGGACGGCTAAGGCTGCTCCTCGATATTGTGGGCCCGCCTTTGGGCGCTTTTGGCGTTTCGGGGTTCGGGGTTTCGAAATGTACAATGACATAAAACCTTCACCCTTTGAACTCGCGACTACCGAAAAGCCGACGCGACTAGATCTCGCGCCACGCGTCCCTTGGATGGACGGCCCAGATAGTATTCATTATTATAAAGGGGGCTACCCCCTATTTACAGGCTCGCTTGATGTGACCTGGCGCTAGGACCATGGGCTTGGCTCCAAAGATGCTTTTGGCGTTTCGCTGATCGACAATTTCAGCTATAAAGAATAGGAGGTTCCTTGTCTCCCGAAACGTCAATCCTTGATACGCCGACTGACTGCCACCTGTCTCAACTGAATTGGACGACCCAGAATTGCCTTGAAATATGGGCGCTACCTTTTGTGCTAAATCCTGGGCAACTTGACAGCCCTAAAATATCGATGCACGTCGATCAATTCTGTAGGTGGATCTCAGCTGCTAACGTCAAAACTTCACCCGCTCGCTTGACTTGAGATTGGAAAGAGATTCTCCCGCGTTGCGCTGGGGCACTTCCCGTGTAACCTGCAGACCTGGGTATTTTTGAGCCCAAGACAAATAATGTCACTAACATTAATTATAATCTTATCAATATAACTTAATATTATTAATAGTTTTGAAAATCTACTTTTCGCACTCGGTTAACATACTGGTCTATTTCACCATTAAGCAACACAATGAATAAAGAAGAAATGAAACTCAAGAGATGTGGGAAGCTTTCTAGTTCCTATATATTCTGAGTGGGTCTAATGGTTAAGAACATGTGTTTCCTCCTAAAAGGTCACAAGTTCAAATCCAGAGGAGGGTAGGGTGTGTATACCTCCATGGAATTTAGCAGTCAAATTGTTGCATAGAGGGGGTCCCTTGTCCCACAAACAAGGGAGTATCATACACCAATTTGGTGTTTGGCTTGGTTGTGACCTTAAAATTAGATTATTATAGTAAAATTGTTGACATAGGTGAACTAAGATGTTGTTTTCACAAAATATTGATACTGTTGGATCATGTTGTCATTGATGCCAATGGTTTGATTACTTGGGAGATTGTTGGATCATATGTCATTGATGTAAATGGTTTGGTTTGATTGATGTCATTGGTTAATGTCAAGTAATTGATTGATATGATTCCCTTGATGAGAATGTTATATGTC
>ML788823.1:286853-311194 GCA_009831015.1 Picea engelmannii
GGCTGGTGTAACGGCTTCTTCACATAGCTGCTGATGTTGTTTCAGCATCGCAATTCACGTCCTGTTCAGCCACGTGAATTGCGCTCTTGACTGTGTCGGCTTTGACTGCTAGCTGTCAGGACTCGTGTTTCAGCATCGTGGCGACCTCCTCTGTGTCTCAGCATCTGTTCTTCTGAACTGAGTGACAGCTCCGTGTTTCAGCATCTGCATCCTTGAACCGTGTAGCTGCTTCGTGTTTCGGCATATGCATCCTCGGACTGTGTAGCAACTCCGTGTTTCGGCATATGCATCCTTGGACTGTGTAGCAGCTTCCGTGTTTCAGCATCAGCTCAACAGCGGCTTTGGGCAGTTCTGTGTTTCAGCATCGGCCTTAAATACTATTCTGCAAATATGGACACTTATGCGCTTCTAATCAATGGTTAGGTTCAAAAGTAATGTAAAGTATTATGCAAAACAGATTAAACATATAGTAATGAGAAAGGACGTTGTATACCTTGGAGTGATCAGATGAAGTGATAATATGGGGCTAAATACAGGTGATCAAGGGTATAATAATGACAACAAGTATGGGCAAAAAGGTGCAATATGTGGTCCTAACAACAGTCTGAGTGGGTCTAAAGGTTAAGAACATGTGTTTCCTCCTAAAAGGTCACAAGTTCAAATCCAGAGGAGGGTAGGGTGTGTATACCTCCATAGAATTTAGCAGTCAAATCATTGCACAGAGGGGGTCCCTTGTCCCACAAACAAGGGAGTCTCATACACCAATTTGGTGTTTACCTTGGTCGTGACCTTAAAATTAGATTATTATAGTAAATATGTTGACATAGGTGAACTAAGATGTTGTTTTCACAAAATATTGATACTACTAAATTGTTTTAAGAAAAGTAAAGTATAGATCAATTATATTTTTTGAAATAAAGAAGGATATGGTATAAATCCATGATCTTTTTAAATAAAGGTAAAGAATTACAAAATTTTAGGAAAAAATATAAGAGTATAAAAAAATATTTTATAATTACAAAATTTTAGATGAAAAAGATAATTAATATGAAATATTTTTTCTACAAGGAAATGAGATAATTTAAGGAATGTATTTCCATATTCATGAATGATATCTTTAATAAATTTGTCGGTATATACTAATACATTTAATTTGGGGGATTTAAATCAAATACATATTTATATGAAACTATCCAAACATCTAACAAAAATCTATTGTGCCAGCACATCATCCTCCCATAATTTCTTAATTTCTATTTCAAAGCCATTCATTAGAAGTGAAGAAATAGGGCCCCCTTTTAGAGTTTCTGACCATGAGAAAACTTTTGAAAATATTTCATGCAAATGTTCTCTTATTACCCTCCATTCTTGACCAAGTTGAGAAAGTTTAAGATCCTTATTGCTCGTTGATACACCGTGTATCTCCAAGCATCCTTTATCTCTACCGATACAGCCTATATCAGCAACATCTCCTTTTTCCCACCGATGCACTGGAAGCCTCCAAACACTTAGAAAAATTCCTTTTGAGTATAGTGGAATTCAATCTCCTTTCCAATGTCGATACAATGGAGGTTGGTATTCTTTTGCACATCAAAATGACGAAGACCAATTTGCTTCTGACCACCAATACATCGATGTAGAATCCCCTATTGGGACCAATGCACAGTGTGTCAGCAAGCTTCCCCTTTTTTCGTCGATACACAGTGTATCGGCAAGCTTCCTCTATGTTCACCGATACACAATGTATTGGCTAACTTCCTCTGTCTTCTTCGATACATTTTTGGTCTGCGCATATTTCCTTTTCTTCCGTCGATATGTCAGCAGGAAGATGTCCATCCCTTGTTGAAACTAGGAATATCAGCATGGAACTTTCTTTCTCATCGACATAAACTGCATCGGTGAGACACTTGCATATCGATGCCTCTCCTAAATTATTCCAACTCATATCCTCTTCGTTGCACCCTCTAGTCAGGTTCTTTTGATTTTCAGTGGTTAAGCATTTCATGTCTGACTAGATAATTGATGTTGATTGCCTACCGATTTTGATTAACATCATGTTGCAATCACAATTTATTTTTATGATAATCTTGGCGAACACATTTGTGTCACTAGCAGCTTCCCTTATGTGTAACACATAAGCATGTGTTTTTTGCCTCTTGATTTTATGAATTACATTGATCATGAAAGTCTCATTTATTATCAGGTGGTTTAATTGCAGCATCCAAAAGACAAGGTTGGCTTTGAATTGCATCTAAGAAGAATTGGTACCCCTGTCACATACTTAGTGTTAGGTGATCTAGTCTTCAATTGGCTACTTTCACAAGATAATATTTCTCAGACACTGATATATGACCTCAATTCCAATGGATTGATTAAGATACTATATAACACAAACGCCTCAGAAACTGGCGGAACATAATTTAGGCGAAGGAATACTGAGAGCGGGGCACAAACTCTCATTAAAAAATGTCTTTGCTCAAAATTTTGGGTAATGATCAAATTGTATTTTTCTTCCTGAAATAGGCTAACTATATGTTTTACAGGATCATGATTCCAGCACCACTGATGAAATCAAAATTCGAGGCCCAAAAGTGCCAGAATGATCGCCAAGCAAGCCTCTTTAATCATGATGCCACTAAAATGATTGAATGAAGTGGTAAGTTATCTCATGAGAAGCATCTTCTTGTGCTCTCTGCATCACAAAAAATGGCACCCGAATCGAACATCGTATGAGAAATATATGAACCTCTGAAATCATGCTAAGTTGCGTCAAAACTCCCTTCCACGATGTCAAACATCAGTTAGCTTTTTCTGATCTGCATGGTTTTTTTCTTTAAAAATGTTTAACAAGAAAAAATGATGTTGATTTAGATTTCTAGAAGTAAGTTGTGTATGGAGTTTATAAAACATCCAATGTTTCAAGTGGACACTCCACCCATCATCGGGGACTATTGAAGCAATGATGTTTGAAAAGAGTGTTGAGGGAAGCTTATAAAGGAAATTTAATAAGAAATGTTGGGGTACAACTTGGAGAGTGGATAATTATCAGTTGTTATGAATTAGTCGTTGTGAATTGAAAATAATAATAATAATGTATAAAAAGAAGATTAAAATAAAATTAAAAGGGGGGGATATGATTGAAAAGGGGTTGATAAGATGATTAAAAAGATATTTAGAAGGATGAGTTAAAAGTAATGGGGATGGGGTTGATGTAGAATTAATTCAACAATCAGTAAATTAATTAAATGATTGAAAATAAGAGGGTTACAATTTGGAAAGTGGACATATATTAGCAATGGTGAATTAATAATAATGATGATGATGATGATGATATATTAAAAATAAAATTACAAAGGGGGATGATTGTTATAACCCTAAATTGCACCATACATGCTTACCTGGCATCAGGCCATCTCAGATCCCTTCTTTGCCAAAGCACTGTTGAACAACTCTTTAAAAAACCTCTTTTATAAGGGTCCACATGCCCTACTCCATTACTGCATGCATGTACATGCTAGATGACCTAAAATAGCCCGCGTGGACCAACAAAAGCATGAAAAAAGGAAAGTTGTCGACGAAACACACAACTTTGGGTGAGTTAACTGAAACTCCCGGCCATGCATGGCCGAGGGTTCGTCCAAATACCTAGATCCTTCTAGCCTATAAAAGAAGGGGTAGGGGTCCCATTTGGAAGGGGAAAAATATATCAAAGAAAGTCTGCCCAATTGCATATTCCCAATGTCCCAACCCTTTAGCCATCCTTGTGCAAGAAGAGATACAAAGCAAAGAAGTTGGAGGACATTTGAAGAGGAGCCCAGGATCAGGATTCGCGGAGCAGTGGTCGGTCTCGACATTTGTAAGTTGATTCATTTAAAGTAATAAAGAAATGATTTTCCCGTCCCACTTTATGAGTTCTTCATAGTACAGTAAATATATATTTGAATCTCTAACCCATTAGTCTATAGGTAAAATGCATGTGTAGTTTGTTGCTTGTTTTGCATACAAGTCAGCTTTGAAAGGAGGACTGCTAACAAGTGATCAAGCGGGAGGAAGGATCGACACCGAACATCTGGAACAAGGTATGTTGGTCTAACCATGTATTTGCTGAAAAGAAATGGGGTTTAAGTTAGGGGACGAAGGTAGAAAGTAGATTTTTTTTGGTCATATCTGCATGCATAAGATAACCCTATTTGCTAGTCCGTAAGGGGATTTCCCTCACAACAGAATTGGCGACCATACTGGGGACAATCCCAGTTTTGGACAACCTATTCCTATGCAGGGTACTATTCTTGCACAGGGGGAAAACCTAGGATAACCCTATTTTCTAGTCCGTAAGGGGATTTTCCTCACAACAGAATTGGCGACCATACTGGGGAAGTCTCTAGGGTTCCTGGAATTTTATTTTTTGGGTAGTTTTTAAAAGACTGGTTTTCTTGCCTATTTTTTTTTTAGTTTCTGTAAAGTCTGAGCTAGAAGAGAGTCTGGTTTCCCATACCATATTTCTCTGTTATTTGCTTGACTGTGTTTTTTTTGAGACCCACAGAGGTACACGTGGCCTGCATAAGGTCTGCACGTGTGTACCCTCACCCTACTCTCTTACAGCCCGCGTGTGAACGCTAGCTGAAGAAGTAGCAGTAGCGTGTAGATTCCAAAAACAAATTGAGGCAGTCATCCTCTTCCCTGTTATAATCAGTCAATTTCAAGGGTTTTCTGGAACTCTGTCTGAGTCTTGGTTGTTTGCAGTCTTATCTCAGATTGGTTTTCTTTACAAAAATTTTCCTTTCGTTGTTTTCTTTACAAATTTTTTCCTTTCGTTGTTTTCTTTTTTCTGTTAAAGAGAGTGTCTAAGCCTTCAGGAGATCCTGGTTATCAATATCAGTGGTCTCTTCCTGGTTTGGATTGTCTATTTTTATTTTTTCTCAGAGTTTAGAGATACACGTGGCCTGTATAAGGCCAGCACGCTTGTACACGCCCTCTGGCTTTACACAGCTCGCGTGCACATGCTTGTTGTTGGATTGTCAATAGTGTGATTGTGCAGGATAGTTTTTTTTTAGGGTAAGGCAATCATATTTCCCTTGACAAGAGTTATACCTCTCAGGTTTTTGAATCTCTGTCCTAGCAATCAGTAGCTTAGGGTTGATCTTAGCCATATCTTTCTTTTTCATTTAAAAATAAGTTGTCATTAAAAAGAATTTTTTAGGGTTTTTAGACAAGTGTGAGAGTTATTTTTTAAGTTGCTAGTCTGTGATTTCTTGAAGTGATTCTTTGTGATCTGTGATTTAGGCCAGAATTGTTTTTCTTAGTTTTTTACTTGTTGGTATTTTTCCTTTTTTCTTTATCAGCATTTAAAAAAAAAATCTCTTTCATTTTCTTGTTTGGTTGAAGAGTGTGATTCTGCATTATTAGCCAGGGAAAAGTCTTTTATTTCATAAGTTTTTTTTCAATTTACTTATATCATAAGTAGCTCGTAGTCGAGTGAAATTCCTTTTGAGTTTGTTGTCTGAAATCTTAGAAAAAATTTAAAAAAAAATTGAAAAGTTGTTGAAATTTTGCATTAAGTAAAAGTTTTTGTTTCCAGCTTTTTATGCATTTTTACTTTCATCTTTTACACATCATCAGTTTCACTTTCATACCCCTTGACATAAGACAAGCCATAAAATTAACGCTAAATCTAAAATTTATTAGACTTTTATGTTTGTAGGGTTAACCAACTAGTTTAGGATTAGGGCCTTGGATTAGGTTGGAGAGGAAACTCTTCAAGGCCATTACAATCAAACATTGGAGTATGAGTTAGGGAGTGTCTAAGTCCAGTATCGTGAAAGTTATCTGGGACCCCCCTCTAACATAGGGGATAAACACGAGGTCGCATGCGGAAAGGTAGCGAAGACAACCCCTCCAAAGCTAGACCAATCGTAGTGGAGAACACATATAGAGGGCTTGTTTTGGGATTCCGTCGATTGCATTTTCCATGGGGCTTCGTGGGTCTTGAATCCGTTCAAGGTCCTCAGTTGTCTTCCGGACCACTTGATTTCGATACCCTTGACAGGTTTCGGGCTCGATACCCTGCTCATTATGGTCTACCCGACTTTCGATAGTACCCGCCTGGTGATTGTTCACACGTTGGCAACCTAGTTGCCTATCTTTTTTAGGGACATACACAGGTGACTGCGGGGGTATACCGTGGTACCTAGGATAGACATCAGGCCATGCTTTGTAGAGTATACCCATAGGGTGCTTCCATTTTCGAGTTTCACTTGCACCGGTAAGTTGCTCTAGTGTTGGTTGTTGTAACTATTCTTCCAATTAATTTAGTGTTTTCATGTATTATCTTATAGGGACTTTTTTAGTGTGTGTTACTTTTGAACGTTTAGACTACCCTAGAGTGTCTTTGATATTCTCACATAGTGGAGGATCATGAGCTCCGCCGGTCACGAAGGCTTCTTGGCCTACCTCCGGTTAAACTGGAGCCACCCCCGCCACCATTAAGGCGAAAGCTAGACCAACAAGGGTCTTTTGAAGCGACTGGGTCACAAGCAATTGTGCCCGACCAACATCCAGAGGAATCGACCATTTTGGACCTTGGAGTGAACGCTCTCAGCCCGGTTGAAACCCCAACCACTGATTTCTTGGCACCTTTCATCGTACCAATTCAATTTTACGAGCGCCAGACAGTGTCGCACACAGCAATGGAAACAAATGTTGTTACTCCTTCTGGGAATTCTTCAATTCCCACTATGGTTGTCACCACAGAAGATTTTTCACCTCCTAACCCACCATCACCAGTCTGAGCCACCATGGTATCGACCACCTCTACATCGTACAGTGGTCCGATCCTATATTTGGCAACGGCCACAACCCTTTTCACACCAAGTGCGACAGGCCCTCCGTTCTCATATGGGATGCCTAGTTCAGGTACAAGTCTTGTACTTTCCTACTCCATTTTATAGACTTTAGGTATGGGGGCAAGGAGCTCTAGCACTCCTCTGCAAGGTCACATGGGGGGAACTCCTACTCCTTTTAATGCTTTCCCTTATGGAGGAGGTCATATACCTCCTTCATCCCCTTCACTCGATGGCTTGCATCAGCAATCCATCAGGCAACCTACACACCATAGTTTATTTGGAGCGGGGAGTCAAGGACCACCTTCGCATAATATGTCGGTAGGTTCGACATCGTTTTCTTTGATTGGAGTGTTTGGTAACAACGCCTTCTTGTCAGCCGCCTTCCTGACTGGGGGCAATCCCAGTTTTGGAAAACATATTCCTATGCACGGTACTATTCCTGCACAGGGGGCAAACCTAGGAACTTCTTCCGCATCAGGGCCTTGGAATTCTTGGCAGGGATCCGTTCCCTCGTCTGGAATGTCGATCTGGGGTAATTCTTTCCACAATCAATGGAACCCCGGACAAACTACTATGCCTATCCCCATGGGACCGACATAGGGCAACCCTTCCCAAAGTCCTTCGAATGTAATGCATGCCCAACCATCTATGTCCTATTTTGGAAATCAGTTGATGATGTCTCCACATATGCAAAATCCATACACTGGTCAGGGCCATAGTTTCTACCAGAATACAGGCCAGCAGCCGAACTTTTCCTGGAAACCCGGTGCCAGTCAAACTCCAGGCCCCTTTTTCCTAGGTTATCACCAACAACCCAAACTACCTTTCCTGGCGACTTTGCACTTGCCAGATTTGACAAGGTTGTTGAATGACCCTATCTGTCATGATCTGCGTTGGCCTCATATGCCAACGAAGTTGCCTTCGGACATCCCAAAGTTTGAAGCCAAGCCTAACAAAGATCCAGGAGATATGTGACTACCTTCCATCTTTGGTGCTCATCTAACTTGTTGAAAGACGACTCCGTACAGTTGTGATTGTTTCAACGTACTCTCATTGGGAGTGTCGCGAAATGGTACATTGAGCTCGATCGCTCAAGATACTCTTCCTTCGGTGAACTGGCGATGGATTTCCTAAACCATTTCCAGTTACCTGTGAGATACGACGCTAGCACGGAGCTGCTTGCCAATTTCAAAAGACAACAGTCGACCATATCTCTGATCACATCCAAGAATGGAGATGCCAGAAGAGTTTAATTAAGGTTCCAGTCCCACCAGCATTCCTGCTTGAGTGGTTCCTTAAGTCTTTGGTCCTGTAGTTATCCAAAGATGTCACAACATCGGGAGTACTCTCTGAAGAAGATGCCATCATGAGAGCTCAACAATTTGAGCTCATCTATTCTCAGTCTGGTTTATTATACAACATCTTGCCAGATGCGCCACACTCAATACTTGATAAAATTAGACAGAGAGATGGACCACATGCTGATGATATTGTGGGTTCAGCACAAACAAAGCTCGTTGAGAAATTGACGAAGCAGTTGCAGCAGTTATCTATACAACACACAGCTGCTAGCCAAACTACGACTTTGGCTGCTCCCCCTACCAAAATGTCGGAGGTACACACAGTGCAATCGACTAACCCAAAGGCCACTCAACAGCCTGAAGGAAAGAAAAAACAATGAAAGAAGGGTAAGGGGGATAAAAACCCTACCGATAATGCTGGCAGGGACAAGACTGAGAAACGAAAGGCGAGGTATCCATGCAACTTGTGTGCGGAAGACCACCCGACCCATCTATGTCCTCGGCTTGCAGAAGCCCAAAAGTTTGTGACACAACAAAAGCCTGCTGTGTTGACCAATCCATTTCAACATGGGAAAAATATAACCCAAGCTTCTGCAAGCACGAAAGGGGGCAGCCAAGACCCCTCTCCGCCTGTGAACAACCCCGCATCCACGAACGTATATATGGTGAGGGGTGATGCTTTTATATCGACTAGAGCGCATGACTATAGTAAACCAAGCACTTCTGAGAAGGGTAAAGAAGCTGAACTCCCATCTCTTCCTCTACAGATTGAGAAGACGTTGGGAGAAACAATGACACGTATTCCCAAAGGCGCATTCAAAAAATCCTCTCATAACCCAAACACAAGGGCTGCCTAGAACTACTCTGTGGTGGAAGATTTATCACAAACCCCTTGTGTGATGTTCTCTTTGGAGGTCCTCCAAAGCTGCCCTTCCCAGAGGAAAGCCTTGTTAACCGCTTTAGGATCTACCGAGACTTGTAATCCAGGTACAATCATGCTAGATACAACTAACTTAAAACCTCGTCTGCCTTACCACATAGCATTTCAGATAGTAGTGGCTTATCCCATGAAAACTTTTACTCATAATATTTTATGCACAATGGTTGATGAGGGAGCCTCAACATGTGTTATGTCGTTGGCATGTTGGAAGGTCATTGGCCAGCCCATTTTGTCTCTGTCACCAACTCTCCTCACCACCTTTGGCGGTTGTTCATTCCGACCACATGGCATTGTTCCTTCTTTCCCCGTGCAGTTAGGAGGGAATACCATGTGTGTCGAAGTAGAGGTAGTTGATGCTCCCCTCGATTATAACCTCTTGTTAGGAAGGAGTTGGACTTATGCCATGCAGGCTGTGGTTTCTACAGTTTTCTGGGTCTTTTTGTTTCCACATGAGGGCCAGATAGTGACCATCGATCAATTGTCTTTCTCCAGACCTGACCCTGCATTGGGGGCATCCACGATCCCAATGATTGATAATCCTCAACCGGGTGTCATCAACGTAGGGGTTGGTTTGTGCCCATCTTTGATGGGTACCTTTGATTACCCGCCCCCTCAAGGCGATATCAAGTTTATATCCAATCACCATAAGGTTGAGATTTTTCAATTTTCGTTGTTCCGCACGACTTACTTCGAAGATCCATGGATACTTCCTTCTCCATCGGCCATGATGGATGGGACAGGGCACCCGGGCATGTCCATGACCTTGTCTGCAGCAGAAGTAGTGTACTCTTTAGTCCAGCAAACTTCATCCCACACTGATCCAGCTCTTGCACAAGAGTTCAATCCACTTCTAGAGCCTATTTGGGCTCAGGGTTCTCTCGCTCACACCGATTCATTAGACTTAGTCTTTCCCTATGACAAAGCAATAATTGAAGCAATGACTAGTCCGGATAAACCCTCGGAATATCTTCATCACAAATCATACTTCCTCCCAGAGTTAAGCCAAATTGAAGTGGGAGAAGTCACCGTGACTGTGACGGGAGATCGGTCTTGTCCTATTAATCCCTTAGCTACACATGAGGTTTATGCTGAGGGTAATATGGCAACTATCGTTGAAACCTTACCAATCAATATCTCCCGAAACCCTGGCATCGTGGAGAATGTCTTCGTCAGAGTTGACTGCTCCCCCGAAGAGATTCAAATCTACACAGATCTTTTTAAAGAATTCCACGACGTTTTTGCCTGGTCTTACGAGGAAATGCCAAGCATTGATCCAAAAATAGTTGAACATGAAATCACAACATATCCTGATGCCAAGCCGGTTCAACAGAAGCTTCATCCATTTAATCCTAAGAAAGCAGCACCCATTAAGGTTGAGGTTGAGAAATTGCTAAAAGCATGGTTTATCTATCCTATCCATTTGACCCAATGGGTGTCAAACCCCGTGCCAGTCAATAAAAAATAAGGCACGATTCGTGTATGTACTGACTTCCGTGATTTGAACAAGGCTTGTCCCAAAGATAATTTTCCCACACATTTCATCGACCAAATCATTGATGAATGTGTGGGTTGCGAAGCCTTTTCCTTCATGGATGGTTTTTTGGGATATAATCAAATCCAAATCAAACCCGAAGACCAACACAAAACGGCATTCATGTGTCCATGGGGTACATTCGCATATCGTAAGATGCCTTTTGGTCTCAAAAATGTTGGAGCCACCTTTCAGAGGGCCATGTATTTTTCTTTCCATGACCTCAAGCATATAGTCGAAGCCTATCTAGATGATTTAGCATCGCGATCTCGCAAGATAACGGATCATCCCACACACCTCCGACTTATCTTCAAACATTGTCGCTACTTTTCGATTCGCTTGAATCCAAACAAGTGCATCTTTTGCGTAACGTCAGGACGGTTGTTAGGTTTCATCATATCAACAACAGGGATGATGGTCGATCCTCTCAAGGTGGAGGCAATAATTCAGTTGCCCCCCCCATGCACAATCCTTCAACTTCAAAGTCTACAAGGCAAGGTGAACTTTTTACGATGCTTCATCGCCAACTGTGTCGAGATCAATAGGGCTTTATGTGCTTACTGAAGAAATACGTTCCCTTTTACTGGGATGATGCTACTCAACACTCTTTCGATTCATTGAAACATGCCCTCACAACTACCCCTCTGCTCCGACCACCTAACTATAACAAAGATTTCTTATTATATCTGGCTGCAGCAGAATCAACCATTGGCATGGTTTTAGTTCAGGAAGATGACTTGTTCTCAGAATACGTGATCTATTACCTGAGACGAGGCCTCGTAGGACCGTAAATCAATTATTCTCACATCGAAAAACTTGCGTTGGTAGCAGTTCATGCTATTCAACGGTCCTGTCATTATGTTCTGTTTCGTAAGACCATCGTCATTGCTGTCGTGAATCCATTCCAGTATATGTTGACACGATGGGTAATAGGCGAAAAAATCAGTAGATGGATAGTCATCCTCCAGGAGTTTGACTTAGACTTCATTTCAACAAAGTCCAAAAAGTCACTGGTCTTTGCATAACTTATTTCGGAACTTTCGGTTGAGTCAGGTGATGTTGTGCCTGAAGAATCGCCTATCCAGGGAGATATGTTTTTGATCACATCTTCAGATCCCTGGTACGGAGATATACTTATCTATCTCCAGACTCTAAAGTGACCCACTACTGATTCTCGTGATGAACGTCGACGCATACACCATCAGGCCAAGAATTATCTCATACTCGATGATACATTGTATCAGAGAGGTGTAAACTGCATCCTACATCGATGTCTCACTCACGAAGAAGCAGTTGTCGTGCTTAACGATTGCCATACTGGGGCTTGTGGCAGTCATTTGTCTGGGTCGGAAATAGCCCAAAAGATTCTACGAGCAGGTTACTTATGGCCGACACTTATCAAAGATTGTATCGAATCGGTCAAGAAGTGCCATCTGTGCCAAATCTTCTCTCGAAAGATAAGGGCGCATCCCGCTCCCATGTTTCCTGTCATCACAATTGGTCCCTTCACCAAGTGGGGGATTAATTACACTACTTGCAACCCTCCCTCATTAAGGGGGCACCGCTATATCATCGTAGTTGTAGACCGCTATTTCTTTATTATTTTGCAGACGGCGCCTCCCAAATCCTGATCCTTGGGCTCAATCATTCATCACATTAGTAAAGATTGGTAATGTATTTCGTCCATCAGATGCTCTTCTGACCTCACACATTAGGGAGCATCTATTATAACCCTAAATTGCACCATACATGCTTACCTGGCATCAAGCCATCTCAGATCCCTTCTTTGCCAAAGAACTGTTGAACAACTCTTTAAAAAACCTATTTTATAAGGGCCCACACACCCTACTCCATTACTGCACGCATGTACATGCTAACTGACCTAAAACAGCCTGCGTGGACCGACAAAAGCATGAAAAAAGGAAAGTTGTCGATAGAACACACAGCTTTGGGTGAGTTAACTGAAACTCCCGGCCATGCATGGCTCAGGGTTTGTCCAAATACCTAGCTCCTTCTAGCCTATAAAAGAAGGGGTAGGGGTCCCATTTTGAAGGGGAAAAAGATAGCAAAGAAACTCTGCCTAATTGCATATTCCCATTGTCCCAACCCTTTAGCCATCCTTGTGCAAGAAGAGATACAAAGCAAAGAAGTTGGAGGACATTTGAAGAGGAGCCTAGGATCAGGATTCACAGAGCAGTGGCCGATCTTGACATTTGTAAGTTGATTCATTTAAAGTAATAAAGAAATGTTTTTCCTGTCCCACTTTATGAGTTCTTCATAGTACAGTAAATATATGTTTGAATCTCTAAACCATTAGTCTATAGGTAAAATGCATGTGTAGTTTGTTGCTTATTTTTCATACAGGTCAGCTTTGAAAGGAGGATTGCTAACAAGTGATCACGCGGGAGGAAGGATCGAAACCGAACATTCGGAACAAGGTATGTTGGTCTAACCATGTATTTGTTGAAAAGAAATGGGGTTTAAGTTAGGGGATGAAGGTAGAAAGTAGATTTCTTTTGGTCATATCTGCATGCATAAGATAACCCTATTTGCTAGTCCATAAGGGGATTTCCCTCACAACAATGATGAGATTAAAAAGGTGGCGACAATATGATTAAAAATATATTTAAAGGATGAATTAAAAGTTATGGGGATGGGATTAACATAGAAATGAATTCAAAAATCGGTAAATAAATTAAATGATTAAAAATAAGAGGGGGAAAGGAGGGGACCCTGAATTAGATAATTAAAGAAATGGGATAACATGGATAAGAGGCTAGGGGAGAGGGAAACAAACGAGAATATGGGGAATTTTAGAGGATGAAGGAAAACAAATTAGGTTTGTTGACGAAAGCAATGAATGATAGGTTTTCAAGATTGATTGAGTTTATACTCATCATCACGGTTAAAATTGTTTGGATGTTTTTCAATTTCCAAAGCTTCGTGAATGATGTGAAAAGAGTAATAGGGTGATGAGGCTAGGATTTTGGTTTGGTTAAAATATATTAAATTTTTAGATTTGAAGGAGTGTTTAGCAATAGTTTATTTGGATATTCTATTGTGGGTTGTGTCAGCTATGTGCTCTTTGAGATGTGCTTTGAAGGATCTTCCAGTTTGGCTAATGTAAGATTTTCCACTGGAGCAAGGAATTTGGTAAACTCTTGGGTCGAGCATTGGTTCATATTTATCCTTGGCAGATCTAAAATATTGTTGGAGGGTCTTGAAGGGCTTGAAAAAGGTTTTGATATTATTTTTGGCAAGAATTTTGGATATGTGATCAGTAGTGCCTTGGATGTATGGAAGAGAAATGAGAGTAAGGGGAGGGGAGGGGAGGGGAGGGGAAGAGGATGAGGAGTTTGTTTGAAGTGTTTGAAAAAATATCTTATTGGAGATTGGAAATAATGTAGGTTTTAGGCAATGTGTTTGATAGAATGCATCGAGGGTATAATTGGGAAAAAAATGAAATTTGGAGGAAAATCCTTAATTATGGATGAAATCCGGAGGTTAGTGGGCACAATAGCATCGAATTTGGCTGGTACAAGGTCAAATTTGGCTAGGGAATCCAATAATAGAGAATTCATGGTGGCCATTAGTTATTTGAAAATTGAGAAAATAAAACTTTTTTTCTTTGGATGAAAATTGTCAACAAATTCAAATTTTGGACATATAACAAAAACTATGATGTGGACCGTATTAGCGACGTGGAACCATCTAGGTGACATGGATGGGTAAGATGATGTAGAGGTTCCAAGTTGTGTTGCATGTAGAATAGTGAAACAGGTGAAGGGTATAGGGACAAGGTGAGAACCCATGTCCCATCCATGGCCAGGATTGTGCCAAGTGGCAGATAAAGACAAAGGGGTATAGGTGGCCCATGAATTTGATAAGGGGAGGTCAGAAAGGACTGACATGGCTGGTTAGGATTGAAGGAGGATGGTGTTGAAGATGTGGGAGATGACATGTAGGACCTAAATACCACATCAATAGGCATGTGTCATACCACATTAGCAAGATAAAGTTAAAAAAAATGTTTGGAGCCAAAATCTTGTTTTGGCCATAACAGGAGAAAATTATGTCAAAATCAGGTAAAATTTCAATGGTAGTCCCATAGTGAGGAGGACCATAAAAATTCCAATGAGGATCATTGGTAAATTCTACTCCAAAACTCCAGAAATTGCATATTAATGGTTTTTAAATAACATGGTGATACTCATTGATAGAGGCCCCATTGTTCAAGAAAATTGGGAAATAGGAAATAGGACAAATAATGAAGAATAATGATGGATATTTTGGCAAAATTCTAAATGGTTTGGAGTGGAGATGGAAAAAAGGACATCATACAAAGCAAAGAAACATGGCATGTACGTGGTTCACCCCAACCCTGGGGATATGTCCACCAACTCTTCGTCTTGTTTATTAGCTTCTTCAATCAATTACATGCATAGAGCCCCAAAAACCCTACTCCGCAGAGGACATGAGATCTACCCACCTCGCTAGATCCTCTTTCCCTGAGATAGGTTACAACACTAAGCCTCTTATCAATCTCTTACACTCACTTGCACTGAGCTCTTCAAGCCTCATACAATATGCACAAAAGAAATCTCCACTTAGCACTTAGAACCTTAGATCACACAGATCGAGCTTCAGTACTTAGCACACTTAACTTAGCACCTTCGATCACACAGATCAAACTCGTAGGTCCCAACTTACTTTGCCTAGCTACTTATTTATACATTACAAAATAGGCCTAAGCATGGGTAAACCCATGGGCCGGCATTCCCATACCCGTTACATAATCCCAAATCCCAAAAAGGGCCCTAAAAGGGGCCGAGATCACGTGATATCCACTTCGTCTTGTGCTCCACCTTCGACATCCTATCGAAGTCCCAAAAATAGGTCAAACATGACCAAGGATCCTCAAAACTTGGTCAAGGGACAACATGCCCCCAACACTCACCTGTGACTCATCCCGAGTCACTCTGATCTGGATAATTCTACCTCAAAAACCTTGAGCTTGGCTCGAGCTGCTTTGACTTGTTTTTTTTCCACGGCCTCATGTTCAGTGAACTCCTGGATAACATCTTCATTGACAGGTCCCTCTAGGCACTGTTCTACTACAGTGACGACTTGCTCCAGTTCTACTCCTTGGCCTTCAATCTCTGTGAATAGCTGGCAAGCCTCATCCTGTATAGGTTGGAGCCTCTGAGTCACTTCCATGATTCTGCTCTAAATGGCGTGGACCTTTTGTTGAACACTGCGTTGTTCTTAAGATCGCTTCATTCTTTCAACAGCTAACAGGGGCTTCAACTGCACCTGTATTATTTTTGCTTGATACTTCGCCTCTTGGAGCTGTGACTCCAGTGTCTTCAGTTTTGGATTTTCAGTGAGTCGCTTATAAGTCTGGGCACTGTGATAACTTAGTTTCTTTCATTCCATGGCAAGGGCCTTTATTCTCTCAACTGTCCCTCGAGCATTTGCATCTCTTTGATCCCTCACATCCTGTGGAGTGTTGGGCACTGCGCAGAGCTCTAAGTCTATTATTCGTTGTTGTAGCTGTTGGATAGCTTCCGCGAGATGCTCTACTTGATGTGTGACTCGGTCTTCTACCTATGGTTCTAAGTCTATCACAAAGCAAAGTGTTGTGTTGATTGCTTCTTTCACTTCGAGTTTCTCTGCGAGCAACTGTTCTTTTTCTTGTTGTATCTGTGTTTTCTCCTCTTCCAATTTTTCTTGGAGAGAAACCTTCTCCTACTCTGCAACTCAATGTTTTTCTATGAGTACTCCTTGCACTTGCTTCAAGGCTTGGGTGGCTTGTTCTATTTCTTCTTGTGCTTGACGAAGGTGAGCTTCGGTTGCATATGCTAGTCGGAAGAGTTGGGTTGGCTCATCTCCCAAATCCGGTTCTCTTGATGGCAGGGGCATAGTGGACACTGCGTGACTGGACTGAAGGGCATGTTGTACCCCTCGGAGTTCTACCTCAATTATTTCATACATTTCCTCCTTCTTGGCTTCTTGTTTCTCCATGACTTTCTGCGAGGCGTTGTTTAGGGCTGCTATGATGAAGTCAAAATCATCAGTAGTGAGTACAGTCTGCATCTTGGTCATGGTGGCTCTGGATTTCTTCCAGGAAGAAGGATTCGGGGGAGAAACCTTCCTCTTCTTCAGGGGATCGGTCTCATCTCTAGGCGGTGTTACTTCGCCTTATTTCTATTCAACTTCTTTTCCATTTATCTCTTCTACTTTGTCATCACCCCCTCAGTCAGGTGATACTGAAGCAGGCTTTCCTGAGGTGTTGCTTAAGTCTTGGACCTCTAAGGTCTTCTTCCTTTTGTTGTGTTCGGGTGTATCATGTTCTTTGTACGTGGTCTCTGGGTTGTCAGGGTCAGATATATCTGTAGGGTCTGTGGGAATAAGGAGGTTTGTTGACCAGTCCTTAGTGATATCCTCAAGGTCTTCTTCTGTGAGCTTGTAGTACGACTAAAGCTCATCTTTATGCTCTTCTTCTCACGTTGTAATGTAGATGAAGTGTCAATATGCACGGAACTTCATCAGGGGTCAAAACCTTTGTAGAGTGTTTGGAGTCATGCGAGGTTTAGCTTCGATGGCTCTCTTCAGCTGGAGGTAATACGTGTGAAAAACAGTGTTCGACTGCCACTGTTTGCTCATATCGTTCGAGTACCAAAGCGTGGTGAAATTCGCAGCAAGTGGCTCAAACGGCTCGATGTCCGAGAAGGTCTCACTTTCTATCATTTCCCAAGAAACAAACACGATGAGGATCAAGAGCCAGCTAAAATGGAATTCATAGCCCTGATCCTGTGCTTCGTGGAAGTCCAGTTATTGTTGATTAACTAGGTACTTCACCCAGTTCATCTGTAGATCCTCCATGCACTTCCCTGCAAGGTCAACGACAAATCCTGTGACCTGAGTGGGTGAGTTCTTTCGTACTAGCTTCCCTATAATTAACTGACATGCTAGGAGCACTACACCATTCTAGATGGAAGCTACCTTGTAGCCTCCCGACCCCCTCTCAACATCGTCGTATGTATCCTTGATCTTCTGTGCTAGTGCGTGATTGGTGGCCTTTCCTAGAGAGAATTCTTGCGGATCAGGTCCTTGCATACTCAATCCTATGATCCTATGGATCAGCATCGAATCGACTGTGATATGGTGGTCAAGCCATAAGTAGTCGCCATGGTAACATAAAAGGAGTAACTTGACACAGGCGTTAACTTCTTGGTGCCTTCCGAAGTGTGGGATTTTCATTACATTCAGCAGGGTGGACTGCATGAGGTTCATCGTCCATAGCTAAGGGATTATATTTGAATTCTTCCCCTTTGACTTGGTCAAGTATTTGTATGGGGCAAGCATGCTATGGTTCTTGCGATCTCCGAGGTTGAAATCGTTGAACTTCAACACTACAATCATGTCTTGTTGTGCTATTACTATGTGTATCCCCTTCAGGAGGTACGTAGTAACCATGGTGTACTCAAAATATCTTGGCACACTATCTCGACTCACCACGTCGGCCAGAGGCGGGATGTAATCGGGCAATATGGTTGGGATTAGCTTCACATTTGCTAGGTCATCTTTGTGCTTGGTTCTCTTTTCTATGATGACTTAGGATGGTCCGGATCCATGAGCGGTCGATGGAGAGGCTTTCACTCCTCTCATCGAGGACACTTGAATACTTGCAGACATTACTCTCTCAACCATGAGATCGATGAGAAATTATTCAACGATTTTATCCATGGTGCTGAGCTCGTCCGACATACACGCTTAGATAAGATGGATAAATGAGTGTGAAAAACAATAGAACTGGTGTCGATCTTACTAATCACACCGCGGTAGCAATGATTTCTCTCTTATACAATTCGCAAAAGTGTTTTCGGTGAAATAGTCGACGGAATAAGTAGACAGCAATGTAACGGATCTTTCCAACGGACAAGAGACCTTCATTAATTCAGTTATGTTGGTTAATGCGCGATCCCAATGGTCTAGTGGCGATCTTTCTGACCATAAATGCCTTTCTACCCATTCAGGGTATCGGTCTAACGGTTATATTGTTCCATGTGACGTTGTTCTGATATCCCGGTGAAGTTCTTGTTTTGTAAATTTTCCCTTTGCGAAGTTCCCTTTGGAACCTTTTGTAACTTTTCGATCTTTGCTCTCTTCTTTCTTAGTTTTCTAGCCTGCTTTCCAGCGAGCTTCATCTCGGTGTTCCTCTTTTCATTCTAATTCTTATCTTATTTTGGCATAGTAACTTCGCGTTGTTGAGATTCTTTCTTAGGGTGCATGGGTAATACTTCTTCTCTAACTGGGGTATATGTTCTACTCTCTTGTACCTCATGTGTCCTTCCAACTTCGACATCCAAGTCTCTAGTCCTAAGTAGCTTCGATCTGTTCTTTTGTTCTTCAATCAACTGCATGATCCTCCTAGTCATGAAATCTTTTAATTCTTGCTTCTTCTGCTCTAAGACTTCTTATTCTTTCCTTCTAGTCTGGTCCTTCTCGATCCAAGTTTTTCCTAGTAACATAGTAAATGGAGCGTTGTTCTCAATAAATTTAACAACCTCAAAATCTTCCTCTGTCGAAGTTCCATGAGCACTCATAGATATCTGACTAAGTCTTCCACATAGGGTTATCAGTTTTCCTCTGAATAATCCTATTCCTCCCAATGAAGGAATCATAGAAGGCTCTCCTAAAAGTTCCCAAGTTCTTTCTGTCATGATATTCACCTGTGTTTCCTCATCCAGAACATAGTCAATGTCGAAGTCTCCTATTATTGCTTCAATGCACTCTTTTTATTTCAATATCTATGATAAGTAGATATGTCGGTGGTCATTCAGGGTTTCTTTCATCTGTAGCAATACTTTCTCTGATTCTTTCTAGGGTTCTGCCATAATATTAGTTTATGGATCTACCTTAGGGTTTTCTTGGTT
The DNA here is from genome assembly GCA_009831015.1 of Picea engelmannii. Taxonomy (NCBI): domain Eukaryota; kingdom Viridiplantae; phylum Streptophyta; class Pinopsida; order Pinales; family Pinaceae; genus Picea; species Picea engelmannii. The sequence goes on from ML788823.1 coordinate 306,407, forward strand.
CATATTCATTCTTTCAACTTTAGCAATCATTATAGGGCAATCCAATACTTCATGGTCTATAGCTCTACATCAAAGACAACTAGATATTCTACCAGGGCATTCCTTAGCCAGATGTCTCGGTCTTCTGCAACTATAACAAAGGGTTAATCCTCGTTTTCTTTTAAATGATCCCCAACCTTTCCTGTACTGCACACTAGGATCATAGTAGCTAACCTACAAAAAATTATTTCTAGGATCATGCATCCATTTATTAGTCCAAACATTCTCTCTATGCATAGGTATAACATATCTTTCACTATTCTTATCAGATCTACTCATATCAAATCTTCTTTCATCTATCAGTGCCCTATTTTTCGAGCTAGGATAAATCTTATCAAACATACCTAGATCCATACTTTAGAAGAAAAAAAATTCCCACTAATCTTCTCTTCAACAGAGCACAAATCTTCCATATCTAAAACTTTTCACTATTCTTACCTTTATCAGAGGATAGAGCTTGCAAATCTTACCTCTTTAAGAAAAAATTCTCACTTTTACCTTTCTCAGAGCACAAAGCGTTCAAATCTTACATGTTTTCTTCAGATCAGACTTCTTTTCTTAGCACAGAGCTTCATAGATCGAGTAGAATACTGTGCACTAGAGCGACAGATCTACGCACAGATATTTCACAATTTCAAGTCATATCTTCGCACAAAGATTATTTTTCCTCAGTTCCCAGCAATCACAGTTTCAGTCCTGGCAACGGAACCATTTGTTGGCACAGGGGTAGACCTAGGGTTCAATGCTACAACAGCGCACCAAAAAAACCCTAACTATCGGCCCTTTCGGCAACACCTGCGAAGCAGATGAAGTCTCACCCAAGGTAGAGGCAGGGGTGGTTGCAGGACTCCAGTGTATGCAACCTTAGCTGGGACACAGATCTGTGACTGTAACACCTTACAGGGCACTTAGCAGTTATAGTTCATCAATATCCAGTGTTAGTTTACAGCACTATTAACCCCAAATTACAGAGCATTGCAGTATTTAACCAAATCTACTATATTCAAGCACTAAGCACATCCACATAAGCTATATCTAGTATTCATACATACTATTAAGCACATAGCATTAACATATATATCTACCATTCATCTATATCAAAGCACTAAGCAAGTTAGAATATCAATACATTGTACAAAGCAGAGAAACACAACATGTACCTAGTTCACCCCCACCCTGGGGCTATGTCCACCAACTCTTCGTTTTCTTTATTAGCTTCTTCAATTAGTTACATGCATAGAGCCCAAAAAACCCTACTTTATAGAGGACAGGAGATCTGTGCACCTCGCTAGATCCTCCTTCCCCGAGCTAGGTTATAGCACTAAGCCTCTTCTCAATCTCTTACACTCGCTTTCACTGAGCTTTGCAAGCCTCATACAATATGCACAAAAGCAATCTCCACTCAGCACTTAGCACCTTCAATCACACAGATCGAACTCGTAGGTCCCAACTTACTTCGCCTAGCAACTTATTTATACATTACAAAATAGGCCTAAGCATGGGTAAACCCATGGGTTGATTCCCATACCCGTTACATAATCCTAAATCCCAAAAAGGGCCCTAAAAGGGGTCGAGATCTCACGATCTCTGCTTTGTCTTGTGTCTGCCTTCGACAGCTTGTCAAAGTCCCAAAAATAGGTCAAACCTCACCAAGGATCCTCAAAACTTGGTCAAGGGCCAACAATTTTAAATATGGGGGTGCATATTTATATATCTAATAATGAGAGGCTGTTAAAATCCCAAGAGGAACAAAATAAGATAAACACTCAACTAAGATAGAGTTTCAATTAGTTGTAGAGACAAATAAAGAATGGAAACCCACCAAGAATCATGGGTTACATTTGCATGATATTAACTCACTCCAAGGTAATATAGGATAATATATGAGATAAAGGATTTAGGCTAAATAACAAAACAATATTGTTTACTTTACTCCCCCCCCCTTGAGCCCATGAGCCCCCTTTCATTCCTATCTCATGGAATCATAGTCACCCATGTTTTTTCCTTCTTCGTTTATAGTTGGTGATGTATCTTTTATTAATAACCTTCATTGTACAATATTTACATATTACATTACTTGGACCTCGGCCTTTCATCGTATACATAAATATACATTATTAATTCGGAGATCAAAACTGGGGTGTTATAGAATATTTACCATAAAACTTCCTCATATTGATATTAGGAATTAAGTATTTCCTTGGTCCCGAGTTGAAACACCAATAATAAGGATCTTTGAGTGATAAATGATCTTTATTCTAGGACTCAATATTTGTGTTCTCCAAATGTGTTAAAATATTCCCCATATGTGATCGGGGTTCAACAATTTTGTTCTCCCTATTTTCATGATTTCATTGAGTCACAATATCACTTTTAGGGAACCTCTCATATAGCATATGTAAGAGTGTGACTTCCATGGAATTTATAATCATTCCATCTTTTGATCCATCAACTTTTCCATTTTATCTTCAACTTCCATATTTTGATCCATCCACTTTTCCATATTTTGATCCATCAAATTTCCATTTTATATTCAATTTCCATGTTAAGAATTTCTTGCAAATGTGCCAAATCAACATTTTCAACACATTATCACCTGTGTCATTAAATTGGTTCCTCCATTGGGATACTCGGTTCCCTAAGTCTTCACATTCTTTAGGATTCATGGATTAGTTATCTGGAGTTTTAGCAGGTGTAGAAATTTTTCCACCCACTCTTGACATGTGAGCCAAAATTAATATTTACTTAGATTTATCCTCTATTTACTCTTTACCCCATCTTTTGAATCACATAGAACAAATATTCCTATCAAAAATTATGCAAGTTCCAATTTAACATACATTTTTAAAACCCTGATTTGGAGATTGTTCTGCAGGTCAGCGTTGCACCTAATATAACTCTGAAATTTCTACACCTCTAAGTCTGAATTTATTTTTTTTGGTATCCTAATATGTATTCTCTGAAATTCCATAGGTTTGACTAGATTATTATGTGCCAATAAAATTTTATGATAACTTTCCCAAAACTTGTTGATTTTGGTCCTTTCAGGAGGACGAACTTGTATGGACTTCCATGCATCAAAGTTTTAAGGTATGATTCTAAAATTTGGCCCTGAAATACTATGATCTATATTATTTCCAATGGAATTGGTGGCACTCAATTTCGGATTTTCTAACTTCAGTTATGATTGTTTTACCAAGAACACATGTTTGAGACTAGTTACAAGACTATTCCAAAAACCCTAATTTCCACAACCTATATTTATGAAAGTATAGCAAACCAGAACCCAAAATTTTTACCCAATGTATTTAAATATGAACTCTCTAAACTTTGAAAATTTTGATATCTAAAAATTCAGTGAAAAAAAAATTATAGTAAAAATGGTAGAATGATTTGTTTGAAGGAGCCACACCAAAGATCGTATGCTCTGGTATTAAATGTTATGTGCCAAATTCCCCAAATAGCATAAAAATGGAAAGAAGAAGTACATACATGCCTTGAAAATGAAATAAAGAGAATGAATAAGAAACCCCTTCAATGGGGCAATGCCATTTTACAATATATCAAATGCACAAGATGAGATGACCTCTAAAACTATGTATCCTTGGAATATATATGAGATAAAGGGTACAATTACAATTAAAGGGCCTAGTTGACCAATCAAGAAAACACTAATATAACAATATAAATTTCATAACTCAATATCTAGGGCTTAATGATTAGGAAGGTATATTGCTAATATTTTGTAATTTGAGTCCTTTTGGAACCCAATAAGTGAAGCAACTAAAAACTAGTTACACTAGATGGAACTGACAATTGCTAGGGAACTGTGTCCTTCACTCCAAGACGACTGCGTAGAGAATGGAAATTCTGCTTAGTGAAGGTATTGGGGAAGATGTATATAGTTTTTTCTGCTAAAGGACAAAACTACAGGTTGACGATCCCCTCATGTACTAAGTCTCGGATGTAGTGCATGTGGATACCGATGTGCTTCATCTGCTGCCTCTGAAATGGATCTCTGTAGAAATTCAGAGTGCTCTGGTTGTCACACCAAATGACGATCAATTGATGGATTCCCAACTCAATGAGAAAATGTGGTAGCCACATAGCATGAATGGTTATGTTAACTACCCCTTTGTACTCTACCTCGGCTGAAGATAGAGCAATAGAATCCTGCTTCTTGCTCGACCAACAGATGGTCCCGGAACCCAGACCGAGTAACCATATGTGGACTTGCGATAAATTTTGTCACCATCCCAGTCAAAATCAGTGAACCCGATGAGGTCCAATGTAGAGTCTGATGCATAGTGAATCCCAAAGGTGATGGTTCCATGTACATACTGAAGGATACGCTTTGCATCCTTCCAATGTAGCTCATGCGGCTCTTGCATGAATTGGGAGACTGCTCTGACTGCATAGGAAAGGTCTGGTCTAGAGTGTGTGAGATACAACAAGATCCCCACTAGTTTTTTGTACAGTGTGTTTTCCACCAATGAAGTGTCCCTGCCATCCTCAAGTTTGAATCCTGATAGGAAAGGAGTCGGGGAAACTTGCAGTCTATCATGTGGAATCTCTCAAAGAGATCCTGTGCATACTTGGCCTGAGACAGTTGTTAGGACCACATATTGTACCCTTTTTGCCCATACTTTTTGCTATTATTTTACCCTTCATCACCTACATTTTGACTTATACTATCATTTCATCTGATCATTCCAAGGTATACAACGTCCTTTCTCATTATTTTATGCT
>ML788823.1:311294-329917 GCA_009831015.1 Picea engelmannii
TGTTCTCTGATTACAAGATAGTTGTTCTTACCCATTGCAATGTTATTTTAAAATGTAATCCAGGATTCTTAATTTGCACTATAAAGAATTGCAATAGGGGGATCTCTTTCCTGTGATACAATTCAGAGCTTCAGTTCATTTCAGCAAGTAGATAGAATGATTTCCTTACTACAACACTAAGTGCTTTTGGAATTGAGCATATATGGTGCGCAACTATCTTTGAAACAAAAGACTTCCCTGGGTTGATAATTTATGTTTCACTTGGTTGTTTGAAATTAATTAAGCAATTATAGTGACCAACAACAGTTTGACGCCTAATGCATCCTGACTGATCTTGAGACCAAGGAAGAAATGTAGTGGACCCATGTTCATCATTAAGAACCTGTCATGCAGAATCCTCTTGACTGTAGAAATCGATGAAGTCGAGCAACCGATGATCAACAAATCATCAACATACAGAACTAGGAGTAGAAGTGAATAAGTTGTCCTGAGCATGTAAATGTTCGGGTCTGACTTACAATGTACAAATTTATATGACAGCAGGTAGGAGTCCATATTGGCATTCCATGCCCTCGAGGCTTGCTTGAGGCCATAAAGGGACTTCTTATGTCGATAGACCAAAGATGAATCTTGCATGAAGCCCTGGGGATGCTCCATATAGATCTCCTCATAGAGATATCCATGAATAAATGCATTCTTCACATCCATCTGATGGACTTCCCATCCCTTGGCTACTACAATGGAAAGTGCCAAGCATATGGAATCCATATTCGCTACTAGAATGAAGGTGTCGTCATAGTCAATGTCATGCACCTGCTGAAAGCCTTTGGAGACTAGCCTAGCTTTGTATCTACTAACCTACCCATATTTTGCGCTCTTGTTCCTCTAGACCCATATGCACCTGACAAGTTTCCTTCCTAAAGGAAGGGGAACCAGATCCCAAGTCTAGTTCTCCATGGGGGAGTTGTACTCCTCCTACATGATGGATTCCCAAAAAATATTCCCAGCAGCCTCACCATAGGACTGTGGATTTGAAGACTGAACCAAGAAAATATTCTTGAGTGGCATCGGTTCAATGGTAGTGAGTGCAAGAGGAATCTCCTCGAAATCATATCGAGTCCTCCTAGTATCAACTAGATCCCCAACAAGATCTCCTACATCCTAAGGAGTAGTCGAGGCCCACTTGGGCCTCGGCTCTAGCTTTGCATCTTCATCTATGTGCATTGACTATGCATCTAACTGTACTGACTTAGTATCTTAATCAATTGAATACTATGAATCAAAACTCTCATTTGAAGAAGATTTGGCATGTGCATGTTCATCATCTTTGACAGGTGGAAGAAAAAAAGTGTATGCATGTGATTCTTGAGGTGCATGCTAGATACTTTCCTCGAATTGGACAATGTGCTCAATGATGATCTGGTCCATAGAGGGATCAATGAGTCTATATCCATTCACACCATCTAGGCATCCAACAAAGATACACTCTGTACTATGTGGATCAAGTGCCTTCTTCTTCTCAGAGGGAATCTTGGCCCATGTATGTGAACCGAATATACGGAAGTGGGTCACTTTCGGTTTGAGGCTTCTTCAAGCCTCGAAGGGGATCTTATCCTTGATAGATCTATGGGGAGATATGTATTGGATGTATTTCACACAATTAATTGCTTCATCCCATAATCTCTATGGAAGTTACTTTGCAGGCAACATGCAAGATTCCATCTCTTTCAGGGATCTATTCTTCTGCTTAGTAACTCTTTATTGTTGTGGAATATAGGGAACTGTGTGCTGCAACTAAATCTCAGCCTCAAGACAAAGATTTTGTACCTCACAATTGACATACTCCCCCCCATTATCTTTTCGGAGGACTTTGATCTTCCTTCCTGACTATGTCTCAACAAGGGCTTTGAAATATTTGAGATGTTGAAAGACCTCAGATTTTTGCCTGAGAAAGAAAGTCCAAGTGTATCATGAGAAATCATCAACAAAAATGAGTTTGTACCTTTATTTATTGATTGATGGATGCGGAAAACGTCCCATGAGATCATTGTGGATCAGATCCAAATGAGAGGAGGCCTTTCGAGTATTTCCTTTGTCGAATTTCTCTTGAGGGTGTTTTACAAGGACACATCCCTCACAAATTCCTTTAGAGAAGTGGATATCAGGTAGACCCTCAACTATTCCCTACTTTCTAAGCTATTGCATGTATCTGAAATTTAAATTCCCAAACCTTTCGTGCCATATCGTACTACTTTCATCAGCATGCGTAAGCAGTAATGCAGAATCTGGTTCAATAAATTCAAAAAATGTGTAGAGACTGGATTGGTGATTTACCTCACCAGTAGAAACTTTGGAATTGGTTTGCATGTCATATATATTGATAGCATTAGGTGTGAATATTACATTCTTGAAGCTCTTGTTTGTTAGTTCATCTCTCCCTTTGTCGATGACTTTGACTGGAGAGTCGTCCCCCATCAAAATAGGAGGACCTTTGCATTAGTCCAATGAAGAGTAGACTTCCTTTGTGGATGTGGTTTGTTGTGATGCACCTAAATATACAATCCAAGCATAGGGAGAGAAGTTAATGGAAATCAAAGCATGGCTAGAATTACCTTTCTTGGGGTTTTGATATTCTGGCTTCTTCTTCTTGGCACCCTCAGGGATGTGATCTCTAAGGTTGTTTTGTTGAAGTATTTGTGCCATTTGATCTATCTGCTTCTGCATGCATGCATATTTGGGATGGAATCCTCATTGGAAGTAAGTGCATTTCCCCCCTTTTCTTCCCTTTCCACCTTTGGATATAGAGGAATCATTGAAGTCTTTTGAGTACCATCTTGCATAGAAAGTGCATGCGCCTTTGAGCCTTTGATTTTTCCCATGTTGATGATCTTGGTATGATCATGCATCAGAGACTTGATAAAGACCTCAAGAGAGGGGATGGTCCATGTGGCTGAGAGGTGAGCCTAACTGAATGAAATGTGGATACAAACACTGAGAATTCTGGACCAAGTTTGGAAAGAATGGTAAGAACCATTTGTTTCTCCTCCTTGGATTTATCAACCCCACAAGCCTTGAGTTGTGACAGCAAATCCTTATATTTGGTAAACAAATCTTGGAGATTTTTGAAGGTTTTTGGATCCAAAGTGAGCAATTTCACCTCAAGCATATGTCCCCTCATCTCTTCCTATTTTCCAAAAAGTCCTTCCATGGTGGTCTGGACTTCATTGGGGGTTTTACAGGAGGATATGTGAAAGAGGAGTTCAGGAGAAATGAGACTGCAAATAGTTCCATACACTTCATCCATCTGATTCAGATACTTGGATTTTTCTATGGTTGATGTGGGTTTGGTCTATGTTCCCATGGTTAACCTGTATAATCCTCTGCTTCGAAGATGCAATTCCATATTGTGATTCCATGCAAATAAATTGTACGGTGTAAGAATTAATTCTTTTGGAAATTCCATTTTCCCGCTGTCTTCAATATTTGGTACCTGCGAAAAGAGTCTGGTGTGTCTTTTTCCTGGAAATACATTGGATTTGATACCATGTAAATGTGGATGAACCTGCACAGATAAGAGCAAATGACATACACAATTTGTAGTACAATGAGAAAAGATGAAAACGAGAGAGAGAATCAAATAATTGTATTAATTGAATGAATGAATGATAATTTACACATGATATACTCTGTATAACTCAACTAATGTGCACTAGAAGAGATTCTGATGCCCCATAGTGGTGTTCTAGATTGATCTAGACACACACCAACAGTTACAGGAGTTCACTACCACCTAGTCTAAGTCAACTAGCCTCTCAGTCCTCAGTTAACTGACTGAAAGCATCAGTAATGCACCACTCTGTTGATAATCCCAAGGACGATGCACATTATCATTGATGATCCCAATGTTGCATGGTGATGGAACCAATGTGGCATCAATAATCCACTCAACTGATCCAATTGAAGTGTGAATTGAAGAGAATATTCCCCTAGAATGTAGAAAAGGAATATTCTCCCTAAAATGTAGGAGACTAGATAATGACTAATAAACATAGGGAAAACCTTAGGAAAAAAAAAACTAGGTGTGTGTGAAGTATATCCAACATATAGAAGAAGTGTTCATTGTGTGTAAGAAATATCTATAATTCATGAAGGAGGATGTAGAAGCTTCAACAACGAAATCCAAACAAACAACAAGAGGGAATTCTTTTTTCTTAACAAGAATGTGTAGATTTGTATTAACAAAGTGTTGCAATTGAGTTGAACAACAAGAAAGTACATATATTCAAAAAATAGTAGCAGGAGTCTATTTTGATATAGAATTTCATCTCCTTGTCCTAGGGCTATATGTAATACAACTGTAAAAATCCTAAAATACTTGTTGGTGTATATCCTGACATAAGTTCCTAGTAGGTAAGATACTTTAAAGAACATAAAAACATGGACTATTAGAGTTTAAGACTGATATCCACTTGAATTTGGCATCATGTGTTCATTGTTTTCCCATATCCATGTTGTTTCGTTGTAATGCCACCTTGAGCTGCAATTGAACCAGTTGAACCGACTACCATAGTCTAAGCCCTATCTTGTGAATGCATCGAGGAGACTACAAATTTACTGAGAGTTGTATTTTCATGCTTCAGAACTTAAATTTATCTCGCTTGTTGCCTCCAATATTAGCGTAATTTATCTGTCCTTATTCTCCTCTTGCTCTCGAATTCTCACTTCCAGACAGGCCACATTGCTCCTATGCAACAACAACAATGAATCATGCAGTCATATTGTCTTGTTTAGCTCTTATAATTCATAGCCATTACAATGTCAGGATGCCTTCTATCCTCACCACATTGTTCATGGTGTAACCTAGGTCTGCATCCCCTACCTCTCCTCTCTTTTTCCCTATGCCTTCATCATTCTTTCCTTTTCTAGTTGGTTAAGTCAGTTTCCCACTACTGAGTGTCTTGGCCCTTATTCATTTTTTAGTCTTCGCGCATTTTTGTTTCTGTTTTTCTGGCAGGATTAAATACATGTTGTGTTTGGTTTGGAATTATTGTCATCATGTTTACCATTGATTGAGATCATAGCAGGTCGACCAAGCCTTTTTATATGCACAGGAAATGCTCATGGACAAAGGCAGCAAATCAAAGGAGTCCATTTCAAGCTTAGAATTAAATCCAAGTAGACAGGTCAAGCCTTCAAAGCTGGAGATCCAATAGTTGATGCAGATCAATGGCTCCTGCACATTTGGAGTCTCAAACTCACTCGGGATTTAACAAGACTGAATCTGTGACTTCGACACTCGGGCATTGAACTTGCCATTTGTTCAAATATTTCGAAGTGTTTAATCCTCCGAAGTGTCGAAACCTTCGTATTGCTGAAGACCCAAAACCTCTGAAGAATCGAAGAGTCAAAGTCCCGAGAGCCTACCACGTCACTTCAGGCCCGTACCACTCTGGGAGATTTAAAAGCACCAACATTTGAAACTCTCAAAGCCCAAATGAACCTGGACCATCCATCGGCAAGGACATGTGGAAGTAGATCATCCACTTCAGCGATTTTTCCTCCGGGAGATTTCAAAGCACAAACATTCAAAACTCCCGAAGCCCGAATGTCTGAAGTGAATCTAGACCATCCATCGGTTGCGACACACGGCAGCAGATCATCCACTTAGGCAATTTTTCCTCTGGGAGATTTCAAAGCAAAAACATTCAAAACTCCCGAAGCCCAAACGTCTATAGTGAATCTGGACCGTTCGTCGGTAACGACACGCGGTAGCAGATCTTTCACTTCGCAGCATTGTCACTCTGGGAGTTTCTCGAGCATAACATTCATAAACTCCCGAAGTCCCGAAGCTCGGATTCCTGAAGAGAATATGGATCATTCATCAGCATGACACGTGGATGCAAATCATTCACTTCGGCAATTTATCCTCTAGGATATTACCAAGATAAACATTTGAAACTCCCAAAGCCCGAACTTCCGGAGTGAATCTGGACCATCTGTCAACAAGTACATGTGGATGCAGATCATTCACTTTGGGGATTTTCCTCCAGGATATTTCCAAGTTAAAACATTTGAAACTACCGAAGCCCGAACTTTCGGAGTGAATCTGGACCATCTGTCCACAAGGACACGTGGATGCAGATCATTCACTTTGGTGATTTCTCCTTTGGGAGATTACCAAGCTAGACATTTGAAACTCCCAAAGCCCAAACTTTTGGACTGAATCTGGACCGTCTGTCTTGAATCAACCAACACCATTGATTCTTGCAGCAAGAAAATGTCACCCAGATCACAGATTGTAATCAAATCAACGGCCACACTTCATTGTGGGGACGTAAACTACTCGAACTTTAATTTTCCAAAGCGGTCCCGCAATTAGAACCATGGTATCGTTGGAAGGGTATGTGGCAACTTGTGGAGGATTGTGGGGGCAAGAGCGGTATGGACCCAAACCACCTTCGACGACTTCCACAATCACATGCTTACATGATATCAGGTCTCCATGTCACCTCCACTTCCTCTACATCCACGTTGCCCACCTACATGCATCTTGTCTTCCTATTGGACACATGCCTCTGTGTCTTCCCCTTCACAGCCAGTTCATCACAGAGAAAGTGATGGAGAAGGGTCAGTTACGATCGAGATAGAGAAGCTCGTCGATAGTCAGTTGAAGGTTGAAGACTTCAGAAAACACCAGAAGGATCTGCCATACAACCAGTTATCCTCTGGTGGTCTCAAGAAGCGTGCATTCATGCCAGTGCTCAATGTAGAACTCTGATTATGTCACTCCGAGGCTTGTTTTTGGCCAATTCAGTTCCTCCAACGCATGCATTGGTTATGTCTCAAAGACAGTAGTAGTTTTTATTTGATTAAGTCCAGCATTTTCCTAGATTAGATGTAAGAGTGGTCTTCTGTGTGTGATAAGAACCACTCTCGCTGATTAAGTCCAGTATATTAGTGAAGTTAATAATTTGTTTTACGAACAGTTCCCTAAATTTATGTCTCAGTCCCCTAAGGACGAGAACCTCGGCAACTCTTTTAAATAGTTAGTTTTTGGATATTGTAAAGGTCAGATTTTTTGGGAAAGGAATAGCAATACAACATAATGGTTGGACCCATTTTATGCATGGATTAAACCTCTCTACCTGGTGAATATACTCTTGATGACAATGTTTTTTTCAACTCTTCATGTGTTTTTATTCTTATCTTGAATACAGTTTTTGATTTGTGCAACGTACATTTCATTTCCTTTCAGCTATTGTATGAATTATTTTTACTGATATGTAACATGTCAAACAGCTAATGCTTTGGTGAAGACTTGTTTTCTGCAACCTGTGGGATTTATTGTGTTGGATACATGTTTGATGTCTTGAAATGATATTTTAAGTATTGAACTTCTTGCAGTAGATTATTCATTGAGTAGTTTATTGTTTTACTCTATTTTATATTATTTCACTGGTCTGTCTTTAGTGTGTCATTAGCCAAGGAGGGCCCTCATCCATATCATTATGCCAACCCAACCTTGCCTTTGTCTTTATAGAATAACCCTATGACCAACCAACAAAAAGTTAAAAGAAGCAATCATTCTAAACTGATAGGTGGCCTAGCTTTTCCCTTTAGCAGTCAGGTGCATACCTTAGGACCAACAGTTCCTATTACCAAGCTAAGTGAAAATTGTTAGCACTAGAATTTTTTCTTAGACTTCTTTAAGAGCAAGCCTGATACCCATCAGAATTTGAATAATTAAATCAATTTTATGGTTGGTGGATTAGCAAGAAGGAACAAGAAAGAGAGCAGCAGACTGTCTGCAGAGACATTCCATTGTGCATGGAGTCATAACATTCTGCAAATCAAAGGAAATCAAGATTCCTACCAAAAAAAAGCGTTATATAATGATGAACAGAAGAATGAAGTAGATAACACTAAGAAGAAATATTCATCAAGCAATGATCCTCTTTGCAAAATGAATAAAATAATATTTGAACATAAATCATGAAAGAAGGAAATCACTAAAAATCCTTTGTAGCTCATGAATCTCTAATGGTAGAAATGTTACATTTTGATATGCTCAGTAGACTTACAAATCAGCATACACAACTAAACTACCTCACCAGCTCTCTCAAGCTCCATCCATGAATCCCCAATTTTTGGAGTCCTCTCTCTCGTTAAATATAAAATTACATCAATAATATCTCTAGGAGGTCGTCGCCTCTTCATGAATTGGATTCTATGCCTTATATATATGTGGAAAATAGAAAATCCAACTAATTCCTTGATTCCTGTAAACTGTCTTTTAGAATAAATGAAACTGCAGCCATCTCATTGCATGTAGATTTAGTGATGCAAACCCTCACCCCTCCTAGGGGGCTTGCATGACCTCCCAGTCTAGGATCATTCACACGGGAGTTAAATTAGCTCTTGAATCTCTTATAGATCCTCTCTAATGTACACAGGCCCATTTAAATTTCCTTCTATGCAGGTCCGCAAAACCCGCGGATGCTTTTCTCTAAGCCCCTTTCTCCTCAAAATCAAACTTCAGGCACTAGCCCCTTTCTCCTCGAAATCAAAATTTAGGTGCTAGCCCCTTTTCCTTGGTGGAAAATCTCATATGACTGTAGGCTAGAACCAAACACTTAGCTAAAAGGCATTATTCGAAGATCTGGGACTTCGGCACTCCGTGAACATTCACCAACTCAACACACCAATCTCCCGGAGTGGTTACCGGACGAGTTCGGTCATAAAGGTGATGTTGACCGGCAAGTGTAGGTCTTATCACATTCTTCCACTTCCCATATTTTCAAATGGTCCAACTTCTACGACCAGATTGGACGGTTGGCATGAGTTCTCCTCCCTCCACAATCTACGGTGGAGATTTACTTCAGGACTCTAGGCTTCGGGAGTTTCCACGACTCCAACACACAAATATCTCGAAGTGTCGAACGTCAAACTAAAATCTATGGCTCATGCTCCTCTAGTAGCTAATAGTTGAGATCAACTACGGAACTCCGGGCTTCGAGACTTTTCCAACCTCTACTAGAAACTTCTCTCGAAATTGTTGAATGTTGAACTCCCGAAGAGTTTAGAGATCGACAGCCCACACTCTATTCTAGATCCATGATTTAGATTCATTATGGGCTTCAGGGCTTCAGGGCTTTAGAGATTTTTCCTCACTTACAACAAACAACGTAAAAATGTCGGAGTAGCGAAGTCCGAAGGACTTGGGAGTTTGACGACCACGCTTCTTTCCTTGATCCAATGGTTGTGAGGGATTCTGATACCTCCCAAATAGATCTCATCCACTCTCCTTTAAACAAATGGATTTCTCTTATTGGGGACTTACTCTCGCTATCGCTCCTAAGCTTGGGACTTAAAGAAGTCACATGCGCACTCCTTGTGTGGGAATTGTGCACTTCTTGCACCGAGATAGGTGAAGTTTGCAGTGCACAATTGCAAATGGAAATGAAGATAAGAAATGATAAAGCTTCCTTTTGAAACCAACCCTCTTGGAAATGTTGGATGATGGGCAACCGCTAAAAAAAATATTGGTGCTAACACAAATTTTGTCCTAAAAAGGGACTTGAAGAGACTAGGTATATGACATAGAAAAGACTAAAGAGAAGAAAGAGATACCTTATACTGAAGCACAAACCTATGATGCCTCACTGACCAAGACTTGGAAGCTCACTTCAATAACTTGCAATCTAATTTCACAGAGACCCAACAAGAAGTGAGACAGCTCAGTGCCAATAATTCCACCATCAATAAAAACATGCATTCCTCCATCGTCGCCTCAATAGAGGAACTCAAAGAATACCTCAAACAAGACATTACTACCTAGCTTGAATATGTCGCTTCTATGATCTACACCAAGCTGCATATCCCTATAGATCCCCCTTTATCTGACCCACCTTTGCATACCAAAGCTTAAACTTCCTCTCGTTCCCATAATTTTCAGCCCCATCACTTTCAGCGTGACCTACGCCTTCCGCATGTGGATGTGACCAAATTTGATGGCTCGGATCCCACTGGTTGGGTAACTCAAATGGAACATTATTTCTCTTTGTACGGCATTACAAATGACTTGGCCAAACTCCGGTATGGTTTTCTCCATCTAGATCAAGAATGTTGGCAATGGTGGCAATGGAGAAAAAATGCCCGTCAAGGGTATGTTGCTTAGTTGATGGGTAGCCGCTAAAAAAAATATTGGTGCTAACACAAATTTTGTCCTAAAAAGGGACTTGAGGAGACTAGGTATATGACATATAAAATACTAAAGAGAAGAAAGAGATACCTTATACCAAAGCACAACCTCACTTACCAAGCTTTCCACACCATGAATTTCCAAATGTTACATAGAATTAACCACATGTCTTCCAAGAGGACCTGCTCTGTATTACCTTCATCATTTGAACCTGTTAGGGACCTAACCCCTCACATAGGTAGAATAATATATTATGATGTAATAAAGGTCAATATTAATAAGGCCTAACAATAAGGAAGAATAAGTCGAATGTAAGAAGACCTAATAGAAGCTTTCGCTTCTAGAAGGATCTTCCTCTAGATGGTTCTTTTGATAGACATATTTAGTATAAATAGGAGTCGAGGGTATGAGAACTTTTGTCTTGGATATTATTGTAATAGAGCTCTGCTCTGCTAGAGGTTTCCCCCTCGAAGAGGAAAGTGAACATTTCTCTCAGTAATCTAAGTGCTCTTTATGGTGTTATTCTGGTATCATTTTGGTATTATTGTGGTGTTTTTATGGTTATATTGTTGCTCATCTGCCATTTCTAGCATTTTATTTTTGTTCTGCATAATTTTTATATCTGGAATATTACAAGTGGTATCAGAGCACTTTCCTCGACAAAAAATTGTGGGTTAATGTTTTTTCAAGGTAGAGACATATTCTGGCGTCTTTAAGCTACGGAGATCTGTTGTTACGTGCATAAACCTATGGTCGATGATTCATATGCGCAGGAAATACAAGTGGTACTTAAGCGCACATTTGTTGGCCACCCTTGTAACCCTTGTTGGCACCCCTTCGAGTTGTAGCACATCAGACAGAACCTCTATACAGATTGACCTAGATTTCCTAGAGCCCTCTTTAGATAAACCGATCGGCCGCCTAACTGCTATAGTTCCAATAAGAACAACACTCGAAAAGATACTCTCTAGTACATGGGTAGTCGCGTAGTACGGCTAAGGGCATGGTCTAGCCTCCTTAGTTGGTGCCCTGAGATAATGGGTTGAGTACTACTATTGGACCCCACACGTATATTAGAGAGCTATAACACAGGGCAAACCCTTGTCTGTAGAACCCTTGAATAGCTAACCCTTGGGGATGGAAACAAAAAAAAAAAAACAGACAAGATCTATTGTTGTGCAACTGTGTCTCCTGCATTCGAGTTTCCAAATCACTACACATTTCTTCTTGATTAAGCATTTGGGAATTTCATCACTGCAACATTCTTCAGACCAAAGTATAACTTTGTAGGTGTAAAAAAAAAAAAAAAACGAGTCTGGATTTTGTTGCACCATTATTTGAGACATATTCCATTAGATTTATCTCTTCACCCTTATCACATTCATACCTATCATTTTTCAGCAAAATGTTTTACCCCACCTGCCCCTTTCAGTTCCCTCGTCATCATGGCCCATACCCATAGCCAAGACTTGGAAGCTCACTTCAATACCTTGCAATCTAATTTCACACAAACCCAACAAGAAGTGAGATAGCTCAGTGCCAATATTGCCACCATCAATAAAAGCATGCATTCATCCATTGTCACCTCAATAGAGGAACTCAAAGAGGACCTCAAACAAGACATTACTACCTAGCTTGAATCTATCACTTCAATGATCTGCACTAAGATGCATATCCCTGCAGATCCCCCTTTATCTGACCCACCTTTGCATACCAAAGTTGAAACTTACTCTCATTCCCATAATTTTCTGCCCCATCACTTTCAGTGTGACCTATGCCTTCCACGTGTGGATGTGACCAAATTTGATGGCTCGGATCCGACTGGTTGGGTAACTCAAATGGAACATTATTTCCTTTGTATGGCATTACAGATGACTTGGCCAAACTCCGGTATGGTGTTCTCCATCTATATCAAGAACGTTGGCAATGGTGGAAATGGAGAAAAACTATCTGTCAAGGGTATGTTGCTTGGACACACTTTGTGGAAGAGATTTATGAATGCTTTGACACTGACACCAACCATTTAGGCCATCTGACAAAGTTGAAACAATCTGGCACAGTGGAAGACTTTATAGCTGCAATTGAGCGACTAGATTTTCATACAGAGGGAATGTCTTATGCTTTTTTTCGAGAATGTTTTATCAGTGGCCTCAAGGATGAGATTTGTGCCCATGTCCTCATGGATCGGCCTCAAAGTTGGGTGGAGGCTACTAAAAGAGATAAGGAAGCACAATAGGTTGTCTCTTCTCAAAACCAAAAACCATCCTTTATTCCTTGCACTAAACTAGTAAATCCCACTCCTCCTTCTACTCCACTAAAGATCCAAAAATTGACCAGGGTCGAAATGGCGAACGCCAACTCAAAGGCCTTTGTTATAATTGTGATGACAAATATTTTTTGGGACACAAGTGTAAGGAACAAAATGTTTTTATGGCCATCTCGGAGGATGTTTCGGAAGAGGATGTTGAAGCTCCCCTTGTGTATGTGTCACCTGAACCCACTGACATAACCCCTCCCTCAGACCCTCCCGAAGTCGAACCGGTCATTTCCCTAAATGATCTCACAGGCTTCTCTGCTCCCCAAACCCTCAAACTAATTGGCTACATCAATCATAGGAAGGTCATAATTCTTGTTGATAGTGGAAGCACCCATAATTTTATTCATCGTCGCATTGCCCAAGAAACTAATTGCTATATACGTACAGTAAATAATTTCCAAATCATGATTGCCAATGGTGGTTCCATGAAATTTGGAGGGCGTTGTGAAAATGTGTGTCTCCAAATTGGTGACTACCACCTGAAATATCATATGTTTTCTATCGACATGGGTGGTTGTGGCATTGTGTTGGGTGCAGACGGGATAAGGACTTTAGGTCCCATTCTCATGGATTTTAAGGAATTAACCATGCAATTTGACTAGGAGGGCCAACAATATAAGTTCCAAGGCATCACTGTTCGTTCCCCTGATATCATTAGTTCCCATCGCATGGAGAAGCTGCTCAAAAAAGGTCATTCGGGCGTTATTTCCCAACTCCATGACATACAAGCCACTGAGACACCCTCTATGTCGCAAGACCTCCAATCCATCCTCTCTAAACATCAAGTGGTTTTTTCCACTCCCCAGGGACTCCCTCCTTCACATGGTGTTCATGATCATTCCATTCCCCTTGTCCCAGGAAGCCTTCCTCCCAATATTTGTCCCTATCGTCACCCATTTTCC
Organism: Picea engelmannii; assembly: GCA_009831015.1. Lineage (NCBI taxonomy): Eukaryota > Viridiplantae > Streptophyta > Pinopsida > Pinales > Pinaceae > Picea > Picea engelmannii. The sequence continues at coordinate 324,715 of ML788823.1, forward strand.
CAAAAAAATGAAATTGAGAAAATGGTTCAAGAACTGCTTAACGCAGGTGTTATCTGCCCTAGTATGAACCCCTACTCTTCTCCTGTGTTCATGGTCATGAATAAAGAAGGTTCTTGGTGCATGTGTCCTGACTTCCATGCCCTCAACAAACTCACCATTAAAGACAAATTTCCCATTCCTGTCATTGATGACCTCTTGGATGAATTGAGTGGCACCCAGTTCTTTACTAAACTTGATCTTCATTCTAGCTACTACCAGATCCGTATGAAAGAGCCAGACATTCCTAAGACTTCCTTTAGAACTCATGAAGGCCACTATTTTTTTTTGGTGATGCCCTTTGGCTTGTGTAATGCTCCCTCCACTTTCCAAAGCCTCATGAATCATGTATTTTGTCCTTTTCTCCGTCATTTTGTCTTAGTTTTCTTTGATGATATCATCATCTATAACAAAACCTGGACAGACTATCTTTCTCATGGGGATCGAGTTCTCCATCTACTATCTCAGCACTAACTTTTCCTGAAACAATCTAAATGTGCTTTTGGCACCTCAGAAGTCAATTACTTGGGTCATCTTGTTGGAAAGGATGGCGTCAGGGTGGATCCTAAAAAGATTGAAGCTATGCAAGACTGGCCTCACCCAAAGACTCTCAAAATCTTGCATGGATTTATGGGCTTAACATATTATTATTGCAAGTTTGTTAAGAATTATGGAAAGATTGTGGCACCTCTCACTACACTCCTTAAAAATAATTCCTTCACTTGGACTCTAGTAGTTGCTCAAGATTTTCAAACCTTGAAGAGGGCCATGTGCACCACTCCAATCATGGCCCTTCCTAATTTCACAAAGACCTTTGTCCTGAAATGTGATGATTTAGGGAAAGGAATTGGCATTGTCAATATCCAAGAGGATCGGCCTTTGGCCTTTACCAGCAAACAAATGTCTGAATGAAATTCGGGCAAATCAATCTATGAAAAGGAAATGTTGGATATTATGCATGTCGTTGATCTTTGGCACCCTTATCTATTGGGGCAATGCTTCCAAATTAAGACAGATCATCAAAGCCTCGAGTATTTTTTGGAACAATGCATTTCCTCCCCAGAGCAACAAAAATGGATGACTAATATCTTGGGATATGATTATGAGATTATTTAGGAAAAGACAATGTGGTTGCGGATGAACTTTCCCAAAAATATGAATATGAAGGGTCCCTTTTTTCTCTCTCCTTCATTGTACCAAATTGGCTCCAAGCCGTTCGCCAGGAATGGCTACACGATCCCAAAATTTTACATCTGATACAACAATTATAGTCCAATTCTACAGTTTCACCAAGCTACTCTTGGCTCCATGATGATCTTTGATACAAAGGTCGTTTGTATTTAAGTAAACAGTCAAAACTTAAATCCACGGTACTTTATGAGCTTCATGCTATACCCACAGTTGGGCACTCCAGGTTTACCAAAACCTATGACGGGGTCAAACATTATTTTTTTTGGGATGGTATGAAACAGGACATTCGTAATTTTGTGGTTGAATGTGATGTGTGTCAATGAAACAAGGGAAAAACAATCAAATCTTCTGGCACACTACAACCGCTTCTGATTCCACCTGCTATTTGGCTGGATATTTCTATGGATTTTATTGTAGGCTTACCTAAATCGGGCAATAAATCATTCATCATGGTGGTAGTTGATCTCCTTTCCAAGTATGCTCATTTATGTGCTCTTCAACACCCATTTACAGCATCCACTGTGGCTCAACTTTTCATGGATCAGGTCTTCAAGCTTCATGGCATGCCACATTCTATTGTTTTTTATCATGACCCAACTTTCACCAGCAATTTTTGGCAAGAATTGTTCAAGATACAAGGCACCCAATTGCATCTTAGCACATCTTATCATCCCTAGATTTATGGTCAAACTGAAGTTGTCAACAAGTGTTTGGAAACATATTTGAGGTGTTTTGCATCGGAAAAGAAAAATCAGTGGGCTCAATGGTTACCACTAGTTGAATGGTGGTACAACACTTCATACCATACAACTACCCGCATGAATCCTTTTGAAGTGGTATATGGAAAAAATTTATCTTCAGTTCTCTCATATTTACCAGGTGTCTCAAAGGTCCAGGCGGTTGACCAAACGCTTACAGTTCAAGAGGCTATTCTCCATACCCTCAAAGAGAATTTGGTCATGGCCCATAATCACATGAAGCAACAAGAAGATCAAGGTTGCTTTGAACATCAATTTGCAGAAGGGGATCAAGTGTTTCTTTGACTGCAACCTTACAAGCAAAATTCCCTCAAGGCTGACCATTGTCAAAAACTAGCGCCCAAATTTTATGGTCCTTATATCGTTCTCAAGTGTGTGGGACAGGTGGCCTATCAGTTATCTTTGCCCAGCCATTTTAAGCTACATCTTGTTTTTCATGTTTCCTTCTTAAAGAAGGTGATTGGAACTAAGTGCCAAACTCAAACCAACCTTCCAGATTTGGACGAAGAAGGCTCCATTTGGCTACAGCCACAAGCAGTTTTGGACCAGCGTGAGCGTCACCTGCATCAGTGAACCATCAAGGAAGTGTTAGTTGAGTGGAAAGATACAACTCCAGCAGATGCCACTTGGGAACCAGCTACCATTCTGCAGCAATTTCCACATCTCAAGCCTTGAGGACAAGGTTGTTTTTAAGGGGAGGACATGTTAGGGAATTAACCCGTCACATAGGTAGAATAATATATTCCGATGTAATAAAGGTCAATATTAATAAGGCCTAGCAATAAGGAATAATAAGTTGAATGTAAGAATACCTAATAGAAGTTTCTGCTTCTAGAAGTATCTTCCTCTAGATGGTTCTTTTGATAGACATATTTAGTATAAATAGGAGTCGAGGGTATGAGAACTTTTGTCTTGGATATTATTGTAATATAGCTTTGCTCTGCTGGAGGTTGCCCCCTCGAAGAGGCAAGTGAACATTGTTCTCAGTAATCTAAGTGCTCTTTCTGGTGTTATTCTGGTATCATTTTGGTATTATTGTGGTGTTGTTATGGTTATATTGTTGCTCATCTTCCATTTCTAACATTTTATTTATGTTCTGCATACTTTTTATAACTGGAATATTACAGAACCGGGGGAATCAAATTCAACTTCCATGATGTTTGAAGCTTGGTAGCGAGGGAGATACCACCCACCTTCGTCAATTATGAGCAGGAAGTACATATCATAAACTAACTTTTGTTCCAGATGACTGATAATCCAAATGAAGTTGGGAGAGTGGTTAATCTATCCATCGTGCATTCCATCACCATGGAGAGGTAATGCATAGCCATGATGTGACGTTTGAGGAATTTTAATGTTAAATAAATTGATAGGGGAATACACCCAAAAAAAAAATTAATTTGCAACTTAAATTATAAGGTATAAAATTATTGCTAAAAAATTGATTTTTCTTTAGAGTACCTTGACCAAAATTGCATGCTTCTTTGGCTAGGAGGTATGCCCTTTGATTCATATTCCAAAGGACGTAAAAAAGTTCCACCTTCTAAAATGTTTTCTCCTCCATGAATATTCTTTGAAAGTTTCTGACAAGGTTATGTTGTCCATGTTCAGTTTGTTTCCTCATTCCTTTTTTTACTAGCTCGAAGTTGTCAATTACTATTACTTCCATGTAATATTTAGAATTGGTGAACTTCAGTCCCATATATATAGCCATCACCTCAGCTTGAATTTTTGTAGTGTTTTACAATCCCCAAATGTAAGATATCCTTTATATTCCTTCGGGTTCATAAATGACCCCTCACACATGTCGCCCCTAACGAGAGGGCATCTTAAGAAAAGTAAATTGATCTTTCAGTGTTTAGTGGGAAAATATTATAAAGAAACACTTGAAAAAAGCAAAGGATATTATCATAAGACTATTCATACAAATACCTCATTTGTAAGAACAATTGCAGAACTTGTAAAGAAACAAAATTAATATCTACAATAGCAATAAAACAAAGAAGGAAAAATAAATAAAGGAAAAGGAAGGAACAAGAAAGACTTACATCCAAAAAATAGAAGGAACTAAGCAAAACAAAGACTATTCATGTTTCCTCTAATTAAACAATAGACATGCAAAGACCAATAAATAAAGGCGAGTGACCATGAGCTAGAAAAAAGACACATCAACTCATGAAGAGGCTCAACCCTAGACAACTAAGCTAGGTAATCCTAAATCAAATGCATAAACACTAGACTTGAAAAAATAAGGAAAGTCGGAATTTGATCATAAAGGCACCCCATTAGTTCAAGAGGCAGAAGTGACCATAAAAAATATTCATGGAGTATGAATCATTCATAAATTATTCCAGCACCGACTCAATTAAGAAGTTCATTTGAACCTCATAAAGCAACATATAAGGAATTAAGTAATTGAAAAAGTTAATCAACAAAGAAACCAACCAAGGATGGCATAGGAATCGAAAGGATTATAAGAAAGAAAAGATGAGGAAAAAATGTCATTTCAAAAATGTAAAGAAAAAGATAAAGACATCCTAGGTTTACTTGTATTTGATGAAGAGGCAAATCCCCTTGATAGTTGAGATAATTTAACTATGCACATTCTGAATAAGAATGAGGGATTAGCATGGGATAAAATTAGTAGTCAACAAGATCATACAACACATTTTATAGCAATAATATGTAGATAGAGAAACTACATGTGTCTCTAAAGAAAATTGAATAAAGAAAGTCTTGGAAAGTTGGCCTTCATATTATATGGAAACTTACAAAGAAAATAAGAACAAACAACTTAATTTGAACTAGTTAGAGAATATGGTGTTGTAGATAACATATGAACAAGAAAAGAAGACCATGAAGTCTTAGTTAGAGAGTTAAAAATTGGCACTGCAAGATCTACATCAACAAGAACAAGAATGGCTACATGAGGCACAACTTATTTGACAATAGGTCAAGAAACCAGTAGAAAAAATTTGGTATGCATAGAAATTTATTGGTCGGACTATTATTCAAAAAGAACATCCAGTAAAAAAGATAAAGGAAGTCCAATTAAGTGACAAATTACAATACTTGGCATAGTTGCAAAATACCAAGGTGGTGATTGGACATGCATTGAAAGATTAGAGAGAATTTGAATATGGACTAAGTATTACAATATCGACCATACACTACACTTGTATTAAAGAAACAAAAAAATATTTAGTTCAATTACTAAT
>ML788823.1:338351-355915 GCA_009831015.1 Picea engelmannii
ATCAATATCTCCTTTCTCTATTATACAATCCCTTAGGAATATATCACCCAGTGCTCCAATGTAGACATGAAAAAGTCTACATTGTTAATTTCTCCTAAGGAATAACTATACTTGGTAGAAACCAAATTCTATTAATGAATAAACTAGTGAAAAAGTACTTCAATGCACATAGCAGTACAAATGAATAGATTGGTGGTAGACCATCTCTAACTAGAGATGTGATGGCTATGCCTCATTTTGAACATTGGATGACCTTTGTTGTATTGATACCATGGGAATATCTACATCAATTGGGGCTAATGATTGGAACCTCGGGTACACATGCCAAGGGTTGTGGCCAATAAAACTAAGAAGAGTTATGTTGTATCTATGTTGAACATGAGGAAGGATTTCATCCCATGTATGTGGATGTTTAGAGTTGTAAACTTTAAGGATATGTAAAATCAACCTATGGATTACCTCTATCTATCCATTAGTCTAGGGATGGAAGGAAATCTATTTGTTATTTTGGTGTCCATCATGGACCAAAGACTGGACCAAAAGATACTTAGGAGCATGTTCTCCTTGTCAAAACAATGGTATTTGGTAACCCAAATGAACCCAAACATCCTCTAAGAAGAGCCCAAGAGTGGCTTCAATTGTGACACTATTCTTATAGGGTAAAAAAATTTCCATCTTAGAGAAACATCTAAGAACCACAAAAGCACAATCATTACCATGCTTAAGGGAAAGCTTGGCGTGGAATCCATGGACAGACTCCATAGGTTTATTCAGAGTGGGTAGAGAAGTGTATAATGCCTACTTCTTTATTGTGGGTTTATCAATCACACATGAAGTGTAATATCTAATATATTTTTTGATGTCCTATTAGAGTTGTAGCGAGTAGAAGTACTTTTGTAGCACTACCACTATATTATTCACATCAAAACGCCCTACCACCTAACTATAGTATGTCTCCAAAGTCATTTTTTCATGCTCATCTAAAGGAACATAAATATTAGCCAAATAGTACAGAAGTCCATCCTAGAGGTGAAAATATAAAACGTTTTGACCCGTCACTAGTGTATGGTAGGTAGTGGTGAAGTTAGGATCATTGTAGTAAAATTGGGTCACTCTAAAGTCTTGTATCGATGAGAATTGTGGACTATGGTCAACAAAAAACTAGAGGTTGATTGAGGAAACTTGAATCTCAATTAGTTCTTTTGTTCTTATACTTAATGTTTATGAGGAATTATTGAGGAATGTGCGCCATGAATGATGGAGGTCATTTTGTGACTTTCCATACATGTGGATGATTGTTCCCTTCCACAAAATACAATGCTTCCATTGTTGTTAAGAATTAACAATGGAGTAAAGTTCTATGTCATATGTCAAATAGTGTATCTCTATGACAGACCACTAGCTACTGTTTGAGGACTACATTAACAACATAATCTAAGGCTTCTATCTCAATTCCAAAGGTTTTCCACTAATTGGTGGAATTAGAACTAATGACATATAAAGGTTATCCTTCATCTCCTCAAATGATTTTTTTTATGCCTTAGCCCAAAAAAACTTGTCCTTGGGTCCACCCTTAGTCACTTGACTATGGGGCTAAGCAACATGAAATAAACCCAACACAAACCTATGTTAAAGGTTGGTGAGGCCCAACAACTATAGAGCTCCATTGGTGTCTTATAGGCTGACCAGTTGTGGATGACTAGGATATTAGGTGTATCCAAATCCACAGCACAATTATCCATGATATATCCCAAATAGTGAATTACATGTATGTTGAATGAGCACTTGATATCCATGTTCGCATACAAATTGTGTTATTGCAGTGTGCGTAATACTTGTTAAATCTATTACAGATGTTATTTCCAAGTTATATTAAATATCATGATGTCAACTAGGTACATAATCACAAAATAATTAGTGAATGGTTGCAGAATATTGTCCATCATCCTCATGAACATCACTGGCACAATTAGTTAAGTTGAAAGGTGTGACCAACCACTCAAAGGGACATTCCTTTGACTTGAAGGTTGTCCTACTCACATCAAATAGATTTATTGGCACATGGTTATAACCTAAATTGAGATAATTTTTACTAAAAAATATGCACCTTTGAGCTAATCGAGCATATCATCAATTTGGGTGATTGGGTATCAGTTCTTGACTAAGACGTTTTTGAAGGCTCTATACTCAATATAGATTCATTGTGTCCTATACTTATTTTGAAACAAAAAAATAGGACTCCTATAGGGTGAGGTTTTTAGTTGAATGTGTCCCTTATGTATGAGTTCTTGAGTCTAATGCTTGACCTCCTAATTATCTTGAAGAGATCATCCTTAAGTTGGGTGTTGAATGTCTTTGTATTCTTCCACCAATTGATCTTCATATATTTTTTGCATAGAGGGACCCCTTAAAAAGGCATCCTTGGTGGTCACATTGACTTTGTTTTCTCTATTTGATCAAACCATGAAGAGGAACAATCTCACAATTTAATATATCATCTTTTTACACTGCTTAGTTGTGATCAGATAGACAATGGTAGTTGGGTATAACTATGGTATCTTATAGACTCGATCTCCAATGGTGGAAATGAGAGTATTGATCCTATATTGGAAATAACATTATGCTTCCACATATATGGTTGTTGTTGGCACAGGGGCAGACCCAGGGTTCAACGCTACAATAGCGCACCAACAAAGCCCTAACTATCGTCCCTTTCGGCAACACCTGCAAAGCAGATGAAGTGTAACCCAAAGTAGAGGCAGGGGTGGTTGCAAGACTCAGGTGTCTGCAACCTTAGCTGGGACACAGATATGTGATTGTACTACTTAATAAAGCACTTAGCGTCAGTTCATCAATATACAATCAATAATCACTTCGTTGATAAAATAGGGCTTCACAGCATTCACACTGATATAACGTACTTAAGCACTTAGCATCAATAGATAGGTCAAATCTAGCAAATCAAGCACTCAGTACATTCATATAGATCAGATCTAATATTCTTATACATCATTAGCACTAGCATAAGTAGATCTATCTAATCATCTCAAAGAACTTAGCAAAAGAAGACATAAACATATTAAGACAAGCACAAATCAAGACAACACAGGGTTTATGTGGTTCACCCCTTCCCTGGAGCTACGTCCACAAACTCTTCTTCTTTATTGTCTTCAGTCAATTGGTTACAAGCATAGAGCCTCAAAACCCTTACTCCGCACAGGACATAAGATCTGCATAGCTTGCTAGATCCTTCTTCCTTACGTTACAGCACAAAGCCTTCCACCATCTGTTACAACTACTTGCACTTAGCTCTGCAAGTCTCTCACAGTCATGCACAAAGTACTTACAAAACCGTACTTGCACTTAGCATACATCACATAGATTCCTATTCCACTACTTCTTACATTGCCTAGCCTTCTATTTATACATACAAAATAGGCCTAAACATGGGTAAACCCATGGGCCGACATCCCATTCCCGTTACATATTCCCAAAAACCCAAAAAGGACCCAAAAGTGGGCTGAGATCCCTTGATCTCCGCTTTGTCTTGTGATCCTCCTTCGATAGGCTGTCGAAGTCCCAAAATAGGTCACTATGACCAAGAATCTCCCAAAACTTGGTCAAGGGCCAACAGGCCCCCAACACGCACCTCTGACTCATCCTGAGTCACTTTGATCTAATTAGTTCTACTTCGAAGGCCTCGAGCTTGCCTCGAGCTACTTTGACCTGCTACTTTGTGATGACCTCTTGCTCAGTGAACTCTTGGATCACTATGTCATTCATGAGACCTTCTAGGCGTTGTCCTGCTGTGATGACAACTTTTTCTAGCTCTGCTCCTCAGCTTTCAACCTCTGTGAATAATTGGCACACCTTATCTTGTACTGGTTGAAGTCATTGAGTAACTTCCATCACTCTGCTTTGAATCGTATGGATATGTTGTTGGGCAGTGCGTTGCTCCTGAGACCACTTCATTATTTCCACAACCGACAAGGCCTTCAGCTGTGCCTGTAGTGTGTCTGCATGCTGCTTTGCTTCCTTGAGCTGCAACTCTAATGCCTGTAACTCTGGATTCTCGGTGAGGTTCTCATATGTTTGGGCGCTGTGGTTACTCAACTACTTGCACTCCAAGGCAAAATATTTTAGTCTGTCAACTGCGTTGCGGGTAGTTACTTCCGTTTGATCTCTTATTTCTTGAGGGGTCTCGTGCACAATGCACAGCTCCAAATCTACTATGCATTGTTGGAGTTGTTGGATTACTTCTTCAAGTTGTGCCACCTACTGTGGAACTCACTCTTTGGTCTTTACTTCTACGACTGTCACAGAGTGAAGTGCTCTGTGAACCATTTCCTTTACTTTGATTTTCTCTGTGAGAAATTGTTCCTTGCTTTGCTGTAGTTGTCCTTTTTCTTCATCCCACTTCACTTATAGAGAAAGATTTTCCCGTTTTTTAGTACTGCATTTTTCTACAAGGTCTTCCTGTACTTGTGCCAAAGCCTGGGTAGATTGCGTTCTTTCTTCCTGAGCTCATCGGAGGCGAGCTTCGACTGTATCAGCGATTCGGTGGATTTGAGATGGCTCATCTCCCAGTTCTAGTGTTCCCAATGGAAGAGGCACAGTAGAAGCTGCACGGCTAGACTATAGTGCCTACTGCATCCCTTGGAGCTTGTCCTTAATCCGATGGAACACCTCCTCCTGCTTATCTTCTTACTTCTCTGTTATCTCCAGCGAAGCATCGTTCAGTGTTTCTATGATGAAATCGAAGTCGTCAGAGGTGAGGATGGTCTACATTTTGGTCATAGATGCTTTTGATTTCTTCCTAGAATAAGGTTTCGGAGGAGAAACCTTCCTTTTCTTCGAGGGGTCTTCCTTGTCTCTAGGCGGTGTAACCTCGCCTTTCTTTTGTTAAACTTCCACACCATCTATCTCTCCACCATCTCCTCCTTGCTCTGTTGAGATAGAATTGGTCTTCACAGATGCACTGTCTAAATCATGGACCTCTTTGGTCTTCTTTATATTGCTAGGTCCAGGTGTATCATGCACTGCTTTCGGACTGTCAATGTCAGACATCTCCATAGGGTCGGCTGGAATGAGGAGGTCCACCAACCATTCTTTGGTGATTTCTTCTAAGTCATCATGTGTCAGCTTATAGTAATATTGAAGTTTCTACTTGTGCTCGTCAACACACACTATAATATAAATGAAATGGCGGTCTGCGTTGAATTTCATTAAAGGTCGAAACCTGTGGAGAGTATTTGGTGTGATGCGAAGCTCATACTAGATATCCAACTTCAGCTGATTGTAATATGCGTGGAATATGAAATTTGACTGCCATTTCTTGTTCATGTCACTGGAATACCATAGTGTATTGAACTTTGTGGCCAGAGATTCAAAGGGCTCGATGTCCGGGAAGGTCGCACCTTCCGGCATCTCCCATGCAATGAAAGCAATCAATATTAGAAGCCAACTGAAGTGGAACTCATATCCTTGATATTTCACTTCCCTACAGCCCAGTTCCAACTGGTTCACAAGGTACTTCGCCCAATTCATTTGTAGGCCCTCCGCACACTTCCCTGTGAGGTTGACTACAAAATCAGTGACTTGGGTAGGTCGGTTCTTGCGGACTAACTTTACTGCGATCAATTGACAGGCTAGGTGCACTGCGCCACTTTGGATAGAAGCTACCTTGTAGCCTTGTGTTCCTTTATTGACATCGTCGTAGATGTCTTTTATCCTTTGAGCTAAAGTGTGATCCATGGTTTTTCTGAGATAAAAATCCTGTGGGTCAAGGCCTTGCATACTCAGCCCTGTGATCTAATTGATCAATGTTGGATCCACTATGATACGATGGTTTAACCACAAGTATCTACCATGGTAACAGGACAGCAGCAGTTTGATGCATGCATTCACTTCTTGGTGTCTTTCGAAGTGAGGAATATTCATGACGTTGAGCAGTGTGGACTGCGCAAGGTTATGGGTCCATGACTGAGGGACGATCTTTGAATTCTTTCCTTTTGTCCTGGTCAGGTACTTATGTGGGGCAAGCATGATGTAGACCTTCCCGTCGCCAAGGTTGAAGTTGCTAAACTTCAACGCTACTATCTTTTCTTGATCTACGTGAACTACGTGTATCCCCTTCGGGAGGTATGCATTGACCAATTCATACTCAAAGTCTCTGGGCACACTGTCTCAATTTATTGCGCCACTCAGAGGTGGTAGGTAGGTGGGAAATATGCTCAGAATCAACTTAGCATTCGCGAGATCATCTATGTGTTTAGTTTGATTTTCATCTACGGGTCGTGATGGTTCGGCTCGAGCAATGGACGGAGAGGCTGACAGTCCTCTCGTCGATGATGCTTGTAGACTGGTAGACAATCCTCTCTTCGACATGACTCTTTCAGTCATCAAGTCGAGGAGTACTTTTGTTACTGATTCTTCAACTGCGGTGAGCTCGTTGGACATATGCACTTGTGATTAATAATATCGGGTTCACAATTAACTCAGATACTGCACTAGAATAAACAGCAAGAGGGAAATGATCACTGTATACAATTCACTTGGTCTGCGGGCTCAAATTCTTGGTTAGCAAAAGTGTTCTTCATGCATGGTGCGATGGGATAAATAGGAAACTCGGAAATGGTTGGATTGTAACGGGTATGAAGCCTCATTAACTCTTGTTCTGTTTGTTATGGCACGGTCCAACGATCTAGTGTTGAGCTATAAAAAAAATTCAACCCGTTCGGAGCGGCAGTTGAATGGATATATCGGTCCCAATGACTATATTGCCTCGCCATGGCAAAGTGCCATCTGTCGTTGTTTTGATATCCTGGCGAAGCTCCAATTCTGCAATTTTTTTGTCTGCAAAGTTCCCTCTGGAACCTTCTATAACTTTTCAAACTTAGCTATCTTCTTACTTAGCTTTCTAGCTTTCCTCCCAGTGAGCTTTGTCTCGGTAGTCCTTTTTCCATTCTGATTTTATCTTCTTTGGTCATAGTCACTACGCGTTGTTGAGATTCTTTCCTAGGATTTGGGATTAACACCTCTTCTTTATCCGAGATAGGTACTTCAGTCTTCTACAAGTCTTCTAATGTTCTTGCAGCTTCGACATTTGGGTATCTAGTGTTAAGTAACTTCGATCTGTTCTCATGTTCTTCAATCAAGTATGAGATCCTTCTAGTCATGAAATATTTTAACTCTTTCCTCTTTTTCTTTAAAACTTCTTCTTCTTCTTTCTGTCTAGATCTCTTTCAATCCAAGGTTTCCCTAGTAACATGGTAAACGGGGCGCAGTCCTCAATAAATTGAATAATCTCAAAATCTTCTTCTGTCAAAGTTCCATTGGCATTCATAGATATCTGAGTGAGCTTTCCACATAGGTTTACCAGTTTTCCTCTGAATAACCCTATTCCTCCTAATGAAGGAATCATAGCAGGCCTTCCTATAGCTTCCCAAGTTCTCTCTGTCATGATATTCACCTGTGTTTCCTCATCTAGAACACAGTCAATGTCGAAGTCTCTTATTCTTGCTTCAAGGCATTCCTTGTCTTTAAAGATCTCTGATAATCTAACATGTCAGTGGTCATTCAAGGTTTATTTCATCTATAGCAATACCTTTTATGATTCTTTATGGGGTTCTGCTATAGCCTTAGTTCCTGGATCTTCCTTAGGGTTTTCTTGTCTTATGTTCATACTTTCAATCTTAGCAATCATTCTAGGGAAATCCAACACTTCATGGTTCATAGCTTTGCAACACAGACAAACAAGTCTTCTCCTAGGGCATGCCTTAGCAATATGTCCCGATTTTATGCAGCTGTAACAGAGGGTTAATCCTCTCTTTCTTTTAAATAATCCCTAACTTCTCATGTACTATGAGCTAGGATCATAGGAGCTAACCTGCAATAAATTCTTTTTGGGATCCTGCATCCATTCATTAGTCCAAACATTCTTTCTATGCATAGGTATATCATATCTTTCACTATTCTTATCAGATCTACTCATATCAAATCTTCTTTCATCTATTAATACCCTAGTTTTCAAACTAGGACAGGCTCTATTAAACATACCTAGATCCATACTCTAGAAACCAAAATTTCCACTTATCTTACTTCTACAGAGCACAAAGCTTACAGATCTTAAACTTTTAACTATTCTTACCTTTATCAGAGCACAGAGTTTACAGGTCTTGCCTCTTTTTAATCAAGGATTCCCACTTTTACCTTTCTTAGGGCACAAAGATTCTAGATCTTACCTCTTTTCTTCAGATCGGACTTCTTTTCCTTAGCACGGGGATTTTCAAACTAAGTAGAATATTGTGCACCAGAGAAACAGATCTACGCTCGGAGCTTTCTTAGTTTTAGGTCGAATCTTTGCATGATCTTCTTCTTCCTTAGTTCCCAACAATCACAGTTTCAGGTCCCGGCAACAGAACCATTTGTTGGCACAGGGGCAGACTCAGGGTTCAACACTACAACAGCGCACCAACAAATCCCTAACTACTGGCCCTTTCGGCAACACCTGCGAAGCAGATGAAGTCTCACCCGAGGTAGAGGCAAGGGTGGTTGCAAGACTCAGGTGTCTACAACCTTAGCTGGGACATAGATCTGTGATTGTACTACTTAATAAAGCACTTAGCACCGTCAGATCCTCAATATACAATCAATAATCACTTCGTTGATAAAACAGGGCTTCGCAACATTCACACTGATATAACGTACTTAAGCACTTAGCATCAATAGATAGGTTAGATCTAGCAGATCAAGCACTCAGCACATTCATATAGATCAGATATAACATTCTTATACATCATTAGCACTAGCATAAGCAGATCTATCTAATCATCTCAAAGCATTAGCAAAAGAAGACATAAACATATTAAGACAAGCACAAATAAATACAACACAGGGTTTACGTGGTTCACCCCCTCCCTGGGGCTATGTCCACCAACTCTTCTTCTTTATTGTCTTCAGTCAATCAGTTACAAGCACATAGCCTCAAAACCCTTACTCCACACAGGACAGAAGATCAGTGCAACTCGCTAGATCCTTCTTCCTTACGTTACAGCACAAATCCTTCCACCATCTATTACAACCACTTGCACTTAGCTCTGCAAGTCTCTCACAGTCATGCACAAAGTACTTACAAAACCCTACTTGCACTTAGCATACATCACATAGATGCCTATTCCACTACTTCTTACATTGCCTAGCCTTCTATTTATACATACAAAATAGGCCTAAACATGGTTAAACCCATGGGCCGACATCCCATTCCCGTTACATATTCCCAAAAGCCCAAAAAGGACCCAAAAGTGGGCCGAGATCCCTTGATCTCCGCTTCGTCTTGCGCTCCTCCTTCGACAGGCTGTCGAAATCCTAAAATAGGTCATTATGACCAAGAATCTCCCAAAACTTGGTCAAGGGCCAACAGTTGTCCTAAAATAACATCACAAAATTCAAGTGCAACGATGTCACACAATCTCTAATATTTGAAGGGCTTAGCATCATATTGCAGGAAACACTGGTGACAAACGAAAATGTCACAGCCTTAGCTTAGCCAACCCATGGTATATGGTTGTGGTGTGATTTCATTTTCATGTTCATCCTCTTGATTACCTCTACTGATATCAAGTTCTTCAAGTTGATAGTGTCAATAATGCAATGCATCAGTGTCCCCTTCACCCACATCTATGAGTGAAAGAGGCACTAACCCTTCTTATGCTACTAGAGTTCCTTTGGTTGGAGCTTTATAGTGGCAATAATAACTGATCCATTTTTTCACATCCTTGGAATGTTATGGTGTCAGGGTTGAAATAGAGTTCAAGACTTTCATCTTGTCTAATAACAATTGTCTAATGCAATATTTGTCATGGTCACATAAATTTGTTGAATCCTCGTTCCACTTCCCATCGTTATTCTTTGCATGTGGCTTTGAATAGTTGTCATAAGGCTAGTTATCTTCACTCTATCTTTGTTCTAATATATAGGGATATCTTTATGTTTCTTGTGTTGTGTCGGATATATAGTATGAAACTATTTCTTACCCTTCTGCCAAAACTTCATTTCTCTATCATTTTAAGCTTCCATGGTGTATTATATTATTTATATTGGTTTCCATATTCATCGTGTCAATGTTTCATACCCATGATACTTCATCCATTATCAAGAGGAATAGAATAATAAAGAACTCAATTTACATTTAGATGTATCTTTGTTAGGCCACGACAGTATTTTAGAACCAAGTATTGCTTAGAGTCCCAAATGCCCATCTTTGTATGCAAGGCATTAAAGGCATCAGTATACTCTGACATAGTCTATTATGAGAGTATGCAAGTTTTCACAGTTCAACATAATGTTGTATTATATTTTTGGATATCAACTATGTGTGGAGTTTTTGAAACGTTTCAAAAAACTCCACACGCAATTGATATCCATAAATCTAATGCAACATAGTCTATTATTTACCTTAGTATGGGGTGATCCATATCCTATGTTTCTCTTCATTATTTTCAATACATAAATTATCCTCCTTGAGGGTGTCAACAAATTCTACCTAAGTGGGTACTATCATATACAGTGAAAAATCTCTATCATGTTGCACATAGTAAGCATCCAAAAAAAAAATTAACATGGAGTAAAACCTTTAGGAATGTAGAAGTAATCCTCTTACAATTGGAAAAGTCATGTATAAAGAAAAAAACCTTTTGGAAATTTATCCAAATGTTTAAATATTGTGTTTATCTTACCTTCAAATAGAGGGATAGCAAAATTAAGTTGTACCTTGAAGAGTGTCATTCATCCAAAATGGTTGTTTGTCCAAGGTACCTCAATCCTTGTTGGGAGTCACTGGATGACTTGGGCAAGATGGTCCATCATCTCATTCCTCTATCACTTTATGGATTCCTTGAACAAAAACTAATAGGATTGTCTTCATTGTTCAACTGGGTTACAAACCAATGAGAAGAGGCCATCAAAATTGAACTTCCATATGAGGAGAGAGATTTGTAACAAGTGAGAAACTTTGAAATTTTTAATTATCCTCTTGAGGTGGTGCCTTTAGGGAACTAAATCCAATGAGAAAACAAAGCAAATGTTGAAGGAGGAGGTGTATAAGAGTCCTTTAAAACTATTGAATTTCCTTGGGACTACAAATTTGGAATGGAATGATGTTGTGGATTGTGCTATTAGATAAATCTTAAAGAATGTTTTTTAAATGTAGGAACAACTTGATGTGTTAGTTCAAGTGTACTATAAATTAGATACTTGATGTTATATTTATGCAATATGTAGTTTTTGTTTAATGCATCATATTGGGCCTGTCAATCATATTGATAGGGTTGACCAATCAATAGACCACAACAATCCATATCAGTCACATCACAAGTGACTTTATCCATAAATTTAGGACCAAAATAAAATGAGACAATGCATGTGTGCATGATCTAGGAATAGAAATGCTTATCC
Organism: Picea engelmannii; assembly: GCA_009831015.1. NCBI lineage: Eukaryota > Viridiplantae > Streptophyta > Pinopsida > Pinales > Pinaceae > Picea > Picea engelmannii. The sequence goes on from ML788823.1 coordinate 349,806, forward strand.
TTACATCCAAGTGCATAAGGATTAGAAAAAAGGTCCATTGGTAAGTGTACCTTGTCAATGATGGATCTAGCAATCAAACTCTCTTGTGAACCATTGTCAAATATACAAGTAGTGGAGAAATCAAGGGAGAGGTGTGCAAATGTGATAAATAACCTATCTCAAGCTTTCAAGGGAGTGGAGTGTTTGAACAAGGTGACTTTATTGAGTCCCTTTAACTCTTCATAAGTTAGGTCTTTACTAGAGACCTCAATGTGAGCATCATTGTCTTCCTCATTGGTAGACTATACAATTAAACTTTTCTTCTTTAATTTGAACATTGAGACTTATCATGTCCTTGTTTCTTATAATACTAACAAAACTTATCAAAAGAACGAGAAGAAGAAGAATATTGCAAAAAATATCATTACCTTGTAGTAGTACGATGTGTAGGATTTGAAGGTGAAAATCTAGAAACATTGGAGGAGGATGAATAATGTTGAATTCTGCATTGATCTAAAAACATCTCTTCATCCAATTACGCTTGATTGTAAACGGAATCAAGTGTGGTGATTTCTACATACTTCAACTCATGATACAAATTTTCTTGCAATCCACTTTCAAACTTGAGAATAGGTTTTTCAGTTACATCACTAATGTTTAGAAGAGTCTACAATTGGTTGAACTAGTGAATGTAATATTACACATGTAATTTGAATCCTTGACGTAAATGAAGCCACTTGGTGCCTATATCATGTTTGTAGTTGGAAGGGTAGATCAAAAGAATAAGGACTTCCACAAGCCCAATTGAAGTGGTGATTGGATTTTTATTTTTCATGCATTCCTCAACCAATAGTTTAGCAAGACATATAAGATTAAACTTTGAAAAATGAACTTCTTATCTTCGTGAATAAATTTATAGTCAAACCAAGTATCCATGTCAAGAATCTATTTGTGAAGCACCTTTGGATCATGGGATCCATTGTAAATGGGCACCTCACTTTTGGTGCATCAAGGAGATGGCTTGCTAACCAAAATTTTATTAATCGTATAAGCTAACGATGTAATGAGGTTGGCAAGTTTCACCATCCTTTCAACGAGTGTAATTGCATTCAAAATGGCTCATGGAATCCTCATATTTGATGGAAAGGAAAATATCAAGCTACAATAATATCGGAAACCTAGTTTATTTGAAAAACTTTAAATTTACAAAAATAACCTTATCTCCAAAGGTTACAACCCCTCCATAAAAAAAAATCTTACGCCAAATGACACTATATTTGTATCTCCTCACTCACTAAACCTTTAAAATACATGGGCTCCAAAAATGAAAAAAAATGTTCAAAGAAATTTGGCTATATGCTCTCCCTTTATTGGAACTTCGAATATCAAAAGGGGAAAATTGGCTCAAAATATTAAATAAAATGTTATAAGTTTTAGTCTAACCCTTTTAGTAATTGTTCCACGCCACCATTCTTATAAATCACAATCACAAATTAAGCAACCATAAGACAATTGTAAACAAGCCACTTTGTCATTAGATCCTTTAAAGATGAAACTAATATTGGCTCATGCACAAATCCATGTGGAAGCAAAGACCAATGAAAGCGACCAAATATTGCTAAATAGAGGTTCTCTCTCATGAGGAAATTGTAGACTAAAGGAAACCTTTTATAGGATTACTATTTTTGTGTGTGGGAAATTCCAATTCACTGAGCTTTTTCAAAAAGAAACTTTGGTGAGCAACAGTTAAATTCTTTTGGCCAATAAACAATGTTGGTTGAGTTGGGTTATGCTACATTGGCTCTCACTAACCATCATGAGTATGAGGACACAAAAATGGCTAGTGCAATCTAGAACTCTCCCTCAAGGCTCAAACTCAATTGGAAATCCACAATGAAATAACAATCTAAACTAGGCCTAAGCCAAAGGTGATGCAACAGGTAAAAGGTTCCTCAAAAATTCTATGAGCTATGGAGGGCACGTGCATTTTTGGCACCAACAGAGAATAATTCAAGGTTTCCTCCCTTTCCAATTAAAAATAAACAAGGGATTTATTGTTGGTTGTGGAGCTTGATTATCTTCCTGATTCAGAGGTCCTTGCTTTTACCCGTGTTTATACCCCATGAAGTATTTACACCCCAAAAGTATGTACACTCTTCCATGCAGGGGAGTGCAGAGGGGGGGTACCCCCTGTGCGAGGTACGGGGGGGCTATCCCTCTGGCTAGGTGGTCTGGGGGCAACGTCCCCCGATAGGGGTTCGGGGGCAAAGCCCCTGAAGGAAAAATTGCCTTGTAAATGTATATTGTAATTTCATTGTAAATCTAGACCGTTCATTATAAGGTCGCAAATCTAACGGTAGAGATTATGTTAGGGTTTTTTGCCCTAGAAGGCAACCCTCTTTTATGAGGGAAATGTATTGCAGCTATGGTTGATCGTGAATATTGTATTCTAAGATAGGAGACTGTGAGAGAAAGAAGATGAAGTTACAATGGGTTTGTTGTAGGTTGTATCCCTTCATATGTTGGATAATAATAAAGGAAGGACCTGACAATTTCTCTGGTGGACGTAGCCCACACTGGGTGAACCACGTAAATCTATGTCTCTATTGTATTGTGTATCTTATGTGTTTTGTTTCCGCATTTGTTTTATTTTATTGCTCCACGGTCCTATTTTTCTAACATTTATTTGAGCATTCGTTGATTCCATGTTCCATAAGTAGATAACAAGTGTAGCATCCCCGACCTCCCAGGTCAGGGCATGCCACATTACTACTTCTCTTGTTTCTGATATCCAAATTGTAACATACCCAGCCATAGACTTGTTGGGATATGCCACACATAAACTCTTGCGGAACTTCATATATATAAAACTTAAAGCAGACAAATACATTCTACTAATACACATATTCATGCGGAAATAACAGTAAGACTATACATACATCATACACAAGCAATACTCATAAATATAAAGACATGTACAAATACACACCATGCAATTGAACACAAGATTGATACTTATATTTTTATATAAGAACACTAACTGCATGCAGACCTTCCATGATCCTCCCAGCCTTAGACCGCGTTGCTCATCACTCTCAGCAGTGGGTCACCCCCGAGCTGGGACCAAACTCCACCTGGGTAAAGGGATTCCTAACTAGGTTGAGGCAATAGGAGGTTACATAATCAACATGAAGGATTTTGTCCCTGGTGCCAACTCACACTAACATCCTACAGCCTCTCATTCATCACATGCATGTCCCACCCCAGGAAGTGTGTGCCTTCTCTACTCAATAGTCCTTCGGTTGCCACACTTCCCTTCCAGGGCTTCAGCAACAAGTCGGACAAGAAGTCTCAAATCACTGTAGTTGCATTTGGGATTCCTCATAAAATCACTTCCCAACAATTCTCTCACTTGGAGAGATTTTTTCACAGGCCTAACAACTCCCCTATTCAATCCACAGGCCTGACAACCCCCCTCTTCAAACCCACAGGCCTGACAACCTGCTTCTTTTGTCCAACTCTTAAGTCAGGCAAGTATGGGTGATGGTAACAGCAAAGTTCGGGTAGTGAACAGGTAATGGCAGCAACCACACTCAGGAAAGGAATTGTGTTGGAAGTTGTTGGAAGATTGGTTGTTGGCATTGATGTCAACCCTAGTCATGGGTTTTGTACCGCAAGATTGATGAAGGTATTTGGACATGAAGGACAATGCAAATGTAGATACAACACCCATGGATGGATAGTATACATCATTTTGTTGCTGGTGGTATGTGGCACGTCACATGGATCCTCGTGGTTGAGGAGAAATGAATTTTTGAAGATGACAAAGTGAATTGAAGAAGGAAGTACATGTAGGCCCTGAAGATAATTAAAGAACAAAATTACAAAATAAGAAAGTGTCAGGTCATCCCTAATGTTAAAAGGAAGTGACATAAATGGTATAAATAAATATCATTCTACATTCATTTTTTATACAATTCAAATTTCAGAGGAAATCATAAGTAAAGAAGGCATGATTTCAAGGGAGGATGAAGTCTTTTGGTGATGTGTTCTAAGGTATGATATTTTCAGGTCATCTTACCATTTTCGCTATAACTTTTTTTCTAGAATGATTCAGATGGTGAAATTTCTATGGTATTGAGAAGACATATCAAGGTACCTATGGTAAAATTTTCGGCTCTTGATTCACTATAATTATGGATATACACTCTGTGGAAGATCAGGTTTTTAACCAATCCAGAAGCCAGTCAATAAACAGGTGTTCCGGGTAAAACAGTCATAACTTATTCATAGAGAATACAAATGAAGTGGGACAAATTTCATTGGAAATAGTACGGACTTTAGTTTCTTTTGTGCAAGTTTCAGAATCTGATGTTAAATATTGAGCATGGGGCATTATGTACAAGTTCGATCTCCTGAATAAACCAGAATTGAACAAAGTCTACCATTATCTCTATAACTTCTTTTTGGGGAGGATTCAAGGGGTGAATCTTGGAGAATTTTCAAAGAATACATTGAGTAATATTATCTATAGGATCGTAGTATTCCAAGAATTTAAGAATTTCATAAATTGAAGAATTCTCAGGAAGCATTATCAGGTTCTATGTGATGGTTGGTTGATGGTGATGATTTAATGTAAAGTTTAATTATCTCTCATATATTCTTGGGTGGAAGGAAGGGGAAAGGATGGAGAGTTAAATCCTCTCTTGATGTTGGAGGATTCTATATTCCTCTTGGAGTTTTATCCCTCCCTTTACATTTGGAAGTTGTAGCTACCTTTGGAAGTCATTACTTCCCTTGAACAATAACTATTGATTATTTCTCATATTATTTCTCATATATTGTGCATGGTGTATTGTGGTGTATTGGTGTAACTCTTATACTATTGTTCATTTCTCATTGGATATGGTTGAATGGTTTAAGTATAAGTTGAAAAATGTTTTAAATTATACTTGATAGTGATTCACCCCCCTCTCAGTATCAACAGAAGCAACAACACTCAGGTAAGGAACAGTACAGCTCAGGCAAGGTACAAGTGTGTTGTGCATAACAGGAAATGTACATAATCATTGTTGAAGGTTTGCATGAGGCATGGAGAGGTTCAACTGATGGAGTCCATGGTTTCCTAAGAGAATGTGTTTTTGCATCGGAAAGGATGGGAAAATAGACTAATTTCCCCCACAAATATTTGCATGCGCCCTTGATGACACATGGCTCTCATGGAGCTCATTTCTCTCCACTTGTGATTCATTCAACATCCCATAATAACTTAGGATAAAATAATTATCCTCACCATAGACTTTAGGAATAATATTATGATATTCCCTTGGAGATAAGCCCTCTAGATTAGCCCCCTTTCCTAGGATCTTAGCCCGTACCCTTTCCCTTCCTAGTGGAGTTTAATCCCCCATACTCTTTTATCGTGGTTGGTCTACACGCAACGATATATTATATTAATGATATGATTGTTTACATATACAAAAATAGGCTCATTGGCCTTTAGCATCTAGGCTCTCCGGCCTAATCATCACATAAGCCTCCTAGCATATAATCACTTGGCTCACTATCCTATAAAACATATTTACAATTTCAACTGGGGCTCGAGCTTGGGGTATTACATTCCCCTCCTCTTATTTTTGCACTGTCCTTAGTGCAATACATATATTCCCATCAAAATTTTCAAAAATATTCAAAAACATGTGGGTATGTTACCTGCATAATGTTCGACAACATAGGTATTCCAACAGAGGACGAACACCTTCAATAACCACTCACATAACCATATCAAAGATCAACACACCGATGTTTTCACATGGTAAAACCCCTACGGGGAAACATCCACAGCCCCATCCAACGCGGCCACTTGGAGCAGTTTATTAATGCAAAGAAAAATATTACAGAGAGATTTTACAAGAGAGTTTCTCACAATCAATCATCGGTGAATGACCCTCCATGCTCTTTAAATAGATATCATGGACCAATCGGGTATTAAGCCACAGATCAATGGCCATTAAGATCGAGGAGAGTATGAACCGTCAGATCACTCTATGTCGGGAACATATCGTGACCGTCGGATTTCCTAACTACAAATGCATACTAATGCATACTAAAGAAACACACTTTTACCTAAC
>ML788823.1:362137-390637 GCA_009831015.1 Picea engelmannii
ACCGTCGGATTTCCTAACTACAAATGCATACTAATGCATACTAAAGAAACACACTTTTACCTAATGACATATTAGACCAAGTAGATCTTAACTAACTCCTAAGTGTCTAAATATCCTGACACATAACATCCTCATGCTCCCAAGTCACATCATCGGTACCATACCAGGTCCATTGGACCTTTACTAGCTCTATGGCTTGATTCTGGAGCTTCTTGATCTTCCAGTCCATTATGCACATCGGATGCCCTTGAAAAGCACCTTCTTGCTCCACCTGAATCACATTCCAATCAATAACATGATTAGCATCAGGTACATGCTTTTTGAGAAATGATACATGGAATACATTATGAATAGACATTGATGCAAGTAATGAATGCATATAATCTACAGGCTCAATCCTCTCTAGGATTTCAAATGGCCCACAATAACGAGCTGCCAACTTTGAACAATTTCCCAACTTAAGGGAACTTATGTTGGCCTTCACTTTCAAGAATACATGATCACCCACTTTAAATTCCCTGTGAATTTTTCCCTTATCAGCATAGCTTTTTCGCCTGTCTTGACTCTTGAGCAGCCTTTAAATTCTGGTTTATTTTTGACATATGCTCTTCCATTTCCCTGAAAAACTCCGGCCCAACCACTACTCTATCTGCTTGGTTGTCTCATTTTACAGGTGTGTTGCACTTTCTTCCATAAAGTGGCTCAAATGGGCTCATCTTCAGAGATGCTTGGTACCCATTGTTATAATAAAACTCTACCAAATGTAGGTAGTCTTCCCATTTTGATGGTTTATCCATCACATACATCCTCAACATATCCTCAATCACTTGATTCACCCTCTTAGTTTTCCCATCAGATTTTGGATGATAAGTTGTGCTAAAATTCAAATTTGTTCCAAATCCTTTAATTAATCCTTTCCAGAAATTCGATGTGAAATTCAGATCTCTGTCAGACACAATTGTCTTGGGTATACCATGAAATCGAGCAATTTCCTCCATAAAAATATCAGCAATGTTAGTTTCCTTGTGAGTGAGCTTTACTAGAATGAAATGGGAAGCTTTGGTAAGCGTGTCCACCACTACCATGATAGAATCATGTTGTGTGCTTGTTCTGGGAAGTTTGGTGATGAAATCCATTGTTACCACTTCCCATTTCCAATTAGGAATGGGTAATGGTTGCAGCATCCCAGCTGGGTGTCTATGCTCAGCCTTGACCTTTTGACACTCCAAACATTTGGAAATGTACTCAACAATTTCTTTCTTCATGCCTGGCTCTTGACAGTTGTAATTGTTTTTTTATATCCTGGGTGTCCAGCATAAGGTACATTATTCATTTCCCTCAATATCAGAATTTTTAATTCTTGGGAATTTGGTACATAAATTCTTCATCTATACCTGATAATTTCATCATTTCCCAGCTACTACAAAATACTTTGTTGTAATTTTTCCACTAATTCCTTGTATTGCAAATCTGATTTTGTAGACTCTAAGATTTTTTCTTTCAAATCATATTGATACATGTTGATGGTTGTAGCGTGTAACTCATGCACTCTTCCACTAAGTGCATCAGCCACCTTCTTCTCTTTCATTTTGATATGCTTTATATCAAAGTCATATTCACTAAGAAATTACAACCACATGCTCTGCCTGGCATTTAGAGTTGGTTGTTCAAATAAAAAATTTAGACCATTATGGTTTGTACTCAGCTCAAACCTTTTCCCCATGAGGTAGTGCCTCCACTTCTTCAAGGCATGCACTATGGCTGCCAACTCCAAATCATGAGTGGCATAATGTGTTTCATGCTCCTTCAACTTCCTACATACCATTTTTTAGTACGAACTCCACCAAGTCCTTCTTTACATGCATCTATGCATACCATGAAATCTTCATTTGGATCGGAAATCCTTAGAATTGGAGCACTGGTTAATAATTGCTTCAAGTGTTGGAAACTCTTTTCACACTCCAATGTCCACTGAAACTTCACTCCCTTCTTTTGCAAGGAAGTGATCAGGTGTGAAATCTTTGAAAATCCTGCAATAAATCTTTTGTAGAAGCCTACAAGGCCCATGAAAGATCTGACTTCTTTCACATTCTTAGGTGTTTACCACCCTCTAATGGCCTAAATATTTTCAGGGGCCACTGTTGTCCCTTCTTCATATATGATATGCGCCAAATAATGAATTTGGTTCTGATAAAATGAGCACTTACTCAATTTGGCATACAACTGATGCTCCCTTAATACTTGTAATACCATATTCAAGTGCTTCTCATGCTCTTCTTCCAACTTGGAATATATAAGAATGTCATCCAAAAAGACAATGACAAACTTATCTAAGTATTCTCTAAAAATACCATTCATTAAACACATGAAAACGACTGGTGCATTTGATAATCCAAATGGCACCACTGTGAACTCATAAAGACTATACCTTGTTCTGAATGCAGTATTGCTGATGTTTTCTTATTTAATTCTTACCTGATGATAACCTGACCTGAGATTAATATTGGAGAATATTTTTTCATTCTTCAACTGATCAAAGAGGTCATCGATCCTTGGAAAAGGATACTTATTCTTCACAGTTAGCTTGTTCAACTGTCTGAAGTCAATACAAAGTCTCAAGGTTCCATCCTTCTTATTCACAAATAAAAATGGGGTGCCCCAAGGTGACACACTTGGGTGTATATACCCCTTCTTCAGAAGCTCTTCAAGCTGCATTTGCAACTCCTTTAATTTTGGTGTACTCATCCTATAAGAAGTCTTGGATACTGGAGTTGCTCCAGGCATCATATTTATAGATAAATCAATATCTCTTTTAGGGGGTAATCTGGGTATTTCTTTAAATACATTCTCAAACTCCTTTAGGACTGCATAATATTCAATGTTTGACACCTTATCCTTAGGTGTTTCTTACATATGAGCTGCAAATATTTGACACCCTTTCATGTAACATTTCTTCAGCTGCATTGTTGATATTTCTCTGACAGCTACTACCCTGGGAATTCCCTGAATTGTTCTTAGGTTCCCTTCTCCATCCCATCAAGTAAATGTTGTATTATAATAGTCTATGATAGCATGGTGTTGGTCCAACCCATCCATACCAATTAGACATTCATAGGAACCTAAAGGAAAGATATTTAAATCTTCCATGGTGCTCATCCCATTCATGTCCACTGGACATGACTTAACCATCTCATTAACTTTTATTTTGGCTCTGGTATCCAACTACACCAGCCAAGACTTTTCATACTTGCTTCTTGGAAAATGAAATCTTCCCACCATCTTAGGATCTATATAACTATGACTAGCTCCTAAATCAATTAAAATTGCAATGGTTTGGTTGTTGATCATACCTTCCACTTCAATCATGTGTGACTGAATGTATGATTTCTTGTTGTCCAGGGCTGCATATATCTTGGGTACATTCCTGCCCATGTCCTCCATTGTTTCAGCTTGTTGTACATTATGAACAACTCTCACTTTTTCACTTCTGTGAGGACAAACTCTATACTTATAATCTCCTTTACAACCCCAACATTGAATCGATGGTTGTCTTGGCTTTTTCCCACCTGTATCAATCGTTTTGGGAATCTCTAGAAGCTAGTTGTCCTTGAAGACTATTTCTAAAGAATGGTGGCTTATTCCCCTTCTTCCTCTGTTGCACCTTGAACTTCTTCTTGTCTTCCCAAGATTTTTGGAAAGTTGGTTTTCCTTTATGCCGATCATATAGGCATTTAGCTCGCCTTATGGTCTCCTCCAAATTTTTGGGATCATCATATTGTATCTTGTCACTGATGAAAAATGGCAGCCCACTCAAATAACTCTGAATCTTGATTGTCTCATCCTTGATGAAGGAGACATACTTCAACCATTCCAAAAACCTGCTTTCATATTCATCGATGGTCATACTTCCAAGCTTGAGTTCAAAGAACTCTTTCATTTTCTTGTCATAATATCTCTTAGTCAAATATTTCTTTTCAAAATACTTCTTGAATTCCTTCCAAGTAACTTTTTTCTCTTTAATGTGTTGCACCTGCACAAGTTGGTCCCACCACATGGATGCCTTTCCCTTGAGCTGATAGATAGAAATTCTTCCTTTTGCATGTGAAGAATAATTATGTAATTGAAAGTACTTTCTCATGCCTATCAGCCATTACTTTGCATCTTCATCCTTCTTGTGCTCACCATCAAATGTAGGAGGTTTGATTTTGTTCATTTCTCCTCATTGTTCATCCACCCCAGACCTCTTATAATCCTTCCTGACAGGGGATGTACTTGAGCTACTATGTTCTCTCTTATTGGAATTCCTTGGGGAGCGATGGTGATGTCTTCTAACACTTCTTGATATACCTTTCTTATCAGGAGATCTATGACTTCCTGATTTGCTTGAGCCATTCTCTTATCCAATTTATTTTCAATTCTATTCAGGCTCTACATTAACTTCATGTTGAATTCCTCCTATTTCTCCTTGGATTTCATAAGCCTTTCATTACAATCTTTGTGACTTTGGACATCCTTTTGCAAATTTTTAATGGTATCTACCATATTCATGTTTTCATCATTTCCTTCTCCATGGCCATTGGATTTTGTTCATTCAATACCCATATGGACATCCATCCCTATGATCTCATCCTCCTAACTATAATCCCCATGTGTCTCTTCCATACCTCTACACTCTATGTTGATCCTGTTCTTGATCTTACAGATGTTAGCTCTGCAAAATATGCAGCCAACAGAACTTTTTCAGGCTAATTGTTTCAACAATTTCATGAAAATATGAACCATACTAGTTCAATAATACATCAGACTTATTTCTTCTGATTTTCTGAGAAATTGATTGTTCAGCTCTATTTTCTAAGTGAACAGTTATATTCTACCGTCCAAGATCTTTCTAATGATTTCTCCCTTTCTCGGGAAAAGGGTTTCTACTGGGTAGTTCCTTGAAGGGTCATCATATCATTCCCATTCATACTTACCACTTACCACACTTCTTCCCCTTTGTTTCCTCATATTTTGGGTTTTCGAGTTCATTGACACCAAGAAGGGATTGTACCTCATTTCATGGGAAGAAGGGGCTAAAGGCCCAAAGGTGTTGTAGATGGAAAAAGTTAAAAGCCAATCATTATCCTTCTGGATGCTCACACTAAGGTCCTTAGAGAAATGAAATTCTTCTCCATAAAAATCAAGGACCTTCTAAATACATAATTAATAAATGTCTCTCTTGTTGGGGAAATGCATTTTGTGGTGTCTCTTATTTTCCATTGCATATGGCACTCTGTGTGTTTCTAACTCCAAGTGGTATTGCAGTACTCCTTACTTTCCATTGCACATAGTACTCAATGCTTCATACCATAATAAATTAATGGAAATAAAAGGGCTTGGAAAAATGTTGCATCATGAATGTAGGGAAACACACCCTCCACAAAGGCAACCATAAATGAGACAATACTAAACCATGTATGTCAAGAACCCCATACCTAGAGGTATTTCCCAAATCCACCTCATATTCATTTCATGAATTAGATTGGGTATTCTTGGGAAACATCCCTTGACTTGGGGATTGGCCTACCCAATAGGGTACCTTGACACCCCTCCCATACCTAAATTTGGAAAAGTTTATAAGGTCTTTGAGAATTTGTTTAATTTGAAAAGGGGGGCTTGATGCACATGTTTGGGTGGTTCCCTGTTAGATGTGTATTACTTGGCATTATTCATGTGACTTGTGGACCCTTGGAGGGTGTACTTGTTTTTCTTTGCAGGACTTTTCCCGATGAAAGCTATTTGTGAAGGAATTGTGCCACTTGGACCTTCATAGGGGCTTGGAAGCCCATGAGATGGATGTTAGACCCCACGTCTGAGGAACCATTGATGATTATCATTCCACATGGAAGATGAAGGAAATTTCCTTTGGAGGAACCTTAGTGTCACCAAAGGATGATATTGTACCTTCCCCCACTTGAATGTTTTACTTTGGAGGGCTAGACGTCACCCTTCTAGCCCTTGATGTCACCTAGGGGATAGGGTTTGATGGTTAACATGGTGATTTTATGGGAGGAGGCACTTAACATGGACCTTGGCACATAAAAGAGTGACACTCGGCCTTTGGAGGGCCAACTATAACAGCTTGTAGCCTGATGTCGCCTCTTCTAGCCCAACGTCACCCTCTGAGGGCATGGCATCACCCTTATAGGGTTTCATTTAATATCAATTTTATATCTTGAATTTAACTAAAGAAAATTTAAGGGGTCATACCCTCTTATAGAGACATGACTTTTCATTGGTGTCTCTTGGATGGATAGGGTTTCCATAAAAATATGGCTACCCAAGATTCATTTTATGATCACATCCTCTAACCATTTGGGAGAGAGTACTTCTGAAATTATATCTATTTAAGGGTTATTTGCTCTTTTACCTTATGTGCTATCTCTTGGAGGTCAAGTGTGGATGCTTCTTTGCTGATTTTTGGATGGTATTGTTGCAATTAGGATTTATGCTTGTCATATCTTGGTGAAGTAAGTAAATTTCTACAATTTCATTTCATGTTATTGAATGTTTTGTGGTAAATTTTACTTGTTTGTATTGAAGTTCTTGCTTGATAAAACCCTAAGAGAGGAGCATAAGTGATTCCTACTCTCACAAGGTTAATTTCATCCATAAATTTGTGAAGGAAATCCTACCTAGGGTTAGACTCCTAAAGCACTAAAGTGGTAGCACTTTGGGATTTTATCCCTAGACTCTTGATTGTTGACCTAGGTGAAGCTACAAGAAGGGAGAAAAGGTTTCTAGGGCCCAAAAGTGCTTGCACCCTAGAAATTCTCCTCCTCAAGATTAAATCTCCAAGGCCCTAATGTTCTAGCACCTTAGAGATTGATTCCTACTTCTTGGTTGCATCTAGATCAAGTTCTAAGACTAGTTTTGTTTGTTGTTGTAAAGACTCCATAGCCCTAAGGTACTAATATTTAAATCTCTCTTGTTGTGAAAGTGATCAACAAATTCTTTATTCTCAATACATCAAGCTATATATTAACTTTACTAACAACAACTTGAGATAATTTTATTGAAAACTTGTTGTTTTTTCAAAAGTTGTTACAACCATCTTAATGCACTTTAATTTGATCCATACATTGATTAAAAGGTGGTTTAACTTGCCAAAAATTGCACCTAACAATTAGGTAATATTTTCTTGAGTAAATACTAAATCTCCATCTTCAATTGTTGCAATTATGAAGTGTATTTATTGTTGTTGTTATAATTGCTTCATTGTTGTTGTACTACTACCTACTGCTATAATTTCATAACAGCCACAACAATTTTTTTGCCTAGTGTCTTGAAGAGGCAGTTATTGTATGTTTGTACTTGGAAATCACATCATATATGTTATATGTTTTTCTTGTTCTGGGAAAGTACTCATATGAGATTCATACCTCTTTTTTCTTTGACCTATACTTTGACTTAGGTGATCAAGAGAGGCAGTGGTAGGCTTGGCTAACAAACTTGCTACTTTGATCCCTTGAGGTCACTATGGAAGCCTCCCAGATGGTGAACCTCCTCCATCACTAAAATGAGGGGATTTCTTACTAACGTGACAGTGGTAGGATATCCTATAGTTACACAAGATGTAATGTTCCCACTTGGATTTTTAAGAGTTTTCACTAAAAATTTTGTGAGGATACTTCGTCAAACAGTTGCCCAATAGTGGTTTATGTCTGTTGTTTATGTGATATTTTCTTGTACAATTTTCAACTCATGTTTTTGTGGTATTTTGACACACATTCATTTATATGAATAGCAACAATATACATATGCATAATAGCAGAGATAATTTAACAGCAAATCATGGAAGTAAACCTTACTATTATTTAATTATGAGCACCTATTTCATTTATAAAATAAGCCTCTAAAAGCCTCAATAATACAGCAATAATATCGTCTACTTTCTGACATGTCTAGAGTAGAATATACAGTAGCAAGAAAGTATATACAAGTCTCGGAAATTTCTCTTGTTTTATCAACAAAGATACTAACAAATGGTAGTCCAGGATGCAAAGGCTCGACCAGATGGGAATTTGTTCGACCCACAGTAGAATGGTGACTTCCAAAGAGAAGAATGTTGCCCAGAAATGGATGATGCCCCTCCATAACTCAGTCTACAGTAAAAGGTGACTTTCCCACACTAACATACCATCCAACACATATGCATACCACACTAGAGATGAATAGCATGATTTAAGAAGTGTTTAGTGTGCCCAACAAGTATAACACAACCTCCCAAGTGCAAAGTACACCTCCCCACATTCATAATTTTCACCCACAACTCAGCTCAAACTCCCTCAGCTGGGAAAATTAACTCCACCAAGAGATTCGACCCATACACAAGAAAAATCAGTCATTAACCAAATAACTCAGCCACCCACAATTACGCAGCTGCAAATATGAGAAATATCAACCACACTATAAAATATTTGTTTTTGAAGATAAGGTATTCATCCACGCTGAGGAAAAATGAAGAAATATTTGTGATCTCTTCCCTAAAATGACTAACTAGGGTGGATGGTCTCACCACCGAAGCCAATCAAGGAATATTCCTCCTAGGGTTTCTATCCCAAGAGTTCCAAAGCCACAATGAGCTCTCTCAATGAGAAATTAGAAATTGCCAATGCTAGAATGAGAGAGGGCGCCCTCTTTTTCCCCTTTTATTCATTAGTTGACTCTTTTGTGACCTTTTTACCTTTTAATCAATTTAAGTGACTTTTCATATTTTCAATAGTCACTTAGGTTCCTTTTTACCCATTTACTCAATGTCACCTTTATATTTAATTAAATCTCGCTCTGGTGACATTAATAAAATAAATCATTCCCTTTTAATTCCTTGACCATGCCCCGCGGGAATTACTTAGGCCATTTCATCAATTCATCTAGTTGACTCATTAGGAAAGGGACATTACAGTCCTCCCTTCCCAAGATTGTTTATCCTCAAGCAACTGTAAATGCTCCAAGATCTTATCACACTCCCATGTGGTGTCCTCTGCTGGTAAGTCCCACGATCTAATGAGGTATCCCTGGATCACCCTATTAAGGAGTCTCCTCTCTCGGACCTCCAATATCTCCTCGGGAACTAGTACTAATTTCTATGTTTGAAAAACAGGATCAAAGAGCAATAAAATAAAAACAAATGTGGAAATAAAACATAGAAGATACACAATACAATAGAGACACAAATATACATGGTTCACCCAGTGTGGGCTACGTCCACCAGAGAAATTTCTAGGTCCTTCCTTTTTATTATCCATCAAATGAAGGGATACAACCTATAACACACTTGTTGTAACTTCCTCTTCTTTCTCTCATAGTCTCCTCTCTCATAATACAATATTCGCAATGATGCATAGTCGCAATACATTTCCCTCATAAAAGAGGGTTGCCTTCTAGGAGAAAAACCCTAACATGACTTCTACCATCAAATCTAAGACCTTATAATGAACGGTCTAGGTTTACAATGAAATTATAATATACATTTACAAGGAAATTTTTCCTTCAGGGCCTTCACCCCCGAACCCCGTAGGTGGGGCAAGCCCCCCCTACAACCCCCACACGTGGAGGCATATATAGTATTCTGAGGTGTACAGTCTTCATGGGGTATAAACATGGATGAAAACAAAGACCTATGAAACAAGAAGATAATCGGGCTCCACAACCAACAATCTCCCACTTGGAGACTGATCACAACAACTCCATTGATGTTGTGCCTACTGTACTATACTCCACCTTGGACCTGGAAAATTTCTCATCTTCACATTCATGATTGAAGACCAACTGAAACTAAGCAGGAACTTATTTTCTCCCCGGTTACTCCCTTTGTTGACATGTCTGTAGGATTTGGGTTGGTGTGTATCTTTTCCAACTTCAAATGTCCATCTTCCAAGACGGATCTTATGAAATGGTACATGAGTTGTATATGCATAGTTTTCGAATGGAAGGTTGATTTATTTTCAAGATGAATGGCACTCTCATTGTCACAGTGCAACCTATTATTCTCTTGATTCTTTCCCAATTCCTCCATAAACCTCTCTAACCAAATCATCTCTTTACTAGCCTCTGTAGCAACAACATGCTCTGCCTCTGTTTTTTAAAGTGCAACAACCTTTTGTAGTTTCGAAATACAACTTACTCTTGTTCCACCTACAGTAAAAACATACCATGTGGTGCTCCTCCTGCTATCTTTATCACCTGCCATATCTAAATCAACATATCCCTGTAGAACAATGTCTGAACCTCCAAAACATAATGCATGAGTAGTCGTACCTTTCAAATACCTGAGAATCCATTTTACTGCCTCCCAATGTTCTTTACCTAGATTGCTCATATACCTACTCACAACTCCCATTGCATGTGAAATATCTAGTCTTGTGCATACCATCGCATACATCAAGTTGTCAATTGTTGATGAATAAGGGACCCTGGACATGTATTATATCTCCTCCACTGTCTTGGGACACATTTCCTTGGTTAATTTGAAATGGTTGGCCAAAGGTGTACTAATTGGTTTTGCATTCTGCATTCTAAACCTCTCCAACACCTTCTCTATGTACTCACCCTGAGACAATGTCAATTTGTGATTTTTCTTATCTCTTGTTATTCTCATACCAAGGATTTTCTTTGCAGCACCCAAATCCTTCAACGCAAATGAATTAGCTAATTTCTTCTTCAGCACATTTATATCATACATATTAGACCCTGCAACAAGCATGTCATCTACATACAATAGCAAGATAATATAGCTTCCATTTTCTATCCTTTTAAAATAAACACAGTGGTCAGAATGACATCTACTATAACCTTGTTCTAGCATAAACCTGTCAAACTTCAAATACCACTGCCTTGGAGCTTGCTTTAGGCCATACAATGTCTTATTTAACCTGCATACCAAATTTTCCTTCCCTTTGACCTCATACCCCTGTGGCTGCTGCATATAAATCTCTTCCTCCAAATCCCCATGGAGAAAAGTTGGTTTTACATCTAACTATTCAAGATGCAAATCTTCTACTGCCACAAGACTTAAAATAGTCCTAATTGAAGTCATCTTAACAACAGAAGAAAATGTTTCATGGAAATCTATACCTTTCTTTTGTGCAAACCCCTTCACAACAAGTCTAGTCTTGTACCGCTTTTTGCCTCCATCTTCTTCCTTCAACTTGTAAACCCATTTATTATGAAATGCTCTTTGATATAGGAGCATCTCTTCACGTCAGCCAGCCACGCCAACGAATTCAAATCGCACGTTGAAGAGAGGCACAACCTCATTTAAAATCTTTAATGTTTTAAGATGGTGAGCTGTAGAGCCATGCCTTTGTGCAGGCATTAGGTAGATTGGCTTTAATGCTAGATCGATTGAGAGCTAGATCCAGATGCTGGACTAGACAACCATTTATTGTAATTGAATAGGGTAGGTAGATCTGGAGGGAAGCGTTCTAAGAGCCCCCTCAGGTAAAAGATATTTTCAGATCTCATTTTGGTAGTTAGATAGGAAAGAAGTGAGTTAGAGTAGTAAGTGTGTGAGTATCTTCATGTAGAGCAGAGAAGAGAAGAGAAGATCCAGAGAGAGTTCAGGAACGCCATTGTAATTATAGGCATTTGCCAATTTAATATATACAGAAGCAGTTTTTCCTACACATATTCTGTGTTATGTGGATATATGTGTGTGTTCTTTTATATGTTGTGAATGTATGTATGTTAGGCATTTGTAGGAGTGTGTTTGATTTCAGGGTGGAAGGTCTTTGAGGCTTCATACCAGGAGGGTGTGACAGAACGTTGTGGGTTCTAAGAGCCGTGCACAGAGGATGCACTTCTGAACACTGCGGGGTTCAAACAAAGACGTGTTGCGGCACAAGAGCTGAAATCAAAAACTCAGGAGGAAGACCTCAAGGTTGTTGAATACCTTGGAGGCAAGGTTGTGTATGAGAGACACAGTTGCAGACATAATTCTGCCGTGAATTATGTAGAGCTCTGCCAAGTGGGCATTGATCATATGCACAGTGATGCTGAGGGAGGAACTCTGTTGTGAGTTCAAACAGAAGAGACAGAAGCTCTGAGGAGTTATGTAAAGCTCTGCCAAGTGGGCATTGAGCCAGTGCAAGGAGTGCACAGAAGAAGGACTCTGTTGTGAGTTCAGTAAGAAGGACCAAAATCACTGAGGATTCTGAGAGCTCTGCCAGGTGGGCATTGAGCAAGTGCATAGGTGTACAGGAGAAGAAGACAAAACTGATGAACATTTTGTGGAAGGGAAACTCTGCCAAGAGGCATCGAGTCAGTGTGCAGATAGGCACAGGAGGGGAAGAGAACTCTTTTGAGTTCTTCCATTTGAAGGAAGAATCCACTGAAGGATCTTCACTGGGTTGTTGAACACCCAGAAGGACTCAGCAAGAGGTTGCTTGAGCAGAGACACTGTCAGGAGGGCATTACATTCTCCATTTTTGGGAGAAGGGAACAAGGATGAATTTCTATAGAGGTCGATGCTACAGGAAGAGCTCAGGGGAGACAGTGCGGTGTATGCACGAAGACTCAATAGGAGGTAGAGGTAAAATCTTCAAAGATTTGAAGAAGGGCTCAGGAGGAATAGCATTTTCACATGCATTGGCGAAGCTTAGAGTCGGAGAGCCGTAAGAGAAGAGAAGAAAGGAGAACAAAGGTTGAGGCCTTTGGAAGACTTGGAGATTTTCCAAGCATCGGAAGAACACGCAGAAGCTTAAGAGGGAGTTCAGCAGCCGTCAGATTGACTGGAGAGAAGAAGATCTGGACCGTCAGTTTTCACGTCCAGGAAAGAGCACCAGAGGAAGCGCACAGGAAGAAACAATCTGCACTGTCAGATCTAGAGAAAAATCCCGTCAGCCGTCAAATTGGGCAAGAAGCGCACAGAGGAGAGGAGATTGTGGACCATCGTATGTTCACACAGAACCCCGTAAGTCATTGGATCGGGAGAAGATGATCAGAGTTTAGCCTCTGGAGGAACGGGTAGGAGAAAGGATCTGAACTGTCAGATCTTGAGCAGATACCTGTCAGTCGTCGGATCGAGCAGGAGCTACATGAGGGTTACCATCAGGATAGTAGTCATAGGGAAATCGGGATTCTCGAGGACAAGAAAATTGAGACACTTCAGGTCTTGAAACATCGGAGAGATCTGGACCATCCGTTGGTGGAGACACGTGGCGGAGATCGAGTGCCCATCGGTACTTTGGCGCGTCAGGAAATTGGCATTCCCGCGGACAGTATACCGGGTAATTCCATAGTGAAAACCCCGATATAATCAGAGCCATCCATCTGTTGGGACAGGTGGCAGAAATCCAAAGAGAGTCGGGATATTCGGCATCGGAAAATCAAATTTCCTGAGGTTGAAGGAGTTGGGACATCGAAAGTATCGAAATCCCGGAGGAATCGGGACCGTCCATCTGGAAGGGACACGTGGAGGAGATCGGAGCTATCGGGAAAAGTCCCGACAGGAAGTTGTTGATCGGCGTTTGGGTCATCGGGATATCGGGGATCCCGTAGACAAGTGTTTGTGCATTTTGGAATCGCGAAACCCGATACCCCGATAAGTGGGAGCCAGTTGTCAGCACATCAGAGTCAGGAGGACAGTGCCATCGTGAAGGGCCAGCTGTCAGCAAACCAGAGAGTCGGGATTCGAGGATCGGTAATCCCATGAGCCAATGCATTTTGGCATTGGAAACCCCAAAACCACGACGGGAATATAAGACTAAGGTCACAGGGTTAGTGGTCACATTGGTCAGGGGCCTAGCCAGGAGGGGTAACGCATAAAGGGCGCATCGAGATTCGAGGAATCGCGAGTCCTGAGGACATTTGCATTTTGGCATTGAAAAGTCTGAAACCCCGATGGGGACACAAGGCAGCGATCTTGTGAGATAAAGGTCACGTGGACCAAGAGCTTGGCCTGGAGGGCTAACAGGGAAAAAGAGCCATCGGGAATTTGAATTCCAAAACCCCGATATAAAGACATAAGGTTGCGGTCTTATGGGAAGCAGTCGCATAGCCAGAGGGGCTAAGGCCAGATGAGAGCTCATCGGTGATCAGGGATTCAAGAGGTAAAGAACTCTTGACGACAGGGAACACAAAACCCCAAAGCCTGATATTACATTTCCTGTGGGGAATTTGTTCACGGTCCGGTGCAGAGGCCGAGACAGGGAAAGAGAAGACCTGTGGACTGGGTCATATTTTCACAGTGATTCCCGAGGGGATAGAAAGAGCTAATTCAACTCGAAGAAAGGGATTTTGTACGATCCTGTGAGCGGGCGAGGAGTTTGTCGGAGGAGGTAGCTCGCGCCTACGTCAAGTGGTATCAGAGCTTGGTTCTTGTCTGTATATTTCAGGCAGGAAGAGGAAGAGAATACTCTGATACACATCAAGTGGTATCAGAGCAGGAAATTCATCTGTATATTTCAGGTGAAAGAATACAGGGTTGTTGAGGACTCTGTAAGGATTGTTTGTGGGTAGGCAGCAATCAAGAAGACAGTCAGAGAGACTGTAGGAAGATGAAGTTGGTAGAACTCTTAGTGCGGAGTGACAGCAACAGATTTTCCAGGAAGGAAAACAGAGGCAGAAACATGGCTACTGAAGGCCGTAGGTATGCTGGGAGGAAAGATCTATGGAGCCAAGAAGATATAGATGAATATCTCGCAAACATAAAGAGAGAAATAGTGAGGCTCGAATTGAAGCTGCGGCAGGATAAGAAGATGGTTCAGGTATGCGAACCAGAGACCGGGGAAGGTCTCAACGATTTTGAAATTGAAATGACATCAGCTGAAGATCTCAAGCACTACTAGGAGAGCAGTAGAAGGTTTCCAGATTGTCAGGTGGGCAAGGGAACAGAGTTGAGATCACTGCAAGATCTCACGGACTGTCAGGAGGACAGCCAGGGAATTTCACATTGCCAGTTGGGCAATGATAAGAGGTCACTACGGGATGTCGAAGACTTCCAGGAAGGCAGTGTAAGCATCTCAGACTACCAGGTGGGTAGAGATGAGAATTTGAGACCATATGAGGGTCTCATGGACTCGGAGGAGAGTTCAATTCAGCAGGGGTTGCTAATGAAGATGGGATCGGTTGATCTCATAGTCTGCCAGGGAAGCAGCGGAAACATCCCATATTGCCAGGTGGGCAGGGATGAGCAGGTGAATTTAGATCATCCCGAGGAGATGACCGAGCAGATGAGACTGTCTGAGGGTCTCATAAATTCAGAGATGGATTGCATGTGCAGCTGACAGAGGAGGAAGATATGAGAAATCTTCTGATGATTGGGGGATTTGGAATATTCCTACCATTTTCCCAGGAGGAGGCAAAAGTTTGTGTTGCAGATGATGCGGCAACAGCAGAAGAACAGTCACAGTTGACGATGATTATCAAGGAAGAAGAAGAATTGGAGCAAGTGTTTGAGACTGCCCAAGCACAAGCAGAAGCGGACAAAGAGGAGAATGAGCATTCGGAGGAATGTCTCAACATATTCAGCCAAGAAGTTGAAGAAGTTGTAGCAATGAAGCTGACATCAGAAGAAGGAAAGGAGAGTGAGCATTCTGAGGAATGGCTCAATGAATTCAGCCAAGAAGCTGAGGAAGTTGTAGTGTTGAAGTTGACAGTCGAAGGAGCAGACGAAGAGGATGGTGAGCATTCTGAGGAATGGCTCAATATTTTCAGCCAGGAAGCTGAAAAGACTACAACAGGGGAGGTTGCAGAAGCAGAAGAAAAAGGGGCAGACAGCATTTTCTTTGTTGATCTGTGGGAACAGATTGAAGCCCTGGAGGAGAGGGTAAAAGTGCAGGGCGTGCACATCCAACAGGTGAAGTTGGAAACAGATGAAGGAGGCATGGGAGGTCATGGTGATCTTCTCATGTGCCAAAATTTTTTGCAGCTGAGGAGACTGCATGAACAGAACCAGCCACTAGAGTAGCTGGACGAAGTGATCAAGGAGATCAGGAGGCTGATGTTGAGGTCAGTAGAGACTGCCAGCGAGGAGAGGCTGGGCAGAAAAGAAGCAGCAGCAGCAGCAAGAGAATGGAGCAGATGGGAAGCTCCAGATATTATTTTGGGATCCAGGAGGATTTTCAATCGCTTAGAAGGGAAGCGCATGAGCAGGAGCTCATGATTTTGCAGCTAAGGAGTTTGATGTAGGAGCATCTCTCCACGTCAGCCAGTCAGCCAGCCAGCCATGCCAGCGAATTCAAATCGCGCGCTGAAGAGAGGCGCAGCCTCATTTAAAATCTGAATTGAATGTAATTAATGTTTTAAGCTGGTGAGTTGTAGAGTCGTGCCTTTGTGCAGCCATTAGGTAGATCGTATTTAATGCTAGATCAACTGAGATCTAGATCCAGATGCTGGACTAGACAACCATTTATTGTAATTGAATAGGGTAGGTAGATCTGGAGGGAAGCGCTCTAAGAGCCCCCTCAGGTAAAAGAGATTTTCAGATCTCATTTTGGTAGTTAGATAGGAAAGAAGTGAGTTAGAGTAGTAAGTGTGTGAGGATCTACATGTCTCAGAGTAGAGAAGAGAAGAGAAGAGCCAGAGAGAGCTCAGGAATGCCATTGTAATTACAGGCATTTGCCAATTTAATATATACAGAAGAAGTTTTTCCTGCACATATTCTGTGTTATGTGGATGTTTGTGTGTGTTCTTTTATATGTTGTGAATGTATGTATGTTAGGCATTTGCAGGAGTGTGTTTGATTTCAGGGTGGAAGGTCTCTGAGGCTTCATACCAGGAGGGTGTGACAGAACGATGTGGGTTCTGAGAGCCGTGCACAGAGGATGCACTTCTGAACACTACGGGGTTCAGACAAAGACGTGATGTGGCACAAGAGTTGAAATCAACAACTCAGGAGGAAGACCTCAAGGTTGTTGAATACCTTGGAGGCAAGGCTGTGTATGAGAGACACAGTTGCAGACAGAATTCTGTCGTGAATTCTGTAGAGATCTGCCAAGTGGGCATTGAGCATATGCACACTGGTGCTGAGGGAGGAACTCTGTTGTGAGTTCAAACAGAAGAGACAGAAGCTCTGAGGAGTTCTATAAAGCTCTGCCAAGTGGGAATTGAGCTAGTGCAAGGAGTGCACAGAAGAAGGACTCTGCTGTGAGTTCAGGAAGAAGGACTAGAATCACTGAGGATTCTGAGAGCTCTGTCAGGTGGGCATTGAGCAAGTGCATAGGTTCACAAGAGAAGAAGACAAAATTGTTGAACGTTCTGTGGAAGGGAAACTCTGCCAGGAGGCATCGAGTCAGTGTGCAGATAGGCACAGGAGGGGAAGAGAACTCTTTTGAATTCTGCCATTTGAAGGAAGAATCCGCTGAAGGATCTTCACTGGGTTGTTGAACACCCAAAAGGACTCAGAAAGAGGTTGCTTGAGCAGAGACACTGTCAGGAGGGCATTACATTCTCCATTTGTGGGAAAAGGGAACAAGGACAAATTTATGTAGAGGTCGAAGCTACAGGAAGAGCTCAGGGGAGATAGCGCGGTGTATGCACGAAGACTCTACAGGAGGTAGAGGTAAAATCTTCAAAGATTTGAAGAAGGGCTCAGGAGGAACAACGTTTTCACACGCATTGGTGAAGCTCAAAGTCAGAGAGTCGCAAGAGAAGAGAAGAAAGGAGAACAAAGGTTGAGGCCTTTGGAAAACTTGGAGATTTTCCAAGCATCGGAAGAACGCGCAGAAGCTCAGGAGGGAGCTCAGCAGCCGTTAGATCGGCTGGAGAGAAGAAGATCTAGACCGTCGGTTTTCATGTCCAGGAAAGAGCACCAGAGGAAGCGCATGGGAAGAAACGATCTTCACCGTCAGATATGGAGACAAATCCCGTCAACCGTCAGATTGGGTGAGAAGCGCACAGAGGAGAGGAGATTGTGGACTGTCGAATGTTCACACAGAACCCCGTAAGTCGTTGGATCGGGAGAAGATGATCAGAGTTTAGCCTCTGGAGGAGCGCGCAGGAGAAAGGATCTGAACCGTCAGATCTTGAGCAGATACCCATCAGCCATCGGATCGAGTAGGATTTTCACGAGGGTTACCATTGGGATAGCAGTCATCGAGAAATCGGGATTCTTGAGGACAAGAAAATCGAGACACTTCAGGTCTCGAAACACCAGAGAGATCTGGACCGTCCGTTGGTGGAGGCACGTGGTGGAGATCGAGCACCCATCGATACTTTGGCGCGTCGGGAAATTGGTATTCTGGCGGATAGTATACCGGGTAAGTCCATAGTGAAAACCCCGATATAATCAGAGCCATCCATCTGTTGGGACAAGGGGCAGAAATCCGAAGAGAGTCGGGATATTCGGCATCGGAAAATCGGAGTTCCTGAGGTCGAAGGAGTTGGGACATCGAAAGTCTCGAAATCCTGGAGGAATCGGGACCGTCCATCTGGAAGGGACACGTGGAGGAGATCAGAGCTATCGGGAAAAGTCCCGAAAGGAAGTTGTTGATCGGCGTTTGGGTCATCGGGATATCGGGGATCCCGTAGACAAGTGTTTGTGCATTTTGGAATCACGAAACGCGATACCCCGATAAGTGGGAGCCAGCTGTCAGCACATCAGAGTCAGGAGGACAGTGCCATCGTGAAGGGCCAGCTGTCAGCAAACCGGAGAGTCAGGATTTGAGGATCGATAATCCCATGAGCCAATGCATTTTGGCATTGGAAACCCCGAAACCCCGATGGGAATATAAGACTAAGGTCACGGGGTTAGTGGTCACATTGGTCAGGGGCCTAGCCAGGAGAGCTAACGCGTAAAGGGCGCGTCGGGATTCGAGGAATCGTGAGTCCCGAGGACGTTTGCATTTTGGCATTCAAAAGTTTGAAA
Source organism: Picea engelmannii (assembly GCA_009831015.1). Classification (NCBI taxonomy): domain Eukaryota; kingdom Viridiplantae; phylum Streptophyta; class Pinopsida; order Pinales; family Pinaceae; genus Picea; species Picea engelmannii. Next base: position 380,985 of record ML788823.1, read on the forward strand.
CCCCGATGGGGACACAAGGTTGCGGTCTTGTGAGATAAAGGTCACGTGGACCAAGAGCTTGGCCTGGAGGGCTAACAGGAAAAAAGAGACATCAGGAATTTGAATTCCAAAACCCCGACAGAAATACATAAGGCTGTGGTCTTATGGGAAGCGGTCGCATGGACCAAAGGGCATAGCCAGAGGGGCTAAGGCCGGATGAGAGCTCATCAGTGATCAGGGATTCAAGAGGTAAAGAATTCTTGACGACGGGGAACACAAAACCCCGAAGCCCGATATTACATTTCCTGTGGGGAATTTGTTCACGGTCTGGTGCAGAGGCCGAGACAGGGAAAGAGAAGACCTGTGGACTGGGTCATATTTTCACAGTGATTCCTGAGGGGATAGAAAGAGCTAGTTCAGCTCGAAGAAAGGGATTTTGTGCGATCCTGTGAGCGGGCGAGGAGTTTTTCGGAGGAGGTAGCTCGCGCCTACGTCACTCTTTCTCCTGCAGGCAATTGAACCAAGTCCCAAGTATTTTTATTTACCAGGGAATCCATTTCCTCTTTCATGCCTTTCTCCCACTTCTTTTTAGAGTATACCTACATTGCCTCTTCATAACATTATGGTTCACCAGAGTCAGTCAACAATAAATAATACAATGAAGGAGAGTATCGTTCAAGGGGTCTACCTAACCTAGTACATATTCTAACAACACTTGCAGGAATTTGAGGTACATGTTGCTCATGTTGTTGTACATTGATTTTCTTGTACCTTTGAAAAAAAAATTCCAGTGATCTCATCAAGCACTGTGTATTCTGGTTTTTCTTTTTCTTGTATCTTTCCCTTCAACTAATCTGTGTACATGACCTTCTCATTGAATATGACATCTCTACTCCTAATGATTTTATGATTTTCATAATCCCATAAGAGATAACCAAAATCATTAACATCGTATCCAATAAAGGTACACTTCTTGGATTTTGCCTCAAGCTTTGTTCTATTTTCTTTATCAATATGGACAAATGTTTCACAACTGAAAGTCTTCAAAAAAGAATAGTTTACCTTTGTACCTGTCCATGCCTCTTCTGGAATTCCACCATCCAAAGAACTTGAATGTCCTTTGTTTATCAAGTAAATAGAAGTATCTACAGCATCTACCCAAAAATGTAAGGGCGACCCAGCATTCAATATCATACTCCTTGAACACACCATGATTGTCATGTTCATCCTTTCTGACACACCATTTTCTTGTGGTGTTCCTGGAACTTTCTTCTCTCTATGAATCCCATGGTATGAACAGTAATCATCAAACTCATTGCTGCAATATTCACCTCCATTGTTTGATCTAAGACACTTCAACCTTTTTCATGTCTCATTCTCAACCAAATATTTCCATTTCTTAAAAGTATCAAAAACATCAGATTTTTGTTGAATGCAATAAACCCAAGTTTTTCTAGTTGCATCATCAAAAAAAGTAACATAATGACAAGAGCCGCCAAGAGATGATACATGAGTTGATCCGCATACATATGTATGCACAAGCTCTAACCTTTCACTCTTCTTTTATCTTCCGACTTTGAGAAATATGAATCTCTTTTGTTTTCCACAAACACAATGCTCACAAAAATCTAAATCAATTTGTTTAATATCTGGCAACAAATTTCTTTTGTGAAGTATCTGCATCTCCTTCTCACTCATGTGTCCAAGCCTATGATGCCATAGTGTTGTATCCACTCCTGTAGAATCTAAAGAGATAGAAGATTCAGTATTACCACTACATAAATACAATGTACCTACCTTCTCTCCTTTTGTTATCACCAGTGATCCTTTGGTGACCTTCCACACCTTATTTGTAAATATGGATATACAACCTTCACTTTCCAATTGCCCTATTGAAATCAGATTTTTCCTTAGATATGGAACATGTCTTACCTCTTTCAACAACCATTGGTTTCCATTCCTTTGCTTTATTTTTACCTTTCCCATTCCAACAATTTTTCATGGTGCATCATCACCCAAATGAACCTGTTTAAAATCACCTTGAACATAATCTAGAAAATGTTTCCTATGGGGTGTGGCATGAAATGAAGCCCCTGAATCTACTACCCAAGACTCAGAAATATTATCTACAGAAAGAATCAAATCATCTTGTAACACATCACTTGTTACATTTTCTTCCTGATTTTCTCTTGTTGTCCATCTCTTTGTTTCTTTGGAGCTCTGCAGTCTTTCTTCATATGTCCTTTCTTCCCACAATTCCAGCACTCTATCTTTCCCAGTCTAGATTTGGATCTTCCCTTCCTAGATTTCTCGTTGTTCATTGAGCCCTTTCCTCTATCCTTTTGTCTTCCCATGTTCTCCATGTTTAACGCATTACATGATGTCTCACCTATGCTTTTCCGTCACATTTTCTTGCTAAGGATAACACCAACAACATCATCAAATTTTAAAGTGTTTGAACCAAAGACAGAGTTACTTAAATCCATGACCAATCCGTTCCAAATTTTTGGCAATGAGCACAATATTAGAAGAGCCCTGACCTCATCATCAAAGTCCACTTTTACATAACTTAGCTTATTAGTAACCATATTAAATTCTTTTAAATGATCTACAACAGACCCACCTTCTGACATCTTCATATTAAATAATCTCTTCATTAGAAACACCTTATTGGATCCCGAGGGTTTTTCATACAGTTTATCCAATGCGTCCATCATCTCCTTCATTGTCTTTTCTTTTGAAATATTGAAAGCCACCGACGCTTCCAAGCTCAACCGTATCGTTCCTAGTGCCTTTCTGTCAAGAACCTCCCATTATTCTTCCTTCATGGTCGTCGTCTTCTTTGTTATTCCACCCAATGGTAGGAATAGATCCTTCTGATATAAATAATCTTCCATCTGCATCTTCCATAACTTGTAGTTTTGGCCATTAAATTTCTCGACCCTAAACTTTCCATCTTCCGCCATTGCTCCCACTCGAACCAGAAACCCTCTTTTCCTACGAGTTACCTTTCGCTCTAATACCAGTTGTTAGAAAAACAAGATCGTAGATAAATAAAATAAAAACAAATTCCGAAATAAATTACAGAAGATACACAATACAATAGATACACAAATATACGTGGTTCACCCAATGTAGGTTATGTCAACCAAAGAAATTGCAAGGTCCTTCCTTTTTATTATCCAGCAAATGAAGGGATACAACCTACAACACACTCATTGTAACTTCCTCTTCTATCTCTCATAGTCTCCTCTCTCAGAATACAATATTCGCAATGATTCATAGTCTCAATACATTTCCTTCATAAAAGAGGGTTGCCTTCTAGAAAAAAAAACCCTAACATAAATTCTACCATCAAATATGTGACCTTATAATGAACGATCCATATTTACTGTGAAATTAAAATATACATTTACAAGAAAAAAATTCCTTCGGGGGCTTCACTCCCAAACCCCCATCAGGGAACGTTGTCCCTCGAACCCCCGTCGAGGGCCCGCTTTCCCCTGAACCCCACAGGGTAGGAAAGCCCCCCCTGCAACCCCCTTGCGTGGAGGGGTGTACAGTCTTCATGGGGTGTAAATATGACTGAAAACAAAGACCTATGAAACATGAAGATAATCAGGCTCCAAAACCAACATACTCCTCCTCATCCAATGGAGGTAGCTTTGCCGAAGTGGTGACATGTTTCCTCAATGCATTTTTGAGACATGGGACATGAAACACATTATAGATTTTTCTTCCCTTTGGGAATTCCAGTTCATAAGCCACTTAGCAAACTCTTCGTACCACCATGTAAGGCCCCTAAAAACGTGTATTAAGATTTTTTGCTCTGCTCTTCTTCAGTGAATACTATCTGTATAGCTATAACATCAAGAAAACCAAGTCTCCCACCTCGAAAGTGCGCTTGACCCTATGCATGTCTACATACAAATTATTCTTATTTTGGGTCATCTATAGGTTGTCCTTGAGGGCCCTAAGTATGTATTGGCTCTCTTGGATACAATTCTTGGCTTTGGGATCCCTATTGTCTCCAAATTCCAATTCAACAAAGGAAGTAGCATCGTACCCATACAATGCTCAGAAGGTTGTCATTCCAATGGACATGTGATGAGTGGTATTGTAACAATGTTCACCTAGGTGAAACCACTTCATCCATGCTTTATGTTTCCCTGACACATAGTTACGTAAATATCCCTCAAGTCATTTGTTCACAATTTATAGTTGGTCGCCAGTCTAAGGGTGGTAACTAGTTTCAGGGGTCAACTCCATGCCAGCCAATCTAAATAGCTCTTGCCAAAAAGTGTTGAGGAACATGTTTTCCCTGTCACTGACAATATATTTTGGCAGCCCATGAAGTTTGAATACCTCTATGAAGAATATCTCTACTACTTGTGTCTCCTTATACTTTGAGGATATGGAAAATAAGTGTGCAAATTTGGTCAATCAATCGACCACAACATATATACAATATCTACCATGGACCTTTGGCAACCCTATGATAAAATCCATGGATATACTCTCCCATTTTTTCTCTGTAATAGGCAACAACTATAATAGTCCTGCAGGATGGGTCTACTATGACTTTTTTCTATTGACAAGTCACACACACTCTCAGGTGCTTCAACGCATCATCTTTGAGGCCCTTCCAAGTGAACCTCTCCCTAATTTTCCTCTAGGTTTTGAAATACCCTAGGGATTTCCAATCACTTGAAATCTATGTAAGTGAACACATCTCTGGCCTCCTAGAATGAGCGTCAGCTACTGCATTTTTCTTCCCTTTGACATACTCGATGTCATAATCATAGGCCTGCAGTTTTCTAACCCACTTTTTTTTCCTTTTGTTCAAGTCCCTTTGCCCCATGAAGTGTCTCAAGCTCTTATGGTCTGTTTTAACATGAATTTCCCACCTACCAAATATTATTGAAAATTTGCTAAGGCATGCATGATGGTGAGCATTTCTTTGTCATAGATGGGATAGAGTTTCCCCCTCTCCAAGAGTTTCATTCTCTCATATGAAATTGGATGCCTCTGTTTCACCAAAAACTCTCCTATTCCTTCACTTGATGCATCGCACTCAAGCACAAAGGGTTGAGTGAAGTCAAGAAGTGTTAAAATTGGGCAGGTGCTCATCACTTCCTTCATGTGGTCAAATGTATTATGAGCCTCTTCAGTCCATTTGAATTCTCATTTCTTTGTGAGATTTGTGAGTGGTGCATTCAACTATGAAAACCATTTAACAAACCATCTATAATAACTACAAATCCCAAAGAAGCCACGTGGGTGTGTGATATTTTGGGTGGTGTGAAATATAATATAGCATGTATCTTCTCCCTGTGCACTGAACACATGTCCCAGGTACAGAATCTATGTCATGCCAAATTCACAGTTGGACTCTTTGGCATACAGTGATTGCTCCTCCATGATACTCAAAATCTCCTCTAAGTGCCCCAAGTGTTCCTCCCATGTTTTGATATATATCAATAGATCATCAAAAAACACCAATAAAAACTTCCACAACTATTTTTGGAATAAATGATTCATGCATGAATAAAATGTAATTGGTGCATTGGTCAACCCAAATGGCATGACCAAGAACTCATAATACCCATAATGGCACCTAAAACCAGTCTTGTGAATATATTCCTCTCTAACCTTGATTTGATGGTAACTGGACCGAAGATCAATCTTCAAAAAACATACCGCTCCATGCATCTCATCGATCCTCGGTATAGGGTACTTGTTCTTGACCATTTTCTTAGTCAAGGCCTCGTAGTCAATACACATCCTCATAGTTCCATCCTTCTTGTTAACCAAAACCATTGAAGAAGAAAAAGGACTGGAATTGTGTATGATATGCCTCATCTCAACAAACTCCTTGATGGATTTTTCTATTTCATCTTTGAATTTCTTGGGGTGTCTATAAGGGGTGGTTATCACAGGTTTGGCTCCCTCCTGCAATTCTATAGTGTGCTCAAAGCCTCTATCTGGTGGTCTCCCTAGAGGTACTTTTCCAAAGACCTTGTCATGTCTACTCAACAAGGCCTGAATATATGCATGATGATGTTGTCGGACATGTGCATCTACCTTTGTTGTGATAAGACACTTTGTTGCATATGTTATATATCCTCACCTGAAAATGGCCTCCATCCTTTTATTTGACACAAATGTATGGGTATTAATTGGCATGCCTCTCAGAAAAACATGTTTACCTCCTGGTGTGAAGAATTCCATTGTTATCACTTTATAATTTGACTTGATGTCCCCCAATGTTTGAAGCCAATAGACTCCCAAAACTATATTGGAGGCTACCAAATCGACGACATAAAATTCATCAGTCAAGTTGTAGTTTCTCAATGTCATGGACAACTTGGAAATATTCTTTGTGCATGACACATTATATCCATCGGCCACTACTACATTGAACCCCTCAAAGTCCTCAGTAGCCATCTTTCTCCTGGATACCCAAGTTGTGTTAATGAAATTGTGGGTTGTCCCACCATCAATAAGAGCGGTAATCCACTATCCTTGTAGTACTCCTCTAATTCTGAAGGTGTGGAATCTAGGCATGCCTGATAAAGTGGTGATAGCCGCCTCCTTTACCTCATCCTGAGGATTCTCCTCAGTAGAGTCCCCCTTCTCATTTCCATGCTCTGGTGCAACCTCTTCTTCCTCATCACTATCTTAATGCACCTCTATGTAGTGAACCTTTCCTTTTCCCATGCATTTGTGGCTCGATGCCCAAGGCTCTTTGCAGATGAAACATAGAATTTTTTTTCTCAACTCATTCTGAGTCTCTCCTTACATGTCCCTTCTTTCATTGGAGGTTTCTTCCATTTTCCTTTATGTGGAATGAATGGTTTGGAAAAGGTGTTTGTCTTTAGGATTTCACCCTCCATCTACCGAGTCCCGATAATAGCATCTTATAATGTCTTTGGTTTGAAATACTTCACCCAACCATGAAGTGGTTTAGACATATCCTCAATAAACAACGTCACCAATCTCGGCTCGAAGATATCTTTCATGGTGACTACAAGTCTATGAAACTATCTAATGTAGGCATCTGGTGTTCCCTCTTGCTTGATCTATGCCAACTCCCTGAAATGTAGCTCGAGGTCCTTCTTATCAAACCTCTCCATTAACTTTTGAGTGAATTCCAAATAGGATTTGATAGTAGCATATCCCAGAGTGACCAATCCATGGTACCACCACTCGTGGGCTTCTCCATCAAGGTGCAAGGTAGTGAATTTGATCGCTTCAGCCTCTGTCATAGCAATCAATTGTGTCGACGGCTATGCTAATTGTTCCTACCCAACAACCAACCCTTCTATGATTTGTATAACTCTATCCTCATTATTATCCCCAGTGACTTTTTCTTGCTCTTCCTTTGGTTGGTTCTCTCTTACCTCCCCTTCTTCGTTAAATATGTATTTTTCCCCTTGTTGTCTTCGACTTTTGTAGGTGATATACCTATCGTTCTCTCACCTCATGAACAATAAACCCCCTCAGGCTAGGAGGATACACTTCTTTGATACCATTGTAATGTTCCCACTCATATTTTTAATAGTTTTCACTAAGTTTGTTGTGAGGATACTTCGTCAAACAGTTGCCCAATAGCGGTTTATGTTTGTTGTTTATGGGATATTTTCTTGTACAATTTTCAACTCATGTTTTTATCGTATTTTGACACACATTCATTTATATGAATAGCAACAATATACATATGCATACCAATAGAGATAATTTAACATCAAATCATGGAAATAAACCTTACTATTATTTAATTATGAGTGGCTATTTCATTTATAAAATAAGCCTCTAAAAGTTGCAGTAGTACAACAATAATATCGTCTACTTTATGACTTGTCTAGAGTAGAATATACAGCAGCAAGAAAGTATATACAGGCCTGGGAAATTTGTCTTGTTGTAGCAACAAAGATACTAAGAAATGGCAGTAAATGATGCAAAGGCTCGACCAGATGGGTAGTTTCTCAACCCACAGTAGAATGGTGACTTCCAGAGAGAAGAACGTTGCCCAAAAATGGATGGCACCCCTCCATAACTCAGTCTACAATAAAAGGTGACTTTCCCACACTAATATACTATCGAGCACAGATGCATACCACACCAGAGATGAATGGCACGATTTCTAAAGTGTTTAGTTCACCCAACAAGTGTAACACAACCTCCCAAGTGAAAATTCAACCTCCCCACATTCAAAATGTTCACCCACAACTCAGCTCAACCTCCCTCAGCTGGGAAAATTAACTCCGCCAAGAGATTCGACCCATACACAAGAAAAATTAGTCATTAGCTAGATAACTCAGTCACCCACAATTACTCAACTGCAAATATTAGAAATCTCAACCACCTATAAAATCTTTGTTATTGAAGATAATATACTCATCCATGTTGAAGCACAATGAATAAATATATGTGATCTCTTCCCCAAAATGACTAACTAGGGTGGATGGTCTCACCACCAAAGCCAATCCCTGAAAATTCCTCCTAGGGTTTCCGTCCCAAGAGTTCCAAAGCCACAATGAGCTCTCTCAATGAGAAATTAGAATTTGCCAATGCTATAATGAGAGAGGACACCCTCCTTTTCCCCTTTTATTCATTAGTTGACTATTTTGCGACCTTTTAACCAATTTAAGTGACTTTTCATATTCTCAATAGTCACTTAGGCGCCTTTTTCCCACTTTACTCAATGTCACCTTTATATTTAATTGATTCCTACTTCGGTGACATTAATAAAATAATTAATTCCCTTTTAATTCCCTGACTATGGCCCACAGGAATTACTTAGGCCATTTCGTCAATTCATCTAGATGACTCATTACGAAAGGGACATTACACAAGATTTGGTGATCCTGTGTTTGGCTTTTCACAACTACAAATCTTGCGATAATAATACATATATATATAGTACTCTCCATGAGAGAAGAAGTGTGCATTGGGTTATGGCTTCCTTGTGCATGAACATGTGAAGAGGAGCTCGGACCAAGTTCAAGGAGCAGTCATCGATCTCATTGTAAGTAAACATTGTGATATCAATAAAACGAATACTTTTTTTGGCCTGAAATATGATGTCTCAAATCTTTGTTGATTAAGGTTGGTTGTCATTGATTTCAACCCTTGAAGAAAGCCCCGTAGCACAAAGGTTTGGGTAATGGACCCAATATTGTTTGATGTAAATATGACTCATTATTTTTTTGTCGTGGTTGATAAGAAGTAAATATGGATGAACTCCAAAGTGGTCCCCTTAAGGTGAAAGCCCTCACGGGAAGACGCTTTGCGGAGTAAGGGAACCCATGCTTAATTGTGGAATAATGAGATGAAGGAAAGTGAATTTGTCAGGGAAAATATCCTAGATAGATATTTCTTTTCATGTCATTTCCGGTGGTATGTGGAACGTCACATAATTCCTCATGGTTAGAGAGTTATGGCCATGAGAAGTTGGAGACCCCAGGTTTGGGTAATGGACCCAAGTTTGTTTGATGGGTAACGATATGAGTTATGATATATTTTTATATAATAATATTCTATATGGATAGTACATGTCATGCCATTTCTGGTGGTATGTATAATTTCACATAACTCCTCACGGTTTGAGAGTTATGGCCTTACGAAGTTGGAGGACCCTCATATGTCATCTAGAAGCCCCAAAAGGTCAA
>ML788823.1:436044-447247 GCA_009831015.1 Picea engelmannii
TTCTCACCACACTTATGTCCCTTACTGTACTTGTTGTCACAATTAAAGCATAAACCTTTTTCTTTTCTTTCCTCCAATTGTTGAGGTATCAACCTTGTAGGTTGAGGTGTTTTAGAAGAAGGAACATTATTCTCTCGATAGATGTTAGGAGTGGTCCTTCTAGTAGCCATAGCCATATTTTTACTTTTCACATTTCTTGCCACCCTAAATGAATTCTCCAATGATTTGAGTTCCCAAAGGCGAACCTCATGTTAAATGTTATCCCTTAAAGTTCCTATGAATACGTCAATCAAGTGCTCATATGGAATATCTGTTACCTTTATATTCAATCTTTGGGAGTTCTCTATGTGCTCTGTAACTGAACCCTTTTGCTTGAGATTTTTCAATTGGCTAAAGAAGGTATTGCTCCTTGTATCCTCATAGTGTGCTATCATTTCTTTCGTGCAAATTGCCCAAGTGACAAGTGATTTGCGAGAACAAAGCCATTGATACCACACAAATTGATTGGGTTGTAAATATAAAGAAGCAATTCGTACATTTTGTGTATGTGGCGTAGATCAAATACTTGCTCCATATGAAGTATCCATGTGATTGGGTCCTTGCCATCAAACTTCCTCATATCGATCTTAGGAAAGTGGTTGGTATTCAACCCAAGGTTAGAGTTTCTCCTTTCTTGATTCATTTTCCTTGTGTCCTCATCGTGAATTTCATGGGATACATTTTCACTTTCAGGTGTCCTCTCTATTAGGAAATTTTTCAATCCTTCCATGATCTCCCATTTTAAACCATCCATCTTAGTATCCATTATTTCCTCCAACTTAGCTTCCGTTGAATCCATCATCCCTTGTAGTTCATCTTTTGTTATTGTATTCTTTTGTAAATCATTTATGTCCCTACGCATTTCTTCACATTCATCAAGAGTCCAAGTAGGAATGTATGGAGGATTATTTGGTGTAGAAGTTCCCTTTTTTGGTGGCATGTTGGCCAAGTATCACTTTAAACCTTGATTTTGTGGTGGTTATACTAAACAATCTTTCTTTTGTTGTATCTCATAAATTTCGGCCCTTCTAGGTATGAAAATTTATTTTTTGTAGTTCTCTGATGTTTCTTCTCTGCAATTCCACAGGTCTGATCAAAATTGGATGTACCAAGTGGAATTTATGGTAACTTTTCCACAACTTGTTGATTTTTGGCCTTTCTAGGAAATATCACTTTTATAGAGTGCCCCACACAAAATAATTGATATACAATTCTGAAAATTGTACCATAAATAGTACAGACTGTCCATTATCCAATGCAATTGGTCTCACTCATTTTGGATACTTGAGGAATAATTTATGATTTTTTTACCCGGAACACCTTCTTGAGACTAGTCAATAGGACTAGTCAGATACCCTATATTCCATAGGGTGTATCTACAAATGTAAGATGACCTAGAAGCTGAATTTTTTTTATCACAAATACCTTAGTAAGTTTTATGAATATCCTCCAGATTTCATATTCTAAAAAGTTACAGAAACAATTTCATAGAAAAAATTCCACGATGACTAAATTCAGGATGATTCCATAACCCTATCTTACACATGTTGTATCTATGAAAGTGTAAGGCCTCAGGAGCTTAAATTTGAACCCAACGTACCTTGATCCATCTACTAAATATCCTTCAAGAGGTTCCTTATGAAACATCGCAGAAAAAAAATTATAGGGAAAATTCCAAGGTGTCTCAGATGTAGTAGCGAAACACCAAGACCTTCAGCTCTGATACCAAATGTTAAGAACCAAATATCAAGATAGCATAGAAAAAAATTATAATAAGTACTCAATGCCTTGAAAAAGATAGAATTTCAGATAATAAGCCTCTTCGAGGGGGCAACCTCCTTATACACCACATAAATTTCCAAATACAAGATGATTCCAAATGAAAATATCTCCTTGGTATATATAGGAGACTAGGAGGTACAATTACAACTAATGGACCCAAGCCGACATAAATAAAATAACATTACTAATGTAATATTCCCCAATTAAGGGGTAATGTGCCACTATTTAGGGCTTAACAATAACAAGAGATGGCTCAATCAAGAAAGAGTCTTTGAAAACACAGATCACTCGTGCCCTTATTTTTAAAACAAGTTATCACAGAGAAGCAACAACAAGTAATCAAGAATATTCTTGGAAGAACAGAGAGCCTGTGCGCTTTTAAAATCACCACAGTCATCTAACCTATAACCCAAAAACTTGATAGTGAGGGTTACAAAAGCATGACAGTCAGCCACTCCAATGGAGATGAGAGGAAGTGAATACTCAAAATACTGTGAGGCGAATGCCCAAACACAACCTGTAGAAGAACCTGATCATAAACAAACTTCCATTTAAAATTTTGGGTGATTCCCAAGACCCAATCATGTCATGTGTTCATCAACAGTGATAGTGAAAGCAATGCCACGACAAAAGATAGCTCGGGGTTCAGCCAGAATAAAGCAAGATCACTTTAACTCTTTAACAGTTGCATTGCAACTAGAGGAACAAAACATAGCATTGACTGAGACAAAAAGGAGTGACAGCATTTAGCACCAAGACTGTTGTAAAACCCACACACCAAACTCAGAGCTTATTACACCATTATCATAATTTTTCACAACGAACCAAAGAAAAACCCTAAGCTGACCAACATGTTTTAAACCAATGCATAGGCTTCACACAACAATAAAATCCATTACTTTTCTTTAAAATGCCAATAGTCCTGAGTATTCATAGAAGAAACCATATGCACAGCACTAATACACAGTCAAATATTAAGAAAAACACAGACCTCATGCAATTCTGAGCCAAAAAATCGATTCATAACAGAGAGGGACCATCATGGATGCAAAGTAAAGGAGCCATACCTAGAAAAACTCGCTTGAGGGAAGAGTTGGATTGTATTTTCCTTTCACAACCAGAAATCGCGGAGCCTCCACAACCACCAGAGTCAAAAAACCAAATGAAACTATGGTAGGGTGACAAGCTCGAGGGTGGTTTGGAGTTATTTGCAGAAAATGCACGTCGCTTCCTTGCATATATCTATTGCTATATTCATTGCATAGTGTGCCACCCCAAGTCATGTCAAAACATTTAAAAACAACCATATGCTACAACATTATCATATATGCTTCAAACATAATCCTTTAATCAAGCGCATAAGTCTAGCAGCTAGGTCTATCAACCTTTCATTTGTCACCATTGCAATAACCTTAGGACTTGTTCATAGATTTTTTGTTTTTGTTTTTGTTCAAGCTCCCATATAATCTTTTGCATGAAATCATGTATAAGATCATTAATCAATGTTTGATGCATAACATAACACCTGTAACAAAATAATCCTTATATCCATAGCACTACTATGTATTGTGAGTAACCATCAACACCATCTAGCAATAACACATCAACCAACCATGTTGTCAAAACGAATGAAACCATGACTTGAATCATCAACTGTAGAAGATTGTGTAGGCATCATTATAATAGCAGCAAACATATAAGCGTAACACATCCATCATAGCACCACTAGTTTACAAGGGAGTCCCACCTACTAGTTAATTATTATTATTATAAATAAATAATAGAGCTTGGCAATCATTTGCGAGTAGTATTCATCGTTGTCACTATATGCGTCAACACACTAGAGACTCCACAGGGAAGTTTATTTCCAACAGATTAAGAACTCAGATTGTCTGGTTTCGCAGACTAGATGAACATTAGATCAAGGAAATATACATTAGAGTGATTATGCAACAGGGGGAAGTGAGCGGTTTAAGGGAAACAATGATTTGGGATTTTGGGAATAACTCATGGAAAGTGTTACGTATGAGGGGGCTTATCCCCATACACATAATCAACCTATTAATCATAGAGAAAGCATTATTGGCTTCAAGAAGAAAAAATTTATGGTGTGCTATTTTGAATCTTGGAGCGGAGGGAAGAAAAGGAAAGCAAAAATAGGGATGACAAACCAACTATCTTATCTAATAGCAGTTGAAGCAAATAGAAATTTCAATGATGTCTTCAAGGGAGAAAATCGTGACAGCTGTGTAACCTGATTGTTATTGATTAACAATACTTGCAAAATAGCGTCGTTGTGGCAAAATTGATCCAACAATTTTATTTCTGACAAGAAAAGAAGTCAATAAAGAAATAAACAGCAGAAAGAAATAACAGCAAAGTAAAATCAAAGCAACAAAGCAAAACTATAATACATAAAAAATTCCATACAACATTTAAACTTTCAAGTTGGTTCCACATAGTGTTTTAAGTGGGAACCTTTGGTGCTATAGGAAAACAATCTCTCTTTCAAGTCCTTTAGGATATAGGAATTTGCGCCCAGGACAAAAGCGATCTTAAAAGGATCCATCCATAACTTTTGGAACTTTGAATGCCTTCCTCTGTGAACATGAGTTGAATCCCACAGCAAGACCTTCTCATTAACCTTAAATTTGACAGCCTTTGCACTTTTATTCAAATATTTTTAACAGTTTGTTGTCTTCTCTTAATGTTATCCAGGGAAAACGTCCTTTGTTCCTCTAAATCCAAGAGTGCATTCATATTTGAGAGATATTGGAAGAATTTAATTCTTCAACCTGTAGGATCAGCCTTAGAGAAGAAATTTCTATCTCAGTAGGCAAAATGGCTTCTTGACTATGAAAAAGCTGGAAAGGAGTGCAACCAGTGCTCACCTTGGTGGTAGTGTGATCTGCCCAAAGGGCGTAAGTGAGGAGAGTGTGCCATTGGCGAGGCTTATCTTCAGTGAGCCTCTTGGTAATTCTAACCAGATTTTTGTTAGTAGACTCGGCTTGCCCATTTCCTTGGGGATAATAAGATGATGAGATAAAATGTTTAACCCCCAGTTTAGCTAGAAACTGAGTCACCTTAGCAGAAATAAAAGCAGGACCGTTGTCTGTAATAATTTCTAAAGGAAGACCAGTTTTGTAAAAAATATTAGTCTCAAGGAAATAAATCACCCGCTCATCTTGTGAATGCTTAAGTGGGACAGCTTTAGTCCATTTCGTAAAATAGTGTGTGGATGTCAAGATAAAAAATTGTCCTGCTGGAGATGGAGGATTAATAGGACCAATAAATTCCAGACCCCATTTTGAAAAAGGAAATTCAGGTAGGACGGGTTGTAACAGCATGGCAAAAAGATGTTCTTTACCAACGAACTTCTAGTACTTATCACAAGATCTTGAAAAATTATAAGAATCGTGAAAAATTGAAGGCCAACAGTACCCTTTCCTGATAATTTTAAAAGCGGTAGTTTTAGCAGAAAAGTGACCTCCTACATGAATGAAAAAATTTGAACATCCATGAGTCTCTTGCAACAATTTTTGTGCTTCCTCATTATTCACACAGCGAAGTAACATACCATCGGCAAATCTCATAAACAAGAAGTCTCCCAAAATGACATATATGGAAGATTCAAGATGTAGCCTTCTCCTTTGGTGAGTATCTAAGTTATATGGACATCTTTGATTTTGCAAGTAATACACGAGATCTTTGTACTAGGTATGTTTAGCTATAGGAAGGATTTGACTGTCAATATAAAACAGTGTTGACAGAGAGCTATCATGTTCATCAATTTCTTCACTTGCTTCTACATGCTGAGCTAAGTGAAGGGATAAGTCACGTCCATTAATGGTTTTAGAAGTCATGTTAGTTAAATCATGCTCTTGGATCTTGGCAAGCCAATGTGCAATCTTCCTTTAAAGATAAGTCTGTGAGATCAAAAACTTGACAGCAAGTAAAGGGACTTTTACCAGTGTGTGCTTACCTAAGATAAAGTGGCGAAATTTTTCAACAGCTTTAACAAGAGCGAAAGCATGTTTTACAATATAAGAATATTGAAATTCATCATCTAACAAGCTTTGACTCATGTAAGCTATTGGTTTCTCGTTAACTTGGTCATCACATTGCATGAGGATAGCAGAAATTGCTTCCTTTGTGGCATTAGTATATATAATAAATTCTTTCTCAAAATCTGGATTCACCAAAACCAGTGTGGAACTGATTGCCTTTTTTATCCTTACGAAATAATTTTCGACATCAACAGTCCAAGAAAAGGAACGATCTTGCTTAAGAAGATTATGAATTGGTTTGACCATTACAGCAAAATCGAGAACAAACCTCCAGACAAAGTTGATAATACCCATAAAGGCTTGAACCTCCTTTTTGGAAGTAGGAACAGGAAGATTTAGGATAGCAACAATCCTTTCAGGATCTATGCTTATTCTTGAATCAGTGACAATGTGCCCAAGGAGCTTAACCTTGGTAATGTCGAAGATAGACTTAGAAGGATTTAAAGAAATGTTGAATTTCCTGCATCGCATGAGAACCTTTCTAAGATGACCAAAATGATATGATCGGTTTTTTGAATACACAGTTAAGTCATCAAGATAGATCTGAATAATTTTGTCGATCAAATCATCAAAAGTTATTTGCATAGCTCTTTGGAAAGTGGCACCTGCATTAGATAATCCAAAAGGCATATGTTCATAAGCGAAAGTGCCCCAACGTGTAATAAAAGTGGTTTTATGTTTATCTGTCCTTTTTACCTTGATCTGATTGTAACCAGAAAAACCGTCAAGTAAGTACATCATATGTGACTCTGCAACTTGCTGCAAAATCATTTCCATATTACGGAGAGGAAAATGGTGTTTTATGATAGCTCTATTCAATGCATGAAAATCAACGCATAACCTGATCTAACCAGTCGTTTTCCAAATGGGAACCAAATTGGAAACCCACTTAGAATACTTAATAGGGAAAATTATCCCAGCTTTCAATAGTTTTTCCAACTCCTTCTGAATAGTTGCTTCTACTGCAGGGTTAATGGGTCTTTGTTTTTGCCTAACTATTTTTATGCCTTCCTTGATACGAATGGCATGTTTTATAAGAGCAAGATCAAAACCACGAAGATCCTCATAAGACCAAGCAAAAAAATCTTGAAATTCACGAAGTAATTTAGTGAACTTCAATTTTTCTTCATCAGAACATTGGGCACCTATATTGACATTCGTTGGGGAATTGGGTGTCCCAATGTTCAAGGAAATGGTTTCATCCACTTTCCTTTTCGACTCCTCTTCTTTATGGTTTTCTTTGTTTCCTACATCACTTGATGAAAATGAACTCTCTAGTGGAGTCAAGCCCTTCAGAATTTTGTTATCTTCCATTGATATAATCTCCTTAGGCTTGTAAGGTTCATTTTGTATGAAAGCACAGATGCTCTCATCACTAGGGAAGGCCTTCCATGACTCTACATTATCAGGGATATGAGGATGATACAAAGATTTAAAGGTACAATCAGGTCTTTTGTGGTATAAGTTGTCGAGTAGGGGAGGTTGCAAAAATAGCTAACCTGTCAGCCATTGAGTTCAATTCCCTTTTAACATCAATGATGTTGAATGATAGAAAGTTCGAGATAAACACCCAAATAGTTTGGGTGTAGCGTTTCATTAACTTGTTTCTAGGAGAATATATCTTACATACAAGGTTTACAACAAGTTCAAAGTCCCCAAAAACTGTAAGGTGACCACAACCTAAATTATAGGCATTTTCAATGCCTAGCAATAACGCTTCAAATTCGGTGACATTGTTTGTGCAAGCAAGCTCTAACCTATAGGAAAAGTTGTGAATTTTACCCACAGGAGAGTATAAGATAATGCCAGCTCCATTTCCTTCATTGGAGCAAGAACCATCAAAGTGAATATGCCACATCCCATCCTCTAGGTCGATTTGTTCCAAGGTAGTGTTGTCCTCATCGGCAAAGATGGAGTACACTCCTAGGTCATATTAAATATAATTTACATTAGGTTGTGGGATAATTTCTATATAAGGTGAAATTATTCCCTCTGATAGGACTATGATGTTCTTCCCATTCTAAGGAATGGATAAGTGTGTCTCATCGAGTGAGAGGTATCCACATGTCAAGGCTTGCCAGTCTCTTCCTAAAATGATTGAATAATTACTCATTGGCATGTCAATTACCTGAATATTAAGGTTTGTCCTTATTTCAGGATGCGCGCACAAAACCAAGGTCACGTCCTTGATTTCACCTATGGTCGATTTTTGTAAACTATTATAAGAGAGCATGCTTCTGGCATTTTCATTTGTACAAGACAATCCTAGCTCTTCCATAATAATTTTCGACACTACGCTTGGCGCGAACCGTTGTCAATCAGACAACAATGGGCTATTTTTTCCATAATCTTTACAGAAATGAAAAATGGAGGATTTTTTACAGGGTGTCTAAAATTATGTACACCTACTTTATTTACAGTTGAGTCCTCTTCGTCTACCTCTTCAGAGAGATTGGCTACGATGGAAGCTTTTCCTTCCATGAAATTTTTTAGATGCTTTTGTTGCTCAGGGACAACAACCGTGTCCAGAAGAGTAGCATCGGCTTTAATATTATCCAATTGATTGAGAATTTTGTATTTGGAAGAGGGAAGAGGGGAGGGAGTTCCTTGATTGTAGGGAGTTTTAGTAACTTGTACAGTAGCAGTTGGTGAAGATGAGATTGGGCTAGAAGAGGTACGAGGGGGATCATATCTTCCTTTCGAAGAATAGGATTTATTCCTAGTGTTTATGATCATCACATCCTCTGGTTCTGCAAAATCTAGAACAACAATGGTAGTTTCGGGCCTTTTACCAAAGATTTATCTCTTGCACTCTTCTTTACCTCACAAGTACTTTCCTCATGGTGTTCCTTGCAAAAGTTACACCAACTGTGAGGCATGATGGCTTTACGCTAAAATCTATTTTCATTAGGATTCCTAAAGGGTGGTGAAGAAGAAGATGAGGCCCCAGGGGTAAGTGAAGGGACATTTCACTTTTGCTCATACGCTATCATTCGGTTATTCATGTCTTGTACAAGCTGTAAGAGAGCAGACATGTTCGTTTGTTTAACTGAGTCTCCCTGGGGAAGACTCGTTCTTTCAAGTTGTTCTTCATACTCTAAACAAGTATGGAGACTGGAACCAAGATTGTCGATAGCTTTTTCTTCAAGAATATTATGGTAGGTGGAAGGTAGAGCATTATAGTAATGCATAAAAGTGGCTTGGTTCTGAGGGCGAATAAGTTTGGGAATTTGGTTATATAACTTAGTGAAACATAAGTTGAAATACTTGATAGTCTCACCGTCTTTATACGCAATTTTATTGTACTCCTGTAATTGTTTGGTTGGGCTCTTAGATTGCCCATAAGTAGATTTGAACCAATAAACTAACTCCTCCCAAGTGGAAAGAATCTTGGGAGGAAGATCAAAGAAATTTGTCGATGCTTTCCCTTCAAGGGAATTAACAAATAAGCACATACAAGTGTCATTGCCATTGGATACTATGTTGTGACAGGCATTAGAAAATGCCACCAAGTGTTCATTCGTAGTGACCGTGTTATTTTATGAAAACCTAGGGAGATGCTCTTTGAATTTTGGAAGTGGATGAGTAGTAGGTGCTAGGTTCAAAGGAGAGGAAACATGCCACGGAGTAGTAGTAGCATCTTCTTCAAATTGAAAGAGACCATACTTATTTATGACCTTAGTGAGATTGGTGGTAGATTGGACAGGGAATTGATGGTTATACAAGCTACCAATCACTGATGAAGATGAAGGTTGATATGAATAACCACCTCCAGTGCCACCAGAGCCACCACTAGATGCCATCTTGTGAACGATAGGTAAGGGAGAGAAAGACGAACTGGATGAATCAGACAAATTTCCCCTTAGATTACCTTGTTGGGTTGACAAAACAACGTTTCTTATTCCTATTTCAGCAATAGGGTTGATCTCACATGATAAACCTCTTCTTCTCCTAGAGATGCGAGGGTTTAAGGACATGAAAAGAAGATCAAAACTTTAGGAAAAAGAAAGCTATGGTTGATTCCTAGGTTGTCTTTACCTGGCTTCCCAACGTTCTTAGACACTTATGTCTTGCTAAATCATTGCCCACGAGCATTCAAGATCAGCCCGGGTTTCAACAGTTTCTAAGATGGTATTGAATAAGGTTAAAGCAATGCTAGTATGGTCTTTAAGACCAGGCTCAATATTGGGTTGCCTTGTAACAAGAACTGTCATGAAGAAAAGAAAACAATCAAAGAATCAAAGCAGAAATATAAATATATTCAATGATAATCAAGCATACAATCAACCAGAGAGATATAGAAGATCCCCCCAGTATGGTCGCCAAATAAATGTTGAGGAAAAGATATGATTTATCTTACTCGAGCATTTTCGAATCCTGCCTGGCTAAGACAAGATAATCAGAAATATCACCCTATGTTTATAGCCTCAAAAAGTATTTCCCAATCCACAAGTATTAATTACAAGGGCTTAGGATGATTTTTTTAATGAAAATATTGCTACAAAATATTAATTTTTTATATAATTTTCTGAAAATATACAGATACAGAAAGTAAATGTGGAGATCAAAAGAAAAAGTAACCAAGTCATAGATACACACAAATGAGACAGAATAGAAATCGCTTTATTTCATTCCAAGAAATCAGCGTACCTTTCTCTTTACAAAATCCAAGTGAGGGCATGGACCAAAGTCAAATTTAGATATCCCCGATGAAAACCATACAAAAGGACTCTGACAAGAAGTAAAAACTGAACTTTAAAATCTGGATTGGCTTGCCACAGACTGCTGCCAATTTGACTCTGCACGATATCCTTTATCAGTTATAAAACTCAATCCACAAATAGACAAGTATACACAGAATATCAAAGATAGATCAACACCTCTTAAACAAGCATCTGAATGATATGGTTCAGCTTTGAACCTTGTTGTCTACAATAGGACCATGCTGTCAAAACGAGAATTAGGCCTTTAATGAACTCAAGAATGAATGAAAACTGAACTATCTCATGAAAACAAAAGAGAAAACCTTAGTATTGCTTTCTCCCTCTATTCTCCTTTTGTTCTTCCTTCTCATTTGGCTTTTATGCATTCCAAATCAGTTGAAGTAGTTCAACTATGTCCTTTAGTTAAGCTAATTAAACTTAACTAACTTTAGTTTAGGGAAGTAATAACAATAATAATAGTTAAGGGTCTTTATTTAATAATAACTAAGTAGGTGGGACCCCTTGTGACTCCCTTTTTTATTCTTTACAAAAATAAACACAATTAGATAACCATTTAAACACATGCCTCCTTGTAGCTCCCATAAATATTTC
>ML788823.1:463955-489695 GCA_009831015.1 Picea engelmannii
ATCACCAACAAGGCATTCCTGGATGCCCTTCAGTGGGACATCAGTATCCAACACGAGATTCGGTACATATTCCTCACCAAGCCTACATTCGCCAAGTATACAGAAATGGACGAAGTGTATCGAAGACTGCTCAAAGTCAACATGCCCAGTCATCTCATATCGGAGGAGCTCTGTGATCTGATCGATTAGCAGATGAGTTGTCCCGGTCCAGTCAGTTGTCTAGTCAGATGAAGTCGTGCAGAAGCTTCATCAACGGCCCACCCAGAAATCAACGTGCAATTACACCACATCATCAAGTAGTTCCTAGATTTAGGAATTTTGTTCAGTTCGTTAGGCTAAAAATAGATTTAGCACGTCCTGGTCATTAATGACAGGATCTTTGTAATTTGAGTTATAAATACTTCACCTTTCAAAGTATTGGGGGTTGTTGATCTTCACACCCTGTCGCTATCAGACTGTAATCTTTTTGAAGAGATCTTCCATTAATAAAAAGGAGGCCCTTTTACAGGATTCTTGCGTGTATTCGCTGGTGATGTTTTCTCTCTAAGTTGAATGTTATTCTCGCTTTGTTATCATACTTTTTTCTACATCTAATCTTTAAGAGTAACGAATGTTGCAGGATTTATCTCGGAATACCCTGTTTCTGACTCGAAAGATTTTAGTGTTTATCTTCTGGTGTTTTCAATAAAGAAATTCTTAACTGCTTCTTTGTTGAAATTATCTTTCTCATATTTTCTTTTGTTCATCATTTAAGCTACTAAAAGATCCAGTGATTATATTATCTCACCCTGCGAAAGTTTTTCCCTTTAAGTTTATGGTTTGTATTTCATATTTTATTAAAACACAGACCCCATAGCCCAATGGATGTGTAGACTGTCTCAACCAATTCGAAAAAAACACTTTGACTACAAAACCGATCTATTTCTTTACCTAGCCTAACATTTAAAATTGGAAACATAGCTAAACCATATAGAGAGATCCCTCTTTGAA
This sequence comes from Picea engelmannii, assembly GCA_009831015.1. NCBI lineage: Eukaryota > Viridiplantae > Streptophyta > Pinopsida > Pinales > Pinaceae > Picea > Picea engelmannii. The sequence goes on from ML788823.1 coordinate 464,946, forward strand.
GTTGGAAGGGCTAGATCCCAGCTTCAAAAGTGGTTGGATAAAGTTACCTTAGTAGATTTCTTCTGCTGTCAACCTCTAGGAAATTTACCAAGTGCTAACATAGTGGCGACTCCACTGGAGAAAGAACATAAAATTTATAATTTCACGTTTTCTTTCCCCTAAAAAGAACGTTTTGTTCCTGGAATATTGCAAATTTGAGAAGAAAGTAATGTTTAGAGGTTGGTCAAACTTTGTACATGTTATTTTCGTACTCACAAAACTAAAAAGTATATATATAAAAAATCAAAAAGAAATCTGGCTCCTAAGAAAGTTTATACCCGATCTCATCCAGACCCAGAACCTGCAATAGTGACAGATAACCCAGAACAATTACTTAGGAAAAATACCTTAGCTGAAGGCTCAGTGAGTCAGATTCCCCTTCATAAGTCCCTTTCCTTTTCAGGGAAACCCATTACCTTGCAAAACCCTGACCTTGACACCTTTTCCCAACAGAGCGTGGTTAGAACCCGGTCTGATAGTTTTGTGACTGGAATCATTTTCGACCCAACCGTTTTACAGCCCCGAACCCCTGAAGTTCTATCTCCCACTGCGAAACCACAAATCACTCCCTAAGTTCTATCCAGTCCCTCCTCGTCCTCGTCATCAGTTACTACCTCACCGATAATCTAGTCTGTTATCCCACCTCCTCCGCACATCATGGCAGCTCGATATGCTCCCTTGGTGTTGACTCCACCTCTTCATGCCATGCCCCAGGACTACCAAACGAGACTTCCACAGTTCGACGCCATGGGACCTTTGAGCGCACAATAGCACGTAGATAAAATGAATGATTATTATGATCTGCATGAAGTAGACGAAGCTGACGTTCAAATGAGATTGTTTGCCCAAAGTTTGACAGGTGACGCTAAAAAATGGTACAAAGGGTTGCATGCTGCCTCAGTCCTTGACCTTACCGCATTCCAAAGGAGTTTTGTAGACAGATGGGAGGTGAAGAAAAACCCTCTGCAAATTTTGTCAGAATACGAAAATATCAGAAGAAATCAAGGTGAGACAGTGCAAGATTACTGCACTCGTTTCAATAACCTGTACAATGCAATCCCAGCTGAAATCAAACCTTCGCAGGGTTTGGCATTGATAAAATTCCCTGATGGTTTTGACGCTGACATGTCATACCAACTAAGGGAAAGAAATTCTACCACCCTGGAAAACATGCAGAAAAGTGCAATAAGTGTGGAGGCCAATTTGTTGGCAAAGAGGGCATGTCGGAGGTCAGAGAGGAGAGTCACAATTAAAGAAGAACCTTCCACATCAACCTCAGATTCCAAATTGGATTCTCTGGCCAGAGCAATGGAAAGAATGATGGAAAGACTTACTGTGTCAGACATAAATCCTCCAAAAGAAAACCCACCAGCTCCTCAGGTTCGGAATCCAAACTTCAGGAGAAACCCTCCTCAAATCAGACAGAGAGATCCTAGGGATCAAAGAGAGCAGAGAGGTCCAGATCAGCAGATCATACCTCCCTTACAAGAAAATTATGTTGATGAAGGGGATGAAGTGATCGAGGAATTGGAGGATACTCATATAAATCTCATGGGCATTCATGATAATGAAACTATTTTCCTTACCCAAGAAGAGCAAGAGCTTTTTCTTCTCAACCAAACAAAAGTAAGTGAAGAAACTGAAGATGCAGAATAACATGCATTCGAAAATGCCATTTTGGAGGTACACTGGCAGTATAATCTGCGGAGTAAAAAGACAGAAGGGAGTTCCCCAAAAAAGACGATTGAAACAAAGAAGGTAGTCGAAACCAAGAAGGACTATAAGCCATCTACTGAAAAGATTCCTGAGAAGAGTACAGTCGAAGTTCCTGTGAAGAAAAACCTTACTATTCTGAAAATATCGTCACAGCCCGAGGTTTCACCTATTACTCCATCCACTACTTCTGGCCAGAAGAGTGTAGCGGACAAAGCAGAATTGATGAGCCAAGGCAGAGCTCCTACACCTTTCAGCCTTGAGGGGGAATTGGCCAAAGTAAAAATTCCTATCCCACTTTTTGAGTTAATGAACAAAGACGTTTATCATTCACAGGTGATTAAAGCACTGACCATTGAACCTGACATAGGCACAAAGGCCTTAACCATTGGATCAGCAAATCATTCAGACATTGTGAACCTTACTGATGATCAACCCAAACTTTTGTTCGGACCTGAGGTAGATGGTCGAGAGGATACTGGTGATGTCACTCCTTTTTACATCAGTCTAAACATACATGACCTGATATTGAATAATGCTATGCTGGATTCAGGTGCTTCCCACAATCTGATTCCTAAAGCAGTAATGGATAAACTGGCACTGGAGGTCCCAGACCTTACAAGGATTTACACTCATTCGACTCCAATAAAGTTAGATGTATTGGTTTGATCAAGGACCTATGCATCACCTTGGTTCAGATTCCTGCGAAGAGCATGGTAATGGATGTGGTAGTTGCAGACATCCCTCCGAAGTATGGAATGTTGCTATCCCGGTCTTGGGGGGCTAAGTTGAGAGGAACCCTGCAACTAGATATGTCTTATGCCACTATCCCAATTTTCGGGCAACAAAGAAGGCTATACAGAGAAACGTTGATGAAATACATGGTCAGTAGCCAAGAAAAACCGCACAACTATCCCCTCTACTCTGCGCATTCCGACTTGGATTCTTTTATCTTGTACAATGATGGTGACATGGGAGAACAAGATACTCAGCTGGCAGAAGATACATCTAGTCAAGATGAAGGCCAAGAAACCATTGAGGTAGCAAGGATGAAAAACGTGATAACTGAAGAATTACCGGCAGATTTCTGGAGCATGGATTTTGATGGAGCAGTGAGCAAAGAAGGAGTTGGGGCAGGAGTTTGGCTGCATAATCAAAGAAAAAGGTATTCAGAAAACCATTCTTACAAATTAAATTTCCAATGCACTAACAATATTGTCGAGTATGAAGCCTTGATGCTCGGTCTGAAGCTTTTGAAAAGAGTTGGTGCTAAACAGAATATGGTAAGAGGTGATTCTGAGTTGATAATCAAGCAAATCAAAGGTGAGTACGCTGCGAAACACACACGTCTTAGAGCTTATAGGAATGTCGTTCTTGATGCCCTTAGATGTTTCACTGAAGTTGACTTGCAGGTAATGCCGAGGGGACAAAACATTCTTGTGGATGGGTTGGCTATGTCAGCAGCCACATGTAAGATTCCTTTCCGCATGACTCGCCCATACACTGTTGAGGTGAAATGCAGACCAACCGTTCTCGACAACATCAGGTACTGGCAAGTGTTTTGTAACGATGATCAAATCGAAGACTTTTTGCAGTGTAAAAACGATTTTGAATGTACAAATATAGATTTAGAGAACGAAGATGAAAATGTAAATAGATCTGATTTTGAAATTGATAGTGTAAATAGCGTAGATTCAGGAGAATTAGGCGATGATGAAATGGATGCCGATGTTTTACATTTGAAAAGCAACGTTTTGCCTAGGGGTCTAGTTCCTTTAGAGGACTTGTTTGATTTTAACGACGTAGCCAAAAAACCCAAAATTGAAGCACATGGACAAGAGGTAGAAGACTGTAATATAGGGACTGAAGAGAAACCCAGGATAGTCAAACTGTCTAAATCATTACCCCCAGAACAAAAACTCAAATACATTGAGTTGTTCAAAGAATATTCGGATGTCTTTGCCTGGGGTTATGAGGATTTGAAAGCTTATGATACCAGCATCATACAACACAGGATTCCAATAAGGGAAGACCAAAAACCGTTCAGACATAAACTTAGGAGGATAAATCCCAAGTTTCTCCCTCTGATAGAAAAGGAAATCAAAAAAATGTATGATGCCAAAATCATAGTCCTGTTGCGTTTTTCAAAATGGGTCTCTAATTTGGTCCCTACACGTAAGAAATCTGGGGAAATCAGACTCTGCATAGATTTCCGAAATCTGAATAAGGTCTCCTTGAAAGACAATTACTCCTTGCCCAAAATGGACCACATCCTGCAAAGGGTGGTCGGATCCAGTCGAATTTCTCTGCTGGACGGGTTCCCAGGTTATAATCAGGTCCTAGTTCACCCGGATGACCCAGACAAAATCGCTTTCACCACACCATGGGGCACTTTCATGTATGTGAAAATGCCTTTTGGTCTGATGAACGTAGGAGCCACATTCCAGAGAGTGATGGATATCGCCTTTGTGGAAGAATCAGGTAAGTTTATTGTCGTCTATTTAGATTATGTAACTGTGTTTTCCCGATCTGATGATGAACACCTGCGACACCTCAGACGAGTTTTCAAGAAATGTAGAAGGTTTGAGATTTCTTTAAATCCTAAGAAAATCCTTTTCAAACTAGAGGAAGGCAAACTGCTAGGACACATCATATCCAAGGACGGAATCAAAATTGACCCCAGCAGAATCGAGGCAATACAAAAATTAGAACACCCAAGAAACCTTAAAGAACTACAGTCTTTTATCGGAAGAATAAACTTTCTACGAAGATTCATTCCCAATCTGGCCGAGCTCCTAAGAAACATTACAAACATGCTAAAAAAGGATGTGAAAATAAAATGGGACTCTGAGTCCAGACAGTCTTTCGAACAAGTCAAACGAGCACTCACAGAGGCCCCTGTCTTAATCAATCCTGATTTTACCAAAGATTTTTATCTTTTTTCTTTCGCTTCCGAACATACTATAGCAGCGGTCTTACTACAAAAGAACAGCGAAGGGTATGAATAGCCCATAGCTTTCTTTAGTAAAGTGTTGAGAGACGTTGCTCTGAATTACAAGATAATGGAGAAACAAGCTTTTGCCTTGGTAAAAGCCATAAAAGACTTTAGAGTCTACATTCTTCATTCCCACACCATAGATTATGTTCTGAATGCGGTAGTAAAAGACATTTTGACCCAGGACAGCCTTGATGGAAGAAGGGGAAAATGGATTGTTGTCATTTTAGAATACGATATAGAGATTAAGCCTACAAAACTAATCAAGGGTCAAGGCCTAGCAAAATTAATGGCTGAATCAAATTTCCATGCTCTTGACATTAACTTTTTAGCTGCAGCAGATGAACAGGGCGAGATGGCGACTCCAAGCGTGAGAGAGGTATTTCTCAACTCTCCATGGTATGCAGACCTTATATTCATTTTGCAAAATTTACAAGCTCCCCCTGGTTTGACTAAGACTAAAGCTAGATTTTTAAAGTTGAAAGCCTTAAAATTCTGTATTCTAGAAGGCAATTTGTATTGGAAAGATCCTGGAGGCATTCTGTTAAATTGTTTATTGAAATATGAAGCTGACAATGTGTTACAAGAATTTCATGCAAGAGAATGTGGTGGCCATCTGAACTGGAAAGTCACAGCCAACAAAATACTCAGAGCTGGTTTCTATTGGCCCACCTTGTTCGTCGATGTGCATCATAAAGTGACTGCATGTCATCAATGTCAATTGTTTGAAGGCAAAAGGAAACTCCTTCCTCTTCCCCTGAAACCGATCTCATTTGAAGCCCCTTTCCAGCAATGGGGACTGGAATTTATTGGAGAAATACACCCCCCTTCCTCAGTCCAGCACAGGTGGATTCTCACTGCCACCGATTATTTTACCAAATGGATTGAAGCAGTGCGAAGCAAGCAAGCCACTGACTCTGTTATTATCAAATTCCTTGAAAATAATATTTTGTCTCGCTTTGGATGCCCTAGAAAGATTATAACTGACAATGCAGCTACTTTTCAGTCGAAGAAGCTCATAGATTTCTGCAACCAGTATCACATTGGTTTGGGGCATTCCACAGCCTACTACCCTCAGGGGAATGGGCTCGTTGAATCTTCAAACAAAACCTTGGTTAATATCATCAAGAAAACATTGCAGGAAAATAAGAAATCATGGCACAACAAGTTGGTGTTCGCGTTATGGGCTGACAGACTGACCACCAAAAGGTCGATTGGTATGTCACCATACCAGCTGGTCTACGACACAGAGGCAGTTTTCCCCACTTCCTTAGGAGTCCTTGTCATGAAGTTGCTTCAAGAGGTACAAGCTGAGCCAAATGACTCACAGAGAAGGATCAACTAGATGATCCATTTACAACAATCTAGAGAAGATGTTTTCAACAAGACTCAGGTAATCCAAGAAAACATTAAGAAGATCTTTGACAAAAGAACAAAGGAGGATGATTTTGAGCTCGGAGATTTGGTGCTGAGGTGGGACGCCAGAAATGAAGACAAGGGAAAGCATGGAAAATTTGACAGTCTGTGGAGAGGACCATACATGATCCAAGCTTTCAGGGGAAACAATGCTTTCTTGTTAAACAACGTTGATGGGACAGATCTGCCAGGAGGACCTGTAAATGGAAGAATGCTGAAACATTATGTGCCACCTCAGTAGAGATTCGACTATTCACCCTCCATTGTACATACCATTTTTATTTTTATTTTTCGCTTGCATTTTCTGAGTGAAGAACATTAGTCAGTTGGTTGAAGCCCGAAGAGAAGGCCCTGAGCTGCTGAACACTGTTCTTCCAATTTTTTAGAATAAAACAAACGGAGGCCACTAGGCAGAAACTTTCTGAATGACAGGAACCAGGATTCTTGGCACTTCACAGAGCAAGTGCCATCCCCAGGTGGAGCCGCTGTTATCACCCTATAAGTTATAGGATCAACTGGTGACTGGGATATTATCTGTCTCTAGTGTTTTCATTGACAAATGATTTTTCATTCTACAAATAATTTGAAAAGAAAAAAGAAAAAGAAAGAAAAAAGAAAAGAAAAAAGAAAAAAGAAAAAAGAAAAAAGGAAAAAGAAAAAAGAAAAGAGGGCATAAAAGAATTCAATAAAAGCCCCATGCAATAATAGCAACTTGGTCCATACCTTTCAAGCATGGCCAAGTTCTTTTTAAATTTGATGTTGATAGGGTAGTGAATGAATTTGGATAAACAGTTTAATCTTAGCCAAAGTGTCTAGGTAGATTAGTGAATAAATCTGGCCAGATTGTCTAATCTTGGTCAGATAGCCCCAGGGTAGAGTAAATTCTTGACCCAACAGTCTAAACTGGGTAAATTGTCATAGGAAGATAGGTTAGAATGTAGGCTAGTTGCTTTGATTACTTCATTTCAATAAGAATCAGTTTGATGTAAGTGTTGCACCATGTCTTCAGATGCTTAAAAAGATCGTTTGCCTAACCCCTTGGGGGTGTCTACTTGGAAAACCTTGTGAAAAACCCATAAAAAGCATTTATCCTAAGTTTTTCCCCGGCGCATGTGTTTTCTTCCCCCCACTTAATCCCCTTGCACATATCAATGGTCTCGAACGTGGCACCCAGATCTATGGTGGACAGAGCATTCTGGACGCCCCCCGATCGTTCTGCTTTTAACCGACGAGGGGGCGTCCGGAATCGATGATAAGACTCGCACTCATCTGGACGGCTCAAGATCGAGTGCTCAAATCAACGGTCAATATTGGATTCCGGACCCCCCCGTCCGTTTTGCCTTTAATGGAGGGGGGGGGTTCTGGAGTGAGTGATAAAAAGCACGCAAAGATCTACGGCTAGGAAACAAACGCTCAGATCAATGGCTCCAATTGTTTTTCAGACCCCCCACCGACTGATCTACCTTTAACTGAGGGGGGGGGGTCCGGAATGTTTTTCTTCCTCTGGTGGGTCCCTTGTTATACATGGCGTCGATCTATGGCCTCGAGTCTCATCACCATTTTCTATCTGACAGACCTCCGTCACCACTGGACGTCACCCTCCACCTTTCCCGAACTGGTCATGTCCCATAACTGTTGTCAGTCTTTCCCCCCTATTCACTCATGGCAAGCCCCTTATTACGACTTTTACCTCCAATCGATAGCCTCCACGTCACCCATCTGTATCCCTAAGCCACCGTCACCCACCATCTCATCCTCAAGTGATCCGTTGGCCATTTATTACTGGATAACCTATCCGTTATCCAGCTGACCTGTCTCTCGTGCCCAACCGACCCCCGTTTAAATAAAACTACCGTTATTCCCCATACTTTCGCTATTCATCCATCGCACCAAATAATTTCACCGCTTACTCCCCCGTTACAGTCCGTTGTCCTCATCCACACTCAGTCGCCCCCACTAACATTGTGTTTTATTGCAGGTATTGTTGCAGAAAAGGCGCCAAAATCCAAACAAGCAGAAGGAGAGAAGAATCTGTTTCTCCTGCCTCCTGTCGACCTAGACAAGATCCCACCGGTCAACAAAAACAGATTAATCGCAGATACCAAATGCGATTTTGATTTCTCAGACCTCCAGTCGTGGCTCAGGGAAGTTTTCCTGGACCAGAGTGATGAAATTGGACTCTGGGAGTCTAATTTACCCCTCTACCTCTTTCCCCAGATCCACCATTTTCCCGAGTTCGCTCTTAAGTGTCAAGCACACTATATTCCCGAACAAAGAGTCGTCGTCTCCTCATCCTGCAAAATCCTGTTTCTCATCATGCCCGAATTCATAGACCAGATGATGCAAATCCCCCGAGCCGACTCTGCGTCTCCCTTCAACCTGGAAATTCTCACAGAATTATACCAGAAGATGACCTTCCCCCTAAGAGCTCAAATATTCGAGCTCTTCCTTCCTCCATCCGCTCAATTCCCCTCCACAAATCCTCCTTATTCGTCATCCATGTTCTCCACTAAGGGAAACTGGGTCATTTCATCCCTTTGTGCTTTGTTAGGATACTATTCTGATCAGTGGGTAGATGAACCCATTCTGGGTTTTCTATCCATCTTCTCTACCGATGAAAAGCCCACCACCCAGTTTGATTTCAGCACATTCTTAGCAGACAATATTCACGAACAGTTCGTGAATTTCAGCACAGAAGGCATGTTCAGATACTCATCGGTACTAACATACTTGTTCGTCTTCTTCCAGGCGGATAAATTTGGATTTTCCATGCAGAAGATGGATGGAGATGGTAAACCTCAAGTAGTCACAGCATGGACCTCCTTGCTCAAGCACAACTCCACTGAGTTCAGCTTCAAGGAGTTCATCGACCAGTTCTACCACCCTGTGGTAAGTGTGTTAGGCGGCAGGCCCGAGCCTCGGATAAATGATGAAGTTTAGAGGATCCTGCACCTCTCGGATAACACAAAGACGGGTGATTGGTATTTATACCAGGATCACACCAAGATCAGAGTATACGAGTGTGAGTTGGCACCGTATAAGTTGCCCAAATATCTACCTGTCAGGATTTTTGCTTTGGAATATATAAGGCAGATTATAAATTCCAATGATATCCACTTTGCATCATTGAAGAAAAAGCAGTAGCTTAGAATCAAGGGGCAGATTGGCTCCTTCATCTGCAACAATCGTGGTGTTGCGCAAGAAGTAGACAGGATGATGAGGGAGATGAAGTTTGCCATGAGCTTCCCATGGCATTATGATCCTTGTGGGATCATCTCAGGGATGAGAGTCAAGAACAAAAACATTCCATATTTCCATGAGTCTAGGCCTGAGATTGAAAAATTTGCAAATCAGACAGTGTGGGAGCCTAACACATTGGTCGAAGAACAACAGCAGGATACCCCAGCCACTGTGTCACAAACAGCCATGCCACAGGTCCCAAAGGAAAAAAGGCCTCGACAAGAATTATCTCCGCCTGTCACAGAGGTATCATCCGAAGAGTTCCAGCTGCATACTAAGAGGCCTAAGACTTCGTCGGTCCCTAGTCCGACCGGGGAAAAAGAAGCTCCATCCACCACAGTGACCAAGTCTGTTATTCCACCCTTCAGGTCAAGCCTCCATAAGGCCATAACCTCAGCAGTGACGGAGAAATCTACAGATCCTCCATTGACCACCCAGCCAGGCAAGGGGGGACCGAAGCTGAGTATTTTCAAGAAGTACGAGCTGATCAAGAAAAGGAACCAGACCCTTACCAGCAGTACTTGCACTTAGTTTTGGAAGCAGATGTCGACTGCACAGCATAGGTTGTTGTCTGCATTGGACACAGAAAAGGGCAGAATGCACATGGCCTTCCTCCAGGCACAGGTACCAGACCCCAAAGTGATCACTGATTATAAAAGGGCCACCTTCGAATTCTAGACGAAGGACGTGCATCCGGCCGATCAAATGGATCTGCACAAGCAGACAGGGGAAATGGTTTTCTACACTTTGGCACATGCTTCTACTGCTGCGTCGAAATTGCAGGTGTCCCTAAACAATGTTCAAACACAATTAAAGATGGAGAAGATTTCATCCTTTGCAAAGGACAATAGGATCAAGACTTTGGAGGAACTGGTCCTCAAGATCGGTTATGATCCTTCGAACGTCAAAGCAGCAGAGGAAATGATAAAGAAGAAAAACGCTGACATAGCCTCCTTAAGAAAACAACTGAAACTCCCGCCCACAGAGGATTCGCAGGCGAAGGAGATAGCAGAGAAAGAAGGAGAGAAAGATGAGATGCTAAGGCTGCTCATGGAGCAGAATGCACAGCTTAAAGAAATGGAACCTGAGATGGAGAAGTTGTTAAAAGAGAAAGATAAATTGAATCCAATGGAAGTCATTCCATTGAGTGCCATCCTAATTTCAAGAGCAAGCACAGCGTCAGCGACATAAATCCCATCCGCGACTCCATTAACATCACAGGAGAAGACCGCCGACCTGGCTAAGTCCATGGAAAAGATGAACCTACAGGAAACAGAGATCAGCAGGCTTAAAAAGGAATTTGAGAACCTTCAGGAACTCAAAACTTCCTTCCAGACCAGCCTCTCCAAGGAAAAGCAGGTGACAGTGCAGCTCAAGCAGGAGTTACAGCAGCTCCGGAAGCAGACAGTGTGAGGAAAGACTTTGGTTGAGGTTAAAGAGAATGTATGAACAGACATCACTAAGTCCATGAATGAAATATGGCCAATGATCCAGATCATGTTTGAGCAGAATGAGTTGGTCCTGAGAAGCAAACAGGCCATCGAGAAGATCAGAGTAGAATTGGGAGACATGCCAACACAAGCGAACGAGATCATCAAATTCCTCAATTCTAAGACCAGGGAAGAGCTGGAAGAGATGAAGATTGAAGATAGAACAGAGACCATCCTTGAGGTCAAAAGCGTTTTGACCAAGAGAGGATTAATGCTTCAGTTGGAAGAAAAGGTTTAGGCCATGGACCTGGGGGTACAGAGATTCTTCAGTAAGATTGAAGCTCTCCAGAAGAAAGGTCTTCCTGGTTTGAAAGTGATCAATGATAAATTGATGACACTCCCAGACTACAAGAAGAGATTAGCCGAAGTGGCTAAGGACAGTTCAAAGTTTGCAGGCATATAAGGGAGCATCACCGGCAAGGCATTCTTGGATGCCCTTCAGTGGGACATCAGTATCCAACACGAGATTCGGTACATATTCCTCACCAAGCCTACATTCGCCAAGTATACAGAAATGGACGAAGTGTATCGAAGACTGCTCAAAGTCAACGTGCCCAGTCATCTCAGATGGGAGGAGCTCTGTGATCTGATCGATTAGCAGATGAGTTTTCCTAGTCCAGTCAGCTGTCCAGTCAGATGAAGTCGTGCAGAAGCTTCATCAACGGCCCACCCGAAAATCAGCGTGCAGTTACACCACATCATCAAGCAGTTCCTAGATTTAGGAATTTTGTTAAGTTCGTTAGGCTAAAAATAGATTTAGCACGTCCTGGTCATTAATGGCAGGATATTTTTAATTTGAGTTATAAATACTTCACCTTTCAAAGTATTGGGGGTTGTTGATCTTCACACCCTGACGCTATCAGACTGTAATATTTTTGAAGAGATCTTCCATTAATAAAAAGTAGGCCCTTTTACAGGATTCTTGCGTGTATTCACTGGTGATGTTTTCTCTCTAAGTTGAATGTTATTCTCGCTTTGTTATCATATTGTTTTCTACATCTAATCTTTAAGAGTAACGAATGTTGCATGATTTATCTCGGAATACCCTGTTTCTGACTCGAAATATTTTAGTGTTTATCTTCTGGTGTTTTCAATAAAGAAATTCTTAACTGCTTCTTTGTTGAAATTATCTTTCTCATATTTTCTTCTGTTCATCATTTAAGCTACTAAAAGATCCAGTGATTATATTATCTCGCCCTGCGAAAGTTTTTCCCTTTATGTTTCTGGTTTGTATTTCATATTTTATTAAAACACAGACCCCATAGCCCAATGGATGTGTAGACTGTCTCAACAATTCAAAAAAAACACTTCGACTACAAAACCGATCTATTTCTTTACCTAGCCTAACATTTAAAATTGGAAACATAGCTAAATCATATAGAGAGATCCCTCTCTGATGTTGGAAGGGCTAGATCCCAGCTTCAAAAGTGGTTGGATAAAGTTACCTTAGTAGATTTCTTCTGTTGTCAACCTTTAGGAAATTTACCAAGTGCTAACAGGATGAATCATTTACTTGTCCTGCTAATGTGTACTTGAGATTTGAAATATGCTTCTCGACAACATTATGAACAACCCCATTGTTTTTATATCTTCCTTGGGAACATTAGTGATACTCATGGGTACATCTTAACTTTCTTCTATAAGTGAAATAATTATCCTCCACGATGACTAATTGAAGATTGCCATCAAGGGGACCTCTTTTATGAATAGGACGCTTAGACCCAAGGACTTATAATGAAGTGTATGCATACATGATAGTGAAGGAACTGCAATTTGTTCTTTGGCTGTTATCAAAGAATCAATGTTTAAACCAAAAAAATCAAACTTTTAGTACACAGATCACTAGGTCGTGTTCTCTCATTAAAATGATTGCTAGGTTGATCCCTTTTTCTTATAATAACTACTTTATTGGAATATTCATTTCACCATCTTTCCAAAGTGTCCTCACATGCTTTATTTATCCTTCTCTAACTCAAGATATGGCCACTGAAAGATTTTGTCTCAACCACCATTCAATATGTGTCTATCTTCCCTTAGCCATTGAATTTGGTGCTTGACCATTTATACCACATGCACTAGGTGAAAAACACTATTCATAGTTTATAATCCTAAATTATTTCCAATTATATTGTGCTTGAGTCATAGGATATATGCATGATCTCCCTCATAGATGCCAAGTATTAGTTTTGATTACTTAGGCACCACCTCATTGCATACTTTAATGAAGTTATCCCTTGGTATCCACGTACCATGCCACCTCATTAGACACCACCTTGTTTCATAGTTGAGCTAAGCCATCCCCTAGTAGTCATGTGCCATGCCACCTCATTAGGCACCACCTTGTTGCATACTTGAGCTAAGTCATCCTCCTGGTAGCCACACGCCATGCCATCTCAAATCTCGGTCGCAACTTGTTAAGTCCATGTCACACCCATATACTAAGTCACCATTTTATTAATATGTGGAATCACCACCTCATTGTATGATGTCATCAATCAAGCCACCTTAAAGATTGGTTACCACCTATTTGGATGTGTTGATTATTCGATGCAGGTTGGAGTTATGTGGGGTGTAGACAAAGCATGAAAGGAAAAATGACGAGTGGCTTCACCCCCCACCCTAAAGAAAAGTTGTTTGATTGACATGTGGCATCACCGCGTCATAGTCTGACACCATCCATCAAGCCACCTCAACGGTTGGTCACCACCTATTTATCTGCATTGGTTCTTTGATGTGGATTGGAGTTATGTGGTGTCAAGACAAATCATGAAAAGAAAAATGAGGAGTGCCTTCACCCCCCACCACAAAGGAAAGCCAAGGTAGGAATATTGTAATGTACCCATTGCCAAGCAAACATGGAAATAGTAATACCCATTAAAGATAAATGCATGCAACATGATAACAAATGCTCATGCAACTATCAACAATTTTAAAAACATGAATGCATCTACCAAAACAAACACAACATTTAAATAAAACATATACACATTGGAATTATGCATAAGCAATATCACAAAACACTTATCCTTTTACAAAAGCACCAACTGGCTGTGTACAAGGGACGTTCCTCCGAACCATAGGCTTATTGTTCCATTTCTCTCAATAATAGACCAGCCCCATGCTGGTGCTATGAATCCATGAGGAGTTTTGGCTCTCGTGGTTGGCCATTGTCCTCACATGACCCAATACCCATATTTCTAACTCCAACAAGAATTCCAATCCACTAGTTCTCTTTCCCCTCAACCTGCACAATCCAAGGAATGAGATCCCCTTCTCTACCATGCAATCTATCAAGCTATCCCACTTCCCTCCAGGGCTCCAACACTAGTTGGACAGGAAATCTGTAGGATGGGGACTTCAGGAATCTTAGTTGTAATAATGGAGTGCTCATAGCATCCTTCTTAAGGATCTTGAGCGATTTCTCAACAAAATATTACTCCCAAACATGCCAAACTAGTTCTTATCACAAAACCCAACCCCTCTCATGGCTACTCTCATACATAGCATGGCTATTGCACGTTTCCATCACCCAACTCTCTCTTGCTATCCCAAAAATTGTGTGTAAAAGTTCTCCCCTCTCTCTACTCAAATTTCCCTTTCTCCATGCATGCTTTGACTCTCACACATTTCCCAAAAATATTGGACCCAACCCATGTTGTCATAGATAGGTGAGATGAATTTTCCACCAACCTCTTACATGAGTGTACTTAGCCCATACTTCAATATCTAGGTGAGATCACTTGCCCACCAACCTCTTACATGCATTTAGTGACTAGTCTAAAATAAGTCAAAGGAGGTAAACATTAATAATAAAATGATTTAATGAAAAGTGGCTTGGTTTTATTAGGCTCAATATATCACGAGGTGCTCTTTCTGTCCACTACACTCCCTACCCAGTCAGAATCAATATATCCCTACAACCTCATTTCACCACCTGAGTCATACCTCGGGCCATATCCAATTGTACTATGTAGGTACCTCAACACATGCTTTGTCGCAACCGAATGGAAGTGCCTCAGTTCAACCATGAGCTGGCTCATGGTGTTCACTGCAAAGCAAATAATTGGCCTAGTGTTAACCAGGTACATCAAGGATCCAATCAACTTCTTGTACATAGTGGAATCCACCAGATCTAAATCTAAAGCAGAATCACTCACCTTCTTCAAATTTGTCATCATAGGTGTAGCCATGGACTTGCAGTCCATCATACCAATTCTGCTCAAGATTTCGACTGTGTACTTCCCTTGTCTGAGGAATATCTTACCTAGTTTCTGCCACACCTCCAATCCCAAGAAATAATGCATCAATCCAAGATCCTTCATCTCAAACTCAAAGGCCAACTCCCTCTTGCACTAATCAATGAGTTGGCCTACTCCTGTAAAGAACAAGTCATCAACATATAACACCAAGATCAAAGGATCACCATCAACAACCTTGTAGTAAAGATTTGGATCTTCTTCAATCTTGTTTAAGCCCAAGTTCATCAAGTATCCAACAATCCTAGAGTACCATGCCCTGGGTGCCTACTTGAGTCCATACAAGGCCTTCTTAAGCCTGCAAACATGAGACTCCCTCCCATGTACCGCAAAGCCCTGAGGTTGTTTTATGTACACTTTCTCCTCAATCACACCATTGAGGAATGCAATCTTTACATCCATCTCATGTAATCTCCAATCCATGACTGTTACAATGGCAATAATGGTCATGATGGAAGTGTACCTGGTGACTGGAGCAAACGTCTCCTCATAGTCCACTCCTTTTTTCTAGGAGAACTCTCTTGCCACAAACCTCACTTTGTACTTTTTTATGTTGTCGTATGTTTCATGCTTGATCTTGTAGATCCACTTGGAATTCACCATTGACTTCCCCCCATGTCTTGGCACAATCTCCCACACATCATTCTTCACGATGGACTAATATTCCTCCATCATGGCATCTATCCAAACTTGTTGGCCTGCTGCCTCCTCATAACTGGAAGGTTCAGAATCAATGACATGACTCATCAATGCCATATAACTCGAGAATTGATGAGGTTGTCTACTTTTCTTGAAAGTACCATGGGGAGATGCATGCCTCTCTACATCCTGCAATGTATCACAAAGCTAGATTGGCCTCTTCCTGGTCTTTGGAACAACGACTCTAGGCGGGTCCACTGGTTTAGTTGGCTCTATTGACTTCTCCTTATAGTCTGAAGGATGAGCAATTGGAACAGAGGGACTTGAACCCATATCCTTTGGAGCCTCTTTCTCCTCATTATCGGTCTCCATGTGAGACACTCTAGACCTCCTGAAGGTTGTGTCTTCGTCAAAGGTGAAATCTTGACTGATCTCTATCTAGCGTTGTCTTGGAATGTAGATTCTATAAGCCTTTGATATCTCGTTGTATCCAAAAAATGTCCCCTTCTTCCCATAAGGCTCCAACTTCATCCTTTTCTCCTTGGGAACGTGAATGTAGACTGGACAACCAAAGATCCTCAAATGTGTGACCTCTGGTTTCACACTTGTGAAAGCCTCCTTAGGAGTCTTGTCCCCAAACATGCAATGATGACTCTTGTTATGGATGTACACTGTTGTATTGGATGCCTCTCCCCATAAGAACATAGGTAAATCCTGGACATGAATCATGGCTTTGGTAGCATCTACATTGGACATGTTCTTTCTCTCTGCAACCCTATTATGATGTGGGTTGTAAGGAACAATCAACTCCCTCTTGATCTTTTTCTCCTTCCAGAAATCACTGAAGTTCCTAAAAGTGTACTCTCCTCCATTATATGACCTCAACACCTTGATCTTCTTCCCTATCAAGTTCTCTACATGAGACCTGAACTCCTGGAATCTGTTGAAAACCTCATCCTTGGTATTCATGAAGAAGATCCATGTATTTTGGGAGAAATCATCATTGAATATCACATAGTACATGAATCCACCCAAAGATGCAAATGTCATAGGTCCACATACATTTGAATGTACTAGATCTAAGATCCTCTTGGACCTTTTGTCACTTCTTGGAAAATATCCCTCGACATTCTTGTCAAGTGCACATTCCCTGCAAATTCCATCATGCTCTACCTGAAGCTTTGGAAGTCTTGTGACCATCCTCTTCAATGTTGGTAAAGCCCTGTAATGTGAGTGTGTAAATATCTGATGCCATAGCTCACACAAACTGATGTTGTCATGTACCAATTTATGGGATGGTCATCCCAACAATCTATATAGACCTCCCGCTTGAACACCAATCATTGTTGCAGAGTTTATACTCGAGCCCTTAGGCCATACAAGAACCTGTCCATTCATGAATGCAACGCTATAGGCTTTATCCTCCAATCCTGAGGTAGAAAGTAGGTTCTTCTTCAGCCCTGGTACATATAACACAACTTGTATATGAATAGTATCTTTGGAATCTAGTTGGAATGAAGCTATCCCAACTCCTCTCATTGCATACTTGGTGCATTATCACCAAGTTCTACTCGCAATGTTGAATCCCTCTCAACTAAAGTTGAGAGACAATTACAAGAACCTGTCATGTGCCTGGAAGCACCACTATCCATTAACCAAATATCATTGCCAATTGCAATAGTGCATAAAAGAGTGGAGACAAAGAAGTACTCTTTCTGAAGTTCATTTGCAATCTCATCAAGTTTATATTTCTTTGTCTTCTTCTGTGGTGGATTCTCATCAATATTGGTTGTTGATGCATGTTATTTTTGTAGATTTTAACCTTGTACAATATTTACTGCACACAGATTTTCAGTAAAAGAACAAAAATGATGCAATGGCAAATACAAACATTACACAAGGATTTTTCCCCTAGAAACCCAAACCGGGAAAACCAACATATTCTATATTCATTCATAGTGGTACATTGTTTGCAATACAATATACATATAGGAGCCAACGACATCCAAAACCCTAACCCAATGACCTGGATTAGTCAACAACCCTAATTCCTTAATCGGAAATAGAAAACCATCGGCAAAGAAACCATGTGTCGAAAAACCACCTAAATATGTGACACGTTTTTTGAGGTATAAATTTTTTTCTCGGGGGCATTGCCCCCGCCCCCCCTGCACGCCCGATGCAACACTCATACACTACTACTCGTGCAAAGAATATAACACATACCCAACAATTTTCCCTTCCTTTTATTCTGAGGACACTGAGAAGCATAGTGACCAAATGTATGACAATTGAAGCACAATGATTTTTGAAAGATCCTTCTTCTTTTGTTCTTTAATTGGGGTTGATCCTCCTTTTGTATTTTTCTTTCCAAAATTCCTTTTTCCTTTTCCTTTTCTTGCATGAGCTACAAGAGCTTGAGTTCCTTCATCCTGGGGTTTTTGCAAGCTGTTTTTTTTTTACAATGTTATGTCCTCCTCTTGGACACAATCATTCCATAGCTTATCAAACTTGAGCAACTCCTCTCATCCACAAATGCTCTAAATAAATGGTTCCCATGAAGAACAAAATCCATTAAGATTCACTGTAACAAGTTCTGCATCATCAATGGTGTCTCCAATGGTCTTAAGTTGATCTCTCAACTGGGAGACTTTCATAAAATAAGTGGTAACTGAATCTCATTTGGTCATCATGATACAATGTAATTGATTTATCAAAGCTATTTTCCTTCTAGTGTTCTTGCTCTCGAACAATCCCACCAAGGCGTCAAACATTTCTTTGGCAATTTTCAACTCAACAATGTGTGGAATCAAATAATATTTTACGGAATCTATCAAGATCCTCTTAGCATTTGCTTCATTCTTCTTGTGCCTAGCTTTCTCTTCAACACTTTTTGGTTCTGAGACATTTTGTTTTATATAATTTTGAATCTCATTTTCATCCAGGATGAAAAGTGTCTTGGTCTTATAGGATTTGAAATTTGTAGCAGCATCCATCATGTCTTCTACTCTGAGACTGGACACCATCTTTTAGAGAAACATAGAGCGACAAAAAAAGTTTGTCGCACTATGTAGTGCAATCCTTAAGGCAGTCACGCCCTATAATTAGGAAAATCGCGACCACGGGGAATGTCGTCGTTCTGTGTGCATAGGTCGTTCGAGACCACGACCATACAATTGCAAAAAATAAAAGATCTAAAGCAAATCTATCATATCTAGCACTGACATCTTTTAACTAGCTTCAAAAAATACTTATACTAGCTCTGGCACTGAAAGCTTTTAACTAGCTCTGATACCCTGTTGAATTTTTCTAATTTTCAGATCTGATAATTATTGCCTTATGATTTAAATGCTACTATTATCATAGAATAATTACACACTGGAAATCTCAACAAGACTTAGCAAACTTGATGAGAGGTTATTGTAAGTGAATATTATATGAGATGATATATTACAATTGAGGGCCCTGATATATATACTTGGGAGGAGTGCCCCTTCACTAATGGACATGTCTTTTCCATTATTGTCTTTTCATTAATTAATTAATTATTAAGTATTAAGTATTGATTATTGATTATTTATATATTTATACATTATATTATAAATATATTATTTATATATTTATACATTATATTATAAATATATTATTTATATATTATATTTATGTTGATGACTATTTCTTCACATGCATGTCTAATTAATATAGATCACTCCATCCTAGACCAGGCAATGTGAAATCACCTCGAGTATATCCACTCCTCGTCAAGACAAAGACTACGCCTAGGCCATTTGTCATTAGCAAAGCTCCATGAGTGAATGAGTCATTTCCCTTGGTAAAATCAACATGACCAATCTGGGAGAATGTATGCTCGATGATGCTAACTAGAGAAACATCAACACATCTTGTAATTCTGGCCAATATGTCATATTGGGAGCTACCTATATGCCCCAATTTTACTTTATTGGAACCTTTCGACACATTAGAATGATGTAGTTTATATCATTCCATCTTCTTAATGTTGCGATATCCTCTAACCAGATTAAGTATTCTTGTTATGGCATCCCTTTCCATTACCTCTAGCTATCAATTGGATTTTCTCAATTTTTGGATACTTCTCTTCACATCATTGAGTGATTTCCTATGAAGCCTTGTTCTCTATACTCAAGACCAATTTTTTCCCCATGGAACATTGCATTTCTCCATTGGCACTTTAAGGTGAATGGACCTTCATCATTCCATCCCCTGAATTACTTGCACCTATATTTCACTTCCATCGCACACTTTGATAAAAAAAATAAATCATCTTCTTGCTTTGAATACTTTTAGAAAGATTTGTTGGTTCAACTCTTTTCCAATCATTTCTATGCTTGCCAATAGAGATGACTCACCCATCCCATGAGTCACACATCACCTCTTGAGACCCTTGTTCTCTTTTGCAGTAAGCTCTAATTCCATCAATAGTCTTCTACATTCACATCTAAGGAGTCTTCCTTATCTACATGTGCATATTAATTCCATTCTTCACATGTTGTCTTGTTTCATTATTGTTCTTGTTTTGAGTTGTTTAGTTGCACCTATTAATTAGTTGCATTGGTCTCGACCTTTACAACGCTTTTTCTCCATGTTGAACCCTGGAATTATATTATGCAATAGACCCACACAATATTTATTCATGGCATCTGATCATCTTGTTAATAAGTGATCCAAAAATGGAAGGAATTATTAACAAATTGACATTAATAAGATGCTCATGAATGATTAAAGAGTTTAGCCATCAATAACCATGTTGCAAATAAGATAAGATAACAGCATTAAGAAAGAGACAAAGGCAACAAGAACTTGATAACGGAGTTCACCAATATGTGGCTACGTCTCCGGGTCCGCTTCCAAGTGGAGGACCTCTTTATTGATCTTCAAATGCTCAAATTCTCTTTACAATGGCTCCTTGCTGTTACAAACATGCTTCTGATATGTTGTACAATACCTCCTTGTGTAGATGCACACATGCCTCAACAAACTCCTCTCAAAACATGACAAAATGCCCCTCAAAACATGAGAAATGGGCCAAAAAACTCCAACTCTTCTTTACATTCCCTGCATACAAAGTACCCTCTCAAGCTCAATAAGCCTGGTTTATATATTTTTTAGGATCATTTGGGGAGTCCCAACTTCCCACAAACATTTGGCCTCTTTTTGGGATCAAATCCCCCTCCAAATGGCCAAGAGATCTCCAAAAACGCCCAATATGAGACAAAACTATAGGCAAATAACCCACCTGTGTAACAAAAATCAAACTTAGCCCAAGGGGCCTGGGTGCGCGCACTAAAATAGGGTCATATGACTATAAATGGCCAAGCACCAACCCCTAAGGGTTGTGCGCTAGCCCTCAGTCCACGAACAATGGTCATGTGGTTCATTTTCATAGGACTGCACCCCCTACATGCGCGCTTGGATTATGGTTACAGCCCCCGAAACATATGGCAGACAGGTGCTAATATTTCGTGCCCAAATCCTTGTGTCGACTGTGGATTGGAGTAGCACTGAACCTTTATAGTGGTGGTTATATGGCAGTGATAAAGTCGCGGGCTAGGGCTTATCCCCATCCCCCTTCTGCCTCTGCTTTGAAATTTGAAACACTTTAAATATATTAATGTGGACTTGTATTAACAAGTCCCATGGTGGCGCAATGGTATCCGCCTGGTCCAAAGAAATTCCCCTCCAAGAGGTCATGAAGTCAAACCCTACGAGCTCCGAAAGTTTTAACCATCCAAACAAATGATGGGGTGCCATGTGGCAACCCACGTCTAGGCCACGTGGCACCTTTTCATTTGCCCATAAAAAATGTGCCACTTGTCAAAATGAGATTGGACCACTTTCATATGCCCAGTCATCCTGTTGTTGTTCTGCCACGTATCTCAATGCTACGTCAACATGATGATGTAAGCATGATGTCATGCTGACGTCAACATTGACTTTTTACCTATTGACCTGTTGACTTTTTTACTTGTTTGGGAAAACGATCAGAGTGTGATAACTCTCGCATACAACATCCATTTGAGGAAGTAAATATATGGTTGGAATCAACGCGACGAACCGGTCGCAATGGAATTGGTTTCATCCGATTCCAAGAAGTTTCATTTTTGAGCATTTTCTGGACCTGGGGAGCCTCATGGATCATTCCTCCCCACTTGGAAGCTTTTGGGCCACCAAAATTCTGGTATCAGTTGTTAAATAAGTGAGGATATTGTGTCCTCACTTTTTGGTCTCTGTCCACTTGGCCTGACTTGGATTTGTGCCCTTAAATCCCACTCGAAGATACTCCACATTGCCCCTGCGAGAAGTACGAACTCTTTTGTCCAAAATGGCATCTTCCTGCAACTCATTCATATATTCAGGAGAAAAATCTTCTATGGTAGGAATTTGAACATTCTCTCCTTGATCCTCGATCATAGGAGGCTCAAGTAATCTTAATTTTTCCACATTTACAACTGAATAAATTTGCATATATGGAGGTAATTCTAACCGAAAAGCATTAGTACCAATCTTGTCTAAAATTTTGAAAGGACCATAACGAATTGGTCTAAGCTTTTTACCTTCTCCTTGCATCCTTTCCTTGTTGATGTATAACTAGACTTGATCTCCTGCTTTGAACTGATGGTCAACTCGATGCATATCATGCCTCGCCTTGTACTTGGCTTGGCTTTTCTTCAACTATTCCTGTACCGCCTGATGAATCAACTGGATCTGTTCAATGAACTTTGTAGCCATGTCCACATCAATGTGTCCTTTTGTTGCAATGTCTTTCCCAAAGATAAAATCCAAAGGATATTTTGGCAAGTACCCCAAACATCTTTCAAATGGATATATTTGAGTAGAAGAATGTGTGGCTCGATTGTACGCATGTTGTACATAACACAAATGTTCATCCCAAAGCTTAGGATGTTTGTTGCAATATGCCCGAAGTAGATGCACTACTGTTCTGTTCACCGCCTCTGTTTGCCCATCCGTCTGTGGATGAAATGTTGTGTTCTTCTTTAGCCTGGTGTCCATAAATTCCCACAAGCTTGACCAAAATTTCCCCATGAACCTGGAGTCTCGATCAGATACAATAGAAGTAGGTAACCCAAAATGAACCCATACATTTTCAAAGAACATTTGAGTTGTTTGTTCAGTTGTGACTTTCTTTTTACAAGGAATTAGAACACACATCTTGTTGAACCTATCCACAACTACATACATGTAATCATGACCTTTTCTAGACATAGGCAATCCCCCCACAAAATCCATAGATACACTTTCTCATGGTCTAGAACGAATAGGAAGTTGATCTAAAAATGAAGAAGACTTGTATTCTTGAAATTATTTGCAAGTTTAATTTTATGTGTTAAAATGCAAACGGATCAATTTGCAACACAACTTTTATGGAAATTACTCATTCAAGCATATAAACAGCAGCAATAAACAGTGAACAGAAAACACAAAACACAACAAATGATAAAGGAGTTCACCCCTCTCTTGGGCTACATCTCCTGGTCCAGCTTCCAATGGATCTTTTGTATTATTTACTCAAAGTGCTAAAAAATGTGCTTTACAATGCTCAAAATGCCAAATAGATGGCTCCAATGGCTCCAGAACGTCCAAAAACCCCTTGCTGGACTTTTTCAGCACCTCGTTTGGCCAAAAATTGAAGAAGATAGGCTTCCTGGAAGTTCCCCTTCAAACTTGTTGTCTCTGCATCGACAAATTGCACCCTTGTTGGCTCAACCTAGCCCCCATGCATATTTAAGCATTAAAACTCAGCATCGGGCGCAACCGCACAAACGGTGCGAACTGTAGGATGGTTACGAGCACACCTAGCCCCTAACCGCCAAGGTCGTGGTCGGGTGACCCATATGATCGCGCGCAAGTGCAAACGGGGCTCAAACTTTAAGGGTGAGTGTGGTTGTGACAAGTGGAAGGTCGTTGGTTTGATAATTGTTTGAACCACAATACAAAACCAAATCACGCGCGCGCATATATGGTATAACATATGGTCATATTGCAATAATGTATGCGACCGGGGGCTGGGGCTAAGCCCCAGCCCAGACCCCCACGCCAACACAAAACAATTCAAACTTAAATTTATGTGAAACCATATATATAACAAGGAATATGGTGGGGAACGTTGGCAATGCAGACTTTGCAAAGGTTATACATGTGGGTGGAGGTCACGGGGTTGAACCTGGTGGACTCCAATAAAGTTTTATACAAGCAACCAATAATATGGTGCCATGTGGCAGCCCATGACTGGGCCACATGGCACCGTACAACCAACCAAAATCTGCCACGTGTCGCAATATCATTTGTCCACATCTGTCAACGGTCTACCACTCAGCCCTGCCACGTGTCGTACGGACTGCCACGTCAGCAGTCGTACGGACTATACAGTCAGCATCCCTTTTTTTGCATGTTTGTCATTTTGAACAGAATGCGATATCTCTCGCTCTCGATGTCCGTTTGAACCCAAACGAGTTGTGTTGGGTTCGTTACAATGAGGCCTATGATCATGTTTGATTTGAAGCGATTCCGAGCACTTTGAATCTTTGACTGAAATTTGATCCCCTGGATCACACCTCCCCATTGGAAAGTTTTTGGACCTCCAAAAGACTATTTTCAGTCTATCTGAAGATGAGGGTATAGCTCCCTCACCTTTCCAACCTCAATCCACTTGGCTTTGCTTGGATTTGTACCTTTAAGACCAACTCGAAGATACTCCACATTTCCTCGTTTTGAAGTTCACATTCTCCTATCAAGGATTGTGTCTTCATGCAGTTCTATAAGATATTCTAGGGAAAAATCGTCTATAGAAGGAATCTGAACATGATCTCCTTGATCATCAATCAAAGGAGGCTCATACAATTTCAAATTATCAACATTAACAACTGCATACATTTGCATATAAGGAGGCAAATCTAAACAGAAG
>ML788823.1:494132-517220 GCA_009831015.1 Picea engelmannii
TTACTTGGTTTGCTTATTGCACACATAGTACATCCCTTTACATACTTAGACACATTTTCATGCATTCGAGGCCAATAACAAAATCTTTGTAACTGAGCAATTGTTTTGTCTACACCAAAATGTCCTGCTATAACAGAAGTATGTGCCTCCCTGATTACATGGACTCTTTCACTTTCTGGAATAAATAATTTGCCCAAATGATACAAAAGTTTGTCTTTAATATGATAATTCAATTATTTTGCTCTTTTACCATGACTTAAAATTGCATAGACTTCCTTAAACTCTTTGTCCTCAACATATTTTTCAATGTAACTTTCATGAGTAATTGAATTGTGCTTAAGAATTGTATCAATTGTACTAGGAGGCCTATATAACATATCAACAACTTTATTATGAATGCCCTTTTTATATCTGATGACCAAATGAAATTGTTGTAAAAACCCCATCCATTTAAAATACCTTGATTGTTGTAGCTTAATTTGTGATTGTAGATACTGTAATGGTTGATGATCACTATGTATTATTGTTTCTTTGCCCATTAAGTAATGTTTCCACTTTTTAACACTTTGTACTGGAGCATACAATTCTTTATCATAGTTTGGATAGTTAAGTACTGTTGCAGTGAAGGTCTCGTAATGATAGCATATGGGCTTTCGGTGTTGCATTAACACTGCCCCCATGGCATAGTCACTTGCATCGGTTTCAATTTCAAAAGACTGTTGGAGATCTGGCAATGCCAGAACAAGATTTGTACTAATCTTTACTTTCAAAGTATCAAAAGCCTTTTGTTGGCTTCCTCCCCACTGGAATCCTCTTTTCACACTTGTCGATCCATGTAAAGGTACTGCAATTAGAGAGAAGTTTGCAATAAACTTCCTCCAATACTGTGTTTCCCCCATGAAGCTTCTTACTTCAGTTACATTTGTAGGCCTTGGACAATTTACAATGACCTCAACTTTAGAGGGATCAATCTTAAGCTCTCCACCCCCTACAATGTAACCCAAATATTCAAGAGATGTTTTGCCAAATTCACATTTTGACAACTTTACAAAAAGTTTCTCTCTTTGCAACACTGAAATTATCTGCCTAACATG
Source organism: Picea engelmannii (assembly GCA_009831015.1). NCBI lineage: Eukaryota > Viridiplantae > Streptophyta > Pinopsida > Pinales > Pinaceae > Picea > Picea engelmannii. The sequence continues at coordinate 495,227 of ML788823.1, forward strand.
TTGGACATGTTCTTCCCTGGTCCTACTGAAAATAAGAATATCATCTAAGTAGACTATTACAAACTCATCAATGAATGGCCTGAATACATCATTCATAACCCACATAAAAGTAGCATGTGCATTAGTAAGCCCAAATGGCATCACTAATCATTCAAACAATCCATGTTTAGTTTTAAAAGTAGTTTTCCATATATCCTGTTCAACAACCCTGATCTGATGGTAACCACTTCTTAAGTCTAACTTAGTAAAATAAACTGCATGTTTCAATTGATCTAATAAATCATCAATGTGAGGCAACGGGTAACGATTTTTTACCGTGATCTTGTTCAAGGCTCGAAAATCCATGCACATGCGCCATGTGCCATCTTTCTTTGGCACCAGGATGATAGGTGACCCACATGGAGAAGCACTTGCTCTGATGACCCCCTGTTCAACCAGTTCTTGTACATGTTTCTTTATCTCAACATTTTCCAAAACTAATAACTTGTACATTCCAATGTTAGGAAGAGGAACATCCTGCTGCAACTGTATTTCATGTTCAACTTGTCTCTTTGGAGGTAATCCTTTCGGGACTTGAAATATCTCATCATAGTCAGAAACAATTCTAACTATATCATCTTTCAATTTTGTATCACAATCTTTGAAAGTATCAATTCCGACAATGTCTTTAGCTTTTACAACCATTAGTAGATATCTCTTACTGACATTTACAATCCTCTTCATTTGCCCTGAGTTGATTAGTGATAGATTCAATTTCTTCGGATGAGCCCTTACACTATATTCTTTTCCATCTTTATTTAATTGATACTTATTGTCTTCACGATAGAATATTGCCTTTCTATCATACAAATATGGACTCCCAAGTACTATACCACATATATCTAGTGGAACCACATCCAACTCAACCTATCTATAAATTGTGAATTGATAGCAAACTTTAGAACACATTGTCTATTCACTTGCAACTGATTATCATTATGAATCCATCCTAAAGGATATGGTTTCTTATGAGGTTTAGTGATTAATCCCAACTTTTTAACAATTGTCTTTGATATCAAATTTACTTGTGAGCCACTGTCAAATAGAGTATCAATTTTTGTATGTTTGGAAATTACTCTTATGTGAAAAAGTTTGGTTCGCTTGACCTCATCAACTTCATTATCAACTTTTAAAGACTGAATTGAAGAACTTGTACTAGCTTCAGAATTTTTACCTTTGATTCCCGTGACTGTGACCTTGGTCTCATCTCTTGAATCAGACCCCAAATCTATTTCAGTTGTTGCAGTCGTCTTTGGCTTCCCTTTATTCTCGAACTTTGTTGGTTTCAATTCTAGGCGAAGGATCCAACAATGATCCTCATTATGGCCTTCTTTCTTACAATGAGTGCATGTAGGTTTATCCTTCTTCACTGTATTAATTTTATTCCCTTTGAACTTCTATTTACCCTTGGCTTTGAATTTTCCTTCAGTAGGTTTAAATGGTTTTACAAAATCAACATTTAAATTCTTGCCTCTAGATTCAAGATGAGTCGCTTGCACATACACCTCATCTAAACTAGTTGGATTAAACATAAGAATGGTATGTCGCAAATAAATATGCAAAACACCTATATTCTTAAGCAATGTCTCTTGAGTATCCAATGGTATTCCCACCAATAAAGCTCTTTTTCAAAACTCATGTGTATAACTTTGAACAATTTGTCCTTTTAACTATCTAAAGTTATGCCATGACATAATAGCTTGTTGCATGTAAGCTAGAGGATAAAATTGCTTTCGTAAAGCGGATGTAAAATCAAGCCATGAAGAGAGAGTCTTACCAAAATTTTTAAGATCATGTTTTGTCCTGCTTTCCCACCACACAAGGGTGGTTCCTCCCATCTTGAGACTAGCAAGTTGGATCATAGTCTCCTCATCTATGATTTTTTGTATCCTGCAATACACTTCAATTTGTCTTATCCAATTATCTAACTTTTCCGCATTTAGTTCTCCACCATACAAAGGAAACTCAAACTTAACATCAAGTTTTAACAAAGGCATATTAGACTTATGCTTATGTGTTTGTTTTTGTATGGTAGATGTTGTAGAATGAGAACTAGCATTTGAAGTAGAACTTGAAGAAGAAGGAGGAGGAGATGGTGGTGAAGGTGGTGTAGGAGGAGGCTTTGAAGATTCTCCTTTCCCTTCACTTTTTCCCTTCATTAAAATTTCTCCCAAATCTGGTTTCTTTCTCTCCAAGAAATCATCATATAACATGTTGGCCCTTGACCAAGTTTTGGGAGATCCTTGGTCAAGTTTGACCTATTTTGGGACTTCGACAGCATGTCGAAGGAGGAGCACAAGACGAAGCAGAGATCGTGGGATCTTGGCCCCTTTTTGGGTCCTTTTTGGGATTTGGGATTATGTAATGGGTATGGGATGTCGGCCCATGGGTTTACCCATGTTTAGGCCTATTTTGTAAAGTATAAATAAAATACTAGGTGATGTAATGAAGAGAGGTCATAAGGAATAGCTAAGTGCTAGAGTTGGATCTGTGTGATCAAGATTGTAAAGTGCTATGTGCATACTGCGTGAGACTTGCAGAGTTAAGTGCAAGTCATTGTAAGAGGCCGTGGAAGGCTGAGTGCTTAGATCTACTTGGGGAAGGAGGATCTAGCGAGCTGCGTAGATCTCATGTCCTATGTGGAGTAAGGGCTTGAGGCTCTGTGCATGTAACCTATTGAAGAAGTTGATAAAGAAGAAGAGTTGTTGGATGTAGCCCCAGGGTGGGGGTGAACCACGTATATGTTGTGTTGCTCTGCTTTGTGCAATGTGTTGATGTGTTTATGTATTTATTTTCTAAGTGCTTTGATATAGATAAGTAGATCTGTTTATGCTTTGTGCTAATGATGTATATGGATGTTAGATCTGACTTATATGAATGTGCTTAGTGCCTGAATCTGTTAGATCTAACCTACTTCTCTACGATAAGTGCTTAGATACATCAGATCTGTATGAGTGATACGATGCTCTATTTTATCTGTGAAGTAGATAGTGGTTGAATATTGATGAATCGTCGGTGCTAAGTGCTCTGTTAAGTATTATAATCACATATCTGTGTCTCAGCTAAGGTTGCAGACACCTGAGTCCTGCAACCACCCCTACCTCTACCTTGGGTGAGACTTCATCTGCTTTGCAAGTGTTGCCGAAAGGGTCGGTAGTTAGGTTTTTGTTTGTGCATTGTTGTAGCGTTGAACCCTGGGTCTGCCCCTGTGCCAACAAATGGTTCCGTTGTCGTGAACTGAAACTGTGATTGTTGGGAACTGAGGAAGAAGAAGCTTTGTGCAAAGATCCTATTTGAAACTGTGATTGCTGGGAACTGAGGAAGAAGAAGCTTTGTGCAAAGATCCGTTCTAAAACTATGAAAGCTCCGTGCATAGATCTGTCGCCCTAGTGCGCAGTACTCTACTTAGTTGTGAAGCTCTGTGCTAAAGAAAATAAGTCCGATCTGAAGAAAAGAGGTAAGATCTGAAAGCTTTCTGAGAAAGGTAAAAGTGATAATTTTTTATGAAAAGAGGTAAGATCTGCAAGCTCTGTGCTCTGATAAAGGTAAGAATAGTGAAAAGTTCTAGATCTGAAAGATTTGTGCTCTGTAGAAGTAAGATAAGTGAAAATCTTTGTTTCTAAAGTATGGATCTAGGTATGTTTGATAGATTCTGTCCTAGCTTGAAAACTAGGGCACTAATAGATGAAAGAAGGTTTGATATGCGTAGATCTGATAAGAATAGTGAAAGATATGTCATACCTATGCATAGAAAGAATGTCTGGACTAACAAGTGGATGCAGGATCCTAGAAATAAATGTTTGCAGGTTAGCTACTATGACCCTGGCGCGCAATATAGAAAGAGCTGGGAATCATTTAAAATAAAGAGAGGATTAACCCTATGTTACAGTTGCAGAAAACCAGGACATCTTGCTAAGGAATTCCTTGGGAGAAGACCTAGTTGTTTTTGTTGCAAAACTATGGACCATGAAGTATTGGATTTCCCTAGAATGATTACTAAGCTTGAAGAAACGAACATGAGACAAGAAAACCCTAAGGCAGATCCAGAAATGGCAGAACCCCAGAAAGAATTATAGAAAGTATTGCTACAGATAAAAGAAACCCTGAATGACCATCGACATGTCAGTTTATCAGAGGTCTTCAAAGAAAAAGAATGCCTTGAAGCAAGAATAAGAGACTTCAACATTGACTATGTTCTAGATGAGGAAACACAAGTGAATATCACGACAGAAAGAACTTGGGAACTTTTAGGGAAGCCTGTTATGACTCCTTCATTGGGAGGACTAGGTCTATTCAAAGGAAAGTTGATAAACCTATGTGGAAAGCTCACCCAGATTTCTATGAATGCCAATGGAACTTCGACAGAGGAAGATTTTGAGATTATTAAATTTATTGAGAACAACGCCCCATTTACCATGTTACTAGGAAAACCTTGGATTGAAAGAAATCAGGCCAGAAGGAAAGAAGAAAAATAACTTTTAGAGCAGAAGAAGCAAGAGTTAAAAGATTTCATGACTAGAAGGATCACACACTTGATTGAAGAACAAGAGAACAGATCGAAGCTATTTAACTCCAGAGACCCGGATGTCGAAGTTTCACGAACACTAGAAGACCCACAACAGATTGAAGTACCTATTCCAGATAAAGAGGAAGTATCACCCTCGACTCTTGGGAAAGAATCTCAACAACGCGAAGTAACTATGCCAAAAAAAGATAAGAGTCAGAATGGAAAAATGCATACCGAGACGAAGCTCATTGGAAAGAAAGCTAGAAAATTAAGTAAGAAGAGAGCTAAGATCGACAAGCTACAGAAGGTTCTAGAAGGAACTTCACAGAAGGAAAATTTGCAAAATTGGAGCTTCGTCGGGATAATAGAAAAACATCACATGGCACTTCGCCATGGCAAAGCAATATAGTCATTGGGACCAATGTAACCATTTGGCCGACCCTCTGAACGGATACACTATGGTCACTGCGTACCTCCCGAAGGGGATACGCGTAGTTCAAACAGAGCAGGATAAGATCACCGCGTTGAAGTTCAACGACTTCAACCTTAGAGATCGAAAGATCTATGGTATGCTCGCCCCATACAAGTACCTAACCAGAAATAAAGGGAAGAACTCGAAGATCATCCCTCAGTCGTGGACGATGAACCTCGCACAATCCACCCTGTTGAATGTCATGAAGATCCCACACTTCAGAAGACACCAGGAAGTCAATGCATGTGTCAAGCTGCTACTATCATGTTACCATGGCGGCTACTTATGGCTAGACCACCGCATTACAGTTGACCCAACGCTGATCCACAGGATCACAGGACTGAGTATGCAAGGACCCGACCCGCAGAACTTTTATCCAAGAAAAGTCGTAGATTGCGCACTTACACAGAAGATCAAAGATACATACAACAACGTTGAGAAGGGAACACGAGGCTACAAGGTAGCTTCCATCCAGAGTGGCGCAGTGCACCTTGCATGTCAAATGATAGCTGGAAAGTTAGTAAGGAAGAACCGACCTACGCAGGTCACCGGCTTTGTCGTTGACCTCACAGGTAAGTGTGCGGAAGGCCTACTGATGAACTGGGCGAAGTACCTAGTGAACCAGTTGGAACTAGATTGTCGAGAAGCACATGATCAGGGTTACAAATTTCATTTCAGATGGCTCTTGGTCCTCATTGCATTTGTTGCCTGGGAAATGCCGGAAGGAGAGACCTTCCCCGACATAGAGCCGTTCGAACCGCTTGCCGTGAAGTTCGCTACCATGTGGTATTCAACTGATATGAACAAACAGTGGCAGTCAAACGTTGTGTTTCATACATACTACCTCCATCTAAAGCAAGCCATCGAAGCCGAGCCTCGCATGACTCCGAACACCCTACAGAGGTTCCAACCACTAATGAATTTTAGCGTAGATCAACACTTTATATACATTACAGTGCAAGTAGATGAACACCAAGAGCAGCTTTAGTCATATTATAAGCTTATAGAAGAAGACCTTGAAGAAATCACTAAAAAATGGTCCGCTAACCTCCTTATCCCCGTCAACCCCACAAAGATATCTGATATTGACAGCTCATAAGACACTCATAAAGAACAAAATACACCAGGAACTAGCAGATAGAAGAAGACTGATGAGGTCCAAAACTTAAGTAGCACCTCAGTGAAGACTGTGTCCATGTCACATGACCGAGGGGTGGTGACGAAGTAGAAGCTGAACAGAGACCGGGCGAAGTAACACCGCCCAGAGATGAGGTTGACCCTTTGAAGAAGAGGAAGGTTTCCCCCCCAAAACCTTCTTCCCGGAAGAAATCGAAAGCCTCCATGACCAATATGCAGACTGTCCTCACCTTTGATGACTTTGACTTCATCATAGCAGCCCTGAATGATGTTTCACTGGAGATAGCATAAAAACAAGGAGCAAAGTAGGAAGAAATGTATGATAGGATTGAAGTCGAACTTCGAGGGGTACAACAAGCCCTTCAGTCCAGCCGTGCAGTCTCCATTGTGCCCCTGCCATCAGGAGAACCAGAGTTGGGAGATGAGACAACCCAACTCCACCAACTAGCTGAGAGAGTCGAAGCTCGCCTTCGACGAGCACTAGAGGAAACAGAACAAGCCACCCAGGCTTTGACGCAAGTGCAAGGAGTACTTGTAAAGCAGCGTCAAGCTGCAAAACAGGAAAATATTTCTCTCCAAGCAAAGTTTGAAGAAGAAAAAGCACAGCTACAACAAGGAAAAGAATAATTGCTTGCGGAGCAACTCGAAGTGAAAGAAGCGATTAGCAGAGCACTTCGCTCTATGATAGTCGTAGAAGTAAAGGTAGAGGATCGAGTCACGCAGCAAGTAGAATAGCTCACAGAAGTTATCCAGCAACTACAACAATGCATAGCAAACTTAGAACTCTGCATAGTGCCCGAGACCCCACAGGATGTAAGGGATCAAAGAGAAGCAACTGCTCGAAGCATAGTTGAGAGAATAAAATCCCTTTCTATGGAATGTAAGCAACTTACTCATCGCAATGCCCAGACCTATGAACAACTCACTGAGAATCCATAATTGAAGGCACTGGAGTCGCAACTCCAAGAGGCGAAGTATCAAGCTGAAATGATACAAGCGCAGTTGAAGCCCCTTTCAGCTATAGAAAGAATGAAGCGATCCCAGGAGCAACGCACTGCCCAACAACAGATCCACACTATCCATAGCAGAGTTATGGAAGTAACTCAGAGGCTCCAACTTGTACAAGATAAGGCTTATCAATTGTTCACAGAGGTAGAAGGCCGAGGAGCAGAACTGGAGAAGGTTGTCACTGCAGCTGAACAACACCTGGAGGGACCAGTCAACGACACAATCATCCAAGAGTTTGTTGAACAAGAGGCCAAGGCACAACAACAAGTCGAAGCAACTCAAGCTACGCTCGAGGCTTTCGAAGCAAAACTACCCAAATCAGAATGACTCGGGACGAGTCACAGGTGAGTGTTGGGGGCCTGTTGGCCCTTGACCAAGTTTTGGGAGATCCTTAGTCAAGTTTGACCTATTTTGGGACTTCGATAGCATGTCGAAGGAGGAGCGCAAGATGAAGCAGAGATCGCAGGATCTCGACCCCTTTTTGGGATTTGGGATTATGTAATGGGTATGGGATGTCGGCCCATGAGTTTACCCATGTTTAGGCCTATTTTGTAAAGTATAAATAGAAGACTAGGCGATGTGATGAAGAGAGGTCATAAGGAATAACTAAGTGCTAGAGTTGGATCTGTGTGATCGAGATTGTAAAGTGTTATGTGCATATTGCGTGAGACTTGCAGAGCTAAGTGCAAGTCATTGTAAGAGGTTGTGGAAGGTTGAGTGCTTAGATCTACTCAGGGAAGGAGGATCTAGCGAGCTGCACAAATCTCCTGTCCTATGCAAAGTAAGGGTTTGAGGCTTTGTGCATGTAACCTATTGAAGAAGCTAATAAAGAAGAAGAGTTGGTGGACGTAGCCCCAGGTGGGGGTGAACCACGTATATGTTGTGTTGCTCTACTTTGTGCAATGTGTTGATGTGTTTATGTCTTTATTTGCTAAGTGCTTTGATATAGATAGATATATCAGTTTATGCTTTGTGTTAATGATGTATATGGATGTTAGATCCGACTTATATGAATGTGCTTAGTGCCTGAATCTGTTAGATCTAACCTACTTCTCTACGATAAGTGCTTAGATACATCATATCTGGATGAGTGATGCGATGTTCTGTTTTATCTGCGAAGTAGATAGTGGTTGAATATTGATGAATCATCGGTGCTAAGTGCTCTGTTAAGTATTACAATCATAGATCTGTGTCCCAGCTAAGGTTGCAAACACCCGAGTCCTGCAACCACCCTTGCCTCTACCTCGGGTGAGACTTCATCTGCTTCGCAGGTGTTGTTGAAAGGGCCGATAGTTAGGGTTTTGTTGGTGCGTTGTTGTAGCGTTGAGCCCTGGGTCTGCCCCTGTGCCAACATAACACTTTGACCATTTCTGACATGGAGAAAAATGCATCTTCAAGCTTCTTGGTTCATGGAGAAGTTTCTCCATATGAAGCCATTATTTTCTTTGTCAAAACTCGTTCTATCTCAGGAATGAATTCAACCAATGATCCTTCTCCTCTCCAAGATTTGTATCTTGTGAGCATCCAATCCTGCACTTGTTAAACCTTCCAAAACAACCAAAAGCTCTGATACCAAAATACTTGATCCAAAAATGGAAGGAATTATTAACAAATTGACATTAATAAGATGCTCATGAATGATTAAAGAGTTCAACCATCAATAACCATGCTGCAAACAAGAGAAGATAACAATAATAAGAAAGAGACAAAGATAACAAGAACTTGATAACGAAGTTCACCAATATGTGGCTACGTCTCCGGGCCCACTTCCAAGTGGAGGACCTCTTTATTGATCTTCAAATGCTCAAGTTCTCTTTACAATGGCTCCTTGTTGTTACAAACAGGCTTCTGATATGTTGTACAAGACCTCCTTCTACAGATGCACCCATGCCTCAACAAACTCATCTCAAAACATGAATAAATGCCCCTCAAAACATGAGAAATGGGCCAAAAAACTCCAACTCTTCTTTACATTCCCTGCATACAAAGTATCCTCTCAAGCTCAATAAGCCTATTTTATATAGTTTTTAGGATCAGTTGGGGAAGCCCAACTTCCCACAAAGATCTGGCCTCTTTTTGGGATCAAATCCCCCTCCAAATGGCCAAGAAATCTCCAAAAACACCTAATCTAAGCCAAGACTATAGGCAAATAACCCACTTGTGTAACAAAAATCAAACTTAGCCCAAGGGGCTTGGGCGTGCACACTAAAATAAGGTCATGTAACTATAAATGGCCAAGTACCAGCCCCTAAGGGTTGCACGTTGGCCCTCAATCTGCAAGTAATGGTCATGTGGTTCATTTTCATAGGACTACTACATGTGTGCCTAGGTTATGGTTACAGCCCCTAAAACATATGGCAGACATGTGTTAATATTTCGCGCCCAAATCCTTGCACCGACTGTGGAGTGGAGTAGCATCGGACTTTTATAGTGGTGGTTATATCGTAGTGATAAAGTTGCGGGCTGAGGCTTAGCCCCAACCCCCTTCTGCCTCCGCTTCAACATTTGTAACACTTTAAATATATTAATGTGCACTTGTATTAACAAGTCCCATGGTGGCGTAATGGTATCCGCCTGGTCCAACGCATTTCCCCTCCAAGAGCTCATGCGGTCAAACCCTACGAGCTCCATAAATTTTAACCATCCAAATAAATGATGGGGTGCCACGTGGCACCTTTTCATTTGCCCATAAAAAATGTGCCACTTGTCGAAACGAGAATGGACTATTGTCATATGCCCAGTCAACCTGTTGTTGTGCTGCCATGTGTTTCAATGCTACGTCATCATGATGTCGACATTGACTTTTTGCCTATTGACCTATTGATTTTTTACCTGTTTGGGAAAACGACCAGAGTGTGATAACTCTCGCATACAATGTCTGTTTGAGGAAGTAAATATATGGCCATAATCAACGCGATGAGCCGGTCACAAGGAATTGGTTTCATCTGATTATGAGAACTTTCATTTTTGAGCATTTTTTGGACCTAGGGATTCTCTTGGATCAATAGGCCTTTGACATAACACTCTATCCTTGAGTGTTCCCTTGTTCATCAACAATACCCTGATATTAAAAACGCAATCCCTTTTCATCACCAAGTGGTTGCAATTCCAAAAATGCCTCTACACTATTGCATAGGCACCATCACGAGCATGTGCAATATTCCTTACCCAATACTCACATCTAGCATGTACCTTTATCATCTGGATTTTTTTTTCCAAAATTGACATTATTTTGGAAATCTTTTATATTGAGCAATTGCATGGTTCATAGAGTTCATATGTCCTTTTGCTTTTGACTTTTTGAAACACTCAAATGCTTATTTAGATAACTTGAACTTCTTCCATGTTGTCCTCTAGATTACCTTTCCAATGAATTTACTCATGCTTCAATCTAAGTTCTAAGCTAAGATTTATGGCTTCTTGAATTTGTCATTTCTACTAAATTGCACCCCTTTTCACTGGTGGAATTTGGCTCAAAGGCAAACTTCTTCTACCTATGGAAGGAAATTTGTTAAGAACCAGGAAAACATCTATATTAGGCACTAATAGTATTCTTGATAGTGAGTACACAACAACTTCTTGATTAGTAATCTAATGCTTCGTCCAAATTTTGCATCCATCTGGATTTGCCAACTTTGTCATTTTTGCATTTTCTCTAGGCTAGAATTTTTAGCGAAAAACCACTCTCCTAGATAGAGAAAAACTAGGAAAACTTCACGAAGGAAAAGTTGTCCAAATTGATGAGGAGGGACAATGTTGAATTAATAATTTTTGGGGGGTTTGTGATATGAGGTCCCTTTTTCTCCTCCGAAGATCTCAAAAATCCCCCAAAAGTGGCCTTGAATAGTGGATTTTTCCATGTTTAGCATCTCCACCCCAAACCCTTCGTAATTTGGCCAAAATCCCAATAGAGTGTATTCATGTGTATGTTTTGGACTCTCTATTAAAAATTTCATCTTCATCCAGGTCCCTGTCACTAAACACCGCCATGTTCTTAAAAAACCACTAATTTGTGTTTTTTGGAAAATTGGAATAGAACTGGCCAGTGGCCCTCACTGACACTTTTGTAGCCTTCCTTACTATGCAAATACTCTTTAAATTTCGTATGATTATGAGTTAACATGTTCTTGTTATGGTGAAAATGATATTTTGGCCCTAGACTTGTTCTTTTTTCATTAGCCATCTTTCTCCTTTTCTTTTTCCCTCTCTTCTCTTCTTCTCCCTTCTCTTTTTCCTCTCTTCTCTTCTTTTCTCTTATTTTATTTTCTTCTCTTCCTTATCACGTCGCATCATCTTTATTTTTCTCACAATACATATTGTATCACATCCAACACAAATTCATCCTTGCGACACGTTTATCACATTTTCAAGATTCTTCCCCTTTGTGATGTGTCACACCATAAATTTTTATGGCGCGACATATTACACCTTGGAACATTTTCATCTCCGTCACAAGAATAACTTTCCCGCTTTATCGTGTCACGAGAAATTTTCTTATCTGGTGATACACCACAAGAACTTTCCCTTTCTTGCGATATATTGCATCACACTAACTTTTCTCTTTGTGCGATGAATGACTTTCTTCTAGAATTCATCTAAGTATGTTCTTCTTCTACTTTGCATTGGAGTCTCTTTCACACTCCCAAAAACTATCTTCTTGCATGAAAACTTTTTGCACCTTCAAAAATTTTCCCTTCTGCAAATTGTCGCACCAAAGTTTTTTATTGTGCGACGTATCACACCTACAAAGATCTTCTTTCCCGTGATAAAGGAAACTTTTCCCCATTTATCGCATCACAAGAAAGTTTCTTTTCTTGCAAAAAGGAGGCTCTTCACCTTTATCACATCATAAGAAAGTTTCCCTTATTGCGGTGTATTGCATGAAAGTTTCTTTTCCCGCGATGAAGAGAATTCTTGCTTCATCACACCGCGAGAAACTTTCATTTCTTGTAATATATTGCATCGCGAGAACTTTTTTCTTTGTGCAAAAACCCATTTGCCTCTAAGTCCTTAACCCATTTTCCTTGCGAGAATAGTGTATCGCATGAAAAATAATTTCATGCGATACACATTGTATCACATGAAAAATGAATTCTTGCGATATGCACAAAGTCTTCAACACTTTGTTGTTTTTTCAAAAAATTATTTTTTTCGGAAACTTGCACTCATGACTACCGTGAAACCATTGACTCGACATTATGAGTCGAATTCGACCACCTAGATACTAAATCGACCCCCCTCACACTAGGTAACTCTATACAAAATCACAATTTTGGGGACCTTACCTAACTTAACACAAAACAAAAACTCTACTATCCTTTAGCAGACCCATGCAACTTGGTGTTGTAACCATGGCTCTGATACCACTTGTAATGTACCCATTAACAAACAAATGTGGAAATAGTAATACCCATTAAAGATAAATGCATGCAACATGATAATAAATGCTCATGCAACTATCAACAATTTTAAAAACGTGAATGCATCTACTAAAGAAAACACAACATTTAAATAAAACATATACACAACTGAATTATGCATAAGCAATATCACAAAACACTTATCTTTTTACAGAAGCACCAATTGTTTGCATACGAGGGATATTCCTCCCAACTGTAGGCTTGTTGTTCCATTTCTCTCAACAATAGGCCACCCATGTATTGGGTCTATGAATCCACAAGGAGGTCTTACTCTCATGGCTGGTCATTGTCCTCACACATCCCAATACCCATATTTCTAACTCCAATAGCGATTCCAATCCACCAACTCTCTTTCCTCTCAACTTGCACAACCCAAGGAATGGGATCCCCTTCTTTACCACACAATCTCTCATGATATACCATTCCCCCCCAGGGATCCAACACAAGTTGGCCATGAAATATCTCAACCAGGGACTTCGGGGATCTCAATTGTAACAATGGAGTGCTCACAACAACCTTCTCAAGGCTCTTGAGCAATTTCTCAACAAAATATTACTTAGAGGCATGCTAGCCTGGTTCTTAGCACAAAACTCATCCTCTCTCATGGATGCTCTCATACATAGTGTGGTTGGTGCTCTTTTCCAGTACCCAACTCTCTCTTGTTGTCCCAAAAACTTTGTGTAAAAATTGTCCCCTCTTCCTACTCAAATTTCCCTTTTCTTCATGCATGCTTTGACTCTCACACATTTCCCAAAAAGATTGCATGCAACCCATGTTGTCATAGATAGGTGAGATAACTTTCCCACCAACCTCTTACATGAGTATACTTAGCCCATACTTCAATATCTAGGTGAGATGACTTGCCCACCAACCTCGTATATGCATTTAATGATTGGTCTGAAATAAGTCAAAGGAGGTAAACATTAATAATAAAATGATTTAATGAAAAGTGTATTGGGTTTATTAGGCATGTGGAGTTCCTCTTGGACCCCCTCCCCCCCCCTCTATTATTGAATCGTAGCCCACCAACGTTACTCTCCCTCTCACATCATAACCAATAATTTATTTTTGTTAATTAATGTATGCACATTTATAATTCTAGGCTCTTCAGCCCAAAACATATTGGCTCACCAACCTAAATCGCATTTGCATAGTTACATTAAAATTTATGGGGATTAAAACCGAGATGCTACAAATGCAAAGGGGTGATAATGAGATGGGGTGGAGGTAAGGCATGGAAGGTGTAAAAAGAGGTGATTGAAGGAACATGGAGGTTAGATGATGCATAGGTAAGACGTGGGAGGGGGAGTAAGAGGTGATGGAAGGAAGGCAAAGGTTAGATGGAGTGGATGTAGGACATGGAAGGGGGAGTAAGAGGTGATTGAANGTAAAAAGAGGTGATTGAAGGAACATGGAGGTTAGATGATGCATAGGTAAGACGTGGGAGGGGGAGTAAGAGGTGATGGAAGGAAGGCAAAGGTTAGATGGAGTGGATGTAGGACATGGAAGGGGGAGTAAGAGGTGATTGAATGAAGGTAGAGGTTAGATGTGGCAAAAGCAAAGTATGAAAGATAGAGTGAAGGGTGCTTTAACCCTCCGCTCTGGTCACATAGTGTAAGATGGAGCAGAGGAAGGAATGAGAACGAGGGGTTGTGGATGAAGCATGGGGTGGAATGAGAACATTTGGGCAGAGGTAGCATGTGAGTGGAAAATGGGAGAGAACCTTTTCCATTTGCCCCAGACAAGACAGAGTGAAGACCGAGTTTAGGGGGATAAGGAGTGTAATATGGAGTGAGTGAAGGAAGGTGAATGGATGTAGGGTGGATATAAGTTGGGATGCAGGTAAGTGAAGTGTGGTAAATGAGAAATTGCCTTCACCCTCCATCCCAAAGGAAAATGAAAGGGAAAGTTAATTATAGTGGAAGTGACTAGAGGTGAATAAGATAAGGGGTCTACATCAAAAAATGTTAAGGGGATTAACCCCAAGATTTTAAATGACAAAGAAATTTCTTTAGAAAACTTTGGAAACCTATTGGTGGCCCTTCTAGGGTAATTTTGGTAAGCACATTCAAATGAACATGGTGCATATTTTAGTACCAACATGAACCATGGNGGGGATTAACCCCAAGATTTTAAATGACAAAGAAATTTCTTTAGAAAACTTTGGAAACCTATTGGTGGCCCTTCTAGGGTAATTTTGGTAAGCACATTCAAATGAACATGGTGCATATTTTAGTACCAACATGAACCATGGAATATGAAGAAAAATCTCTCCTAAAGGGAAAAAACATGTTATATATTTCCTAATGCACGAGTCATATGTGCCTTCTAAGAAGCATTATGAACTATAAAAAGAACACCTCAAGTCCATGGTAGGTGAGATAGTTCTTTTATACAACATGGGTAAAAGGTAGTACTTTGAAGCATAGTAGGTGAGGGAGTTCTTTAATACAACATGGGCAAAAGGTAGTACTTCTTCAAAGGACATGTGAAAACATTATTATAATGGGTTACTATTCCTAAGTATTCCCTTTCATCTTCCCTCTCATGGTCATATAGCCCCTTGTTGTCCTCAAGAAACCTTTTGAGTGGTTATTATATTATTTGACATAAAATTGCAACTAAGTCCACACACTTGGATTCTTAATTATTCACTAGTTGAACCTTTTGCTTGGGCTTTGAGCTAAGAATATATATAAAGCATTACACATATTACATTAGCAGGTCATTATGGCTTAGGCCTCCTAGCTTGAAACACGTTGAATATACCATCATGAACTTACAAATAATATATGATTTGCTCTAATATAATCTAGGGTTAAAACTGGGATATCACATTACACAACATCCAATTTGCATACAATCGAGGCAATTGAGTGACTAGGGTGTAAGTACATTCAAGAAAGTAGTGACTAGTTCTATTTTTTTTCTTTTTCTTTTGGAGCATCAAGTAGTTTCATAGTACTTTACTTGTCTTTTTGACCTTTCAAAATACTACAGTAGGTTCCCTTTATTTAGTAAGTCAAGTAAATATAGCCTCGGAATTTAATACCTTGTATTTTGCTCACACCAACTCCTTGTGGATATAGATGCTCTCCATCACCTTGAATTCTTTCCATTGTTTTCTTTTCACTTTATGTGATCCATATTATTTTGAGAATGAAACAAAGGCAACGATATAACAATGAAATATACAGAGATATTGCAATATACACAGAGATATAATAATGCACAATTTTATTAATGAGAGCAATGTACAAAAATTGTAAAATTACAGAGTGAATGACTCACTAGGATGGTGGTAGCTTATCTCTCAGAAGAGATGTGATGGCTACGCTCATTCACAAGAAGACAATGATGTTTACAATGAGGCTCTAGAGGCCTTTTTAACATAAAGAAAATCAAAATCCTAACCCCGAAAGATGAAACACCAAAAGGTTTGCGGGCCCCGATGGGGGTAGTTGATACGTCAACCCAAGGGAGTAACTTTTTCCTACGATCTTCATTTGGGGCGCATGTTGGAAAGGTCTATTCGAGGACTACACATTTATTGTCACACTTTGGCTAAAGCCTGCAGTGTGACTGTGGCGGGTCCAAAAAACGTTGTTTAGGGCCTCAAAATGACCCTGAAAGTTTAGGACCCAAAAAGTTGTAGAAAAACTGCCAAAGTGGAAACCCCTATTTTGAGCCAACAAAATAGGTGGGTGGCCATTGATTTCTGCCTGGATCATTATGACATCATCTTTTGGAAGACCTCTTTGTTGAACTCAAGCCTCTAATTCCTTTAAGTTTCCATCTCATGCATCATATTGCTCATGTTGTGCACTAAATCACTTGTTTAACTATAGAAGTAATGTAATGACATGCAATGGTGAGGAAAACACCTCAAGCTAAATGATAGATGCCACCATAACTCAACATTATGTAGAAAAGGCCTCTAGGTAAATGGGGAACATGCGACCTTCATATATGAAAAGGTGTTGCTACACCACCACTTGATTTTGAGATTCCATGGAATCTAAATCGCTTCCAATGTACACATGCCCCAAACCATGTCCAAAACTTTCAACCCTTTTACCGTTTTATTAAAATAGTCCATTTGTCTTATCAGTGAAGGAGAACGATAATACTAATATGAAACAAAATCCCTACAGAAGGACATGCAAGCCTAATAGTAACACTTGTAAGTATTATAAACATCACATAGATCACAAATGTCAAAGTTATAAACAAAAGAAGACTCATAAGACATGAAATCACACATAAGAGAAAAAAGGGATGATAAGAAATTTTATATTTGCAAAAGCTATTTCAAGATGCCATAATATATGCATACAAGAATGTGATTATCCTTGCTATTGTTCACACACATATGTTACACAAAGGAGGCAAGGGACCATGGAATATTGCGACTTACATGTTGCCATGGGCCAATTATCACAATCAATGCGGGATAAGCAGGATGGAGATTTTATACTCATAAAATCTATTCCAAGATGCCACAAGATAGATGCGTCCAACTGTGTTATTTCTGCCATTATTTGCACACACACACATGCACACGTGCCACATAGAAGAAGGAGGGGAAAGTCAAATAAGCAAGGATCATGGTATATGGTGGCTTATATGTTGATGTTCCAATCCCCACAACTAATGTGGGATAAGAAAGGAGAATATTTTATAGTCATAAAAGCTATTCTAAGATGCCACAAGAGACCACACAAAGAAAGGAGAGAAATGATACATAAGCAAGCATAATCACCTCAGAACTAATTAACCATTATGTTAGTAGGGAGATCACTACCTTTATAAACACGATTGACATAAACATTATAGTATATTAAAACTTATATACAACCGAGGTCAATCCCACAACCAATATAGAATATATATATATTTTATTGTCATAAAAGCTATTCCAAAATACCACAAAATATAAACATTTGATTATTAACATTATGCACATACACTAACAAAAAAATATAAAAAAAATGAAAAAAAACTAGCATAAATCCCTAGTACCATTCAACATTACGTTACAAAGAAGACTAATTAAACAAAAGAAAACTAATTATTAAACTATCACACATGAAAATACAACCCAACACAACACACAAAACATGCTAAAAAAGCGCCTAAAAACGTGATACTCAATGTTTCAGTGATTGCCTACCCGACACCATGCATACTCAAAGTAAAATCGCCGCAAAACAATCGAAATCGAAAGAAAACGCAATTTTCCTCGGTTAGAATGCGTTGAACATTGGGAAAGAGCAGTAAATAGCGGCCCGAAGTGCAGAAGCAAAGAGCAATGGTAGATCCGGCCGAGTAAGGTTGTTTCGCTCCCATCAGAAAAACCATTACCATTTGTTCCGTCTTCCGAAATGGCGAGGGCAGCATCCGGCCTTTCATATCCAGATCGATTCTACGCAGCGGCCGCTTATGCCGGATTTGGCGAATCCGCCAAACCAGCTAGGAGCTTTTCGGATGAAACTGCTTTGCTTCTCTATGCCCTTTATCAGCAGGTAGGATTTCGATTTTTATTCAATTGTGCCTCTGGGATTTCAATTCTTCAATTCTTGTTCAATTATGCCTTAGGGATTTCAGTTCTTGTTCAATTATGCCTCTATTTGTCCAAAATTGGGGATCAGATCGAATCTGGCCGGCCCTTTCAAAATTGCCCTGATCGCAGTGCTGAACTGACAGGCTATTTTGTCTTCTATTTTTTTTTTCTTGTGCAACAGGCGACAGTTGGACCTTGCAATGCCCCGAAGCCTCGAGCCTATAACCTCACGGAGCAGAGCAAGTGGTCCAGGTACCTACATTCTTGCTTTTTCTTTAAAAAATCTTCAGTAATGCCAAATACGGTTGCGGTCGGAGTCTCGATGTTATGGCTTTTTAGCCAAATGCAGTACATTAAAATAACAGTTCTAGAAAAATAAACATAAATAATGTGAGATGCGATCTTCGATCATGGATGTGTTGAACGAATCAATGCCTAATTGGAGTGTTTAAGCTTGTGATGTTTATTTAAATCAAACATTAAGTCTTTATAGTCCGAATTTTCGGTGCTGCAAGAGAACTGGAAATTTACAGAAAGCTGGTGATGAATCCTACAGGCAGACCTTTACTTGATTGAGTGATTTGTCGATTTCGGTCAGACTCTCCAGTTTTTGGTCTCTCTATCGTACTAGTTGTTCGAGGAAGTTTGCTTCATTAACTGGTTCCCAATCTGACCTTGATTTTTATAATCTGGGTCCGAGAACTAGTCGTGGACCTCAGCAGATTCTGTTACCGGGAACTCAAAACAGGAAAGGGGAAGGGAGCGAGAAATGCGCATGAATCCTGTGTATATTGTGCATATAAAATTATTTGATAATGTGCAAATGTATTGTCAAGATGGGAACGAAAATGGACACGGGAGCAGAGCTAGAAATGGGTGTTCTTCCTTGCATGTCTTTCGTCTCTATCCCACGTCACTGTCACAAATGCCAGAGCTTGATCTGACTGCTTCCGAAGTTCCAAGCATTCTCTGGTAACAGGAAATTCTATTCTGCAAGGATCATCAATTTAAGAACATCATGTACTCTGTAGGCACACCTTTTAACATTCGCAATGACTATCTGACAGCACAAGACATCGAAAAAAACTTTAAAAGTATTCACCTAGCAGCTCAAGTTTTTTTATTATAATTTTGAGCGGGTGAGCGTCAGGGCTCAAATGTAACTCTATGCTTATTACGCACCCACGTTCTCACCATGGCTTGGGAGATTTGCATCGTCCACATACAAATTTTCGATTATTACGGTCTAGCCGTTTATGGTTTCACTCATAGCGGTCCTGACTCCTGATGGAGAGGGGCACTCTTCAAATCATCCTCTTAGTTATCACTTGAAACCTGAAGGGATCAAATGCACATTTAGGGAATGTGCCAATGTCACCTTGCACAATTCCTCTTGCTTTGGGCTAGTGCTTGCTAGCATTAGGGAGAATCCCTATTGATATGAAACAAAAATTATTCCACTGTGCCCTGCAAAATACTTCAAATCTACAAGATATACTTGCCGAAATCTTCAGAAGGGTTCAGTTTTCTGCTATTAAACGTTGGAAAAAAGCAAGTACAATTCAGAGTATTTGTTTAGATATAAAATCAGCATTAATCTTTTGTATTTCTGCAATAATACACTTTAGATCCGCAACAAAAAGTTGAAGATGTGCAAGTACAATACTCAAAATCAGCGAATAAATTTGTCTTTTTGCTTGTTTTTTTGACCAGTACATTTAATCCAATGAGCATCGAGTCAAAATACAAGAAAACTAGCGAGGCAAGTGTTACTCAAAGCTCATCAATTCTGAAAATTTCACATCAAATCATGAAACTCATCCATAATAAAGGGTTGGCTGCTACAAGAGTTTCATCTTTTTTTAGAGTTGTAAATAAGTTTGAAAATATCAGATTCACACCATAATAATTCTAGAGGACTACTATCACTTCTCAAGTGCTTCACTCGTACAATGCTTAGGGACACCCTCACATGAACACACTAGCATCTTTTTTACAGTCAATCATAAACTTGTTCAATAATCTGACATGAAAGGACTCAAGAGAGAAGGCATGGAGATAGAAGAATGAAAAATGAATGGATTCAATAATAACTGATCATCAACCCGTCTCAAAGAAGTGTGCAAAGGAAATATCCAAGAATATCTTCAACTCAGAATAGGAACCTTAAAAGCATGCTAACCCAGAGGGAAGCGCCTAGCTTCAGGTCGTTTAATCCTCACCCAAGCCTGGAAAAGTCAACACAACTTGAGTGTTCAATGAATTTTGTCTCGAAAAGTAACTAGAACTTCCAAATGGTGTGCCCTCTTCCTGCTTGCAATAGAATGAGTGAAAGAGGAAAATAAGCCCCCCCCAAAAAGCATTGCACTGCTGCTTGAAAACCTAAGAAAGAGGGCGCACTAGTCAACTGCCAAATGTTAAAATTTTTCAGCGCACAGTAACAGTCCTAGTCTGATTTCTAACCTACCTACTTAGGAAGACAGAAAACTGAAATCTCTATCAAAACTGTAATCTAATTTTTACTAGGAACTGAAATGGATCAAACTGAAGAAAGTAGCAGCAAGTACACAGATCTGAAACTCAAATCACATCACTGTTTATTACTCTTGAAAACAGGAAATACACAGAAAGCGTCAAACTCTACCTTTCACCCACTGCTTCATACTCTGAAACACTGAATGAATAAAACCTATAGTATATACCCCTACCTTCTCCTTTATAGACTAGAAAGTACAATGAATCTGGACACATGCACAACAGTGACTTAACTGGAAGTATTAAACCCTAACCCTAGAGTTCTTTCCTTGCGTGGATAGATGAGCCTAACTGAAGTGCACCTCTACTGGAGATGAACTGAGGCATGCAAGCATGCATCCTCTTAGAGGTCTGTGGCCTAACTCAGACTAGAATCCACATGCATGAGTGGCTTGCTTAACTAGGAAATTGTGCCCTCTAATTCTGCATGCAAATACTAACTAAAACAAAACTAGAAACACAACTGAACTGCTAAATATAAAAGGCATCTAAACTGGAATTAAACTGAGGATCTCTCCTCCATAAATGCTGTTGCACCCTTATTACTGCTGTACGAAATTGTTGAAGGAGGGCTATATGGAATTGCTGTACTGCTGTATGGAACTTTGCTGGAGGAGGGTTGCAAAGCTGCTATATGGACCTGCACATCTGTCACACTTGCCTTCTCTGTATGCACCCATCTCTCCTCTGCTCGCTGCTGCACTCTGCTATACACTTTATGTGGTACTAAAAATCCAACACTCCCTCTTACCAAGGAAATTATTCTCTCCCAAACACAATATACTTCCCTTGCACTTAGAATCTCCCCTCTGCTAGGGGCTTGGTGAAATAGTTGACCATCAATGAACTTGAAGAAATGTGAATTTGGTTCACTGCTTCCTTCTGTACTATGAACTCTCTTCAGTATCTTCAAGGCAAGAACCTTCTGTACAAGGAACACTGCATCAACAACCTGCCAACCTCCTTTGTCATTTATGCGATCTTCACAAGTCAAAATCTTCTCACACCACATCATGAGCTGTTTGGGACTTCCTACAACAATGAACTCATTTGTATACAGGGCTAATACAAGTGTATTAGATCTATCAAATAATGACTTGAAATTTGCACTAAACTTAGAACAACCCAACATGAGTATAATCTCATTGGTACTGAAACCCAAAATTGGTTGTGCATGCATCGGCCCATCCAGGGAACTCCCTCTTCCTGGGAGAATCCTTTGGCAGTTGGAGTAAGAGTCTTATAAAGGTCAGCTACCTCTTGTTGAGAGAATACTTCTGTAACACCCTTGTCCTAGTACTCTTCCAGATTCC
>ML788823.1:548476-564594 GCA_009831015.1 Picea engelmannii
AAAGTCCAGCTCACTTAGTGTGTCCTTGGAGGCACAATGCCTAGGTTCACAGTCCACACTGTCACCTTGACTGGAACCTCTTCCTTCTAGGCTTACTCCTAGGGAAGCCAAGGGGGGTAGACCCTAGTTA
This sequence comes from Picea engelmannii, assembly GCA_009831015.1. NCBI lineage: Eukaryota > Viridiplantae > Streptophyta > Pinopsida > Pinales > Pinaceae > Picea > Picea engelmannii. The sequence goes on from ML788823.1 coordinate 548,607, forward strand.
CTAGATGTGATTTGACGTTTGTGTTCTAGGAGTTGGTTTTAATTTGTTAAAGGTTTAGGGGAAAACTAACCTATGATGCTAAGGCAGCAAATGCAAAGTGCAAGATTACTTATGTTAGGCAGACCTTTTCCTTAAGTCAACTAAGACTAGTGCCTAAAGGTTGGGCAAGGGGTCAACTAAGTTTAAGGGGGTTTAATTACAAAGGATTACAAGTATTACAAAGTTACAACTATTCCACAACAATGCTACAAGTACTTACAATAATTAATATAAGACAATACAACAATTATGAACAAGATGGATAAGATACACGAGATACAAATGAACAAGATTAACATGTGCCTTAAAGTGTGAGAATTAAAAGATAATTCAAAATGTTAAGATCATTCACATAAGGCCAAGCATCCCCCAATAAGAATTGGACTGCTTTTCAATGGCAACCACTGAAGCACTCAAGATCCAACAAGAAGATGCCTCCAAGTGGGATGCGTTATCTCTTGAGGGATCACACCATAAAGAGCATGAATTGAAAGATATAAAATACTTGAAAGATAAATGTTCAACAAAATCAACAGATTTAACACTTAGATATTTAACCACACTTGCATGAAAGATAAAAGATGTATGTGTTTGCAACCTAGTGCTCTAAACAACCATCATAAGATATACCCAAGTAAAGATTGTCTAAAAGACTAAGTGGTTAGGAATTGCTTAAAGATTTTATAGATTTTAATTACCCTCCTAACTAAGTGTCAAACCTTAATCCTCCTCCCCCAATTACCAAATGGCTGCTGGATGCTCAAGAAGTAAGGCAACAAGGTCCACCCTAGCTTCACAGGTCAACCCTAAGATCCGAGTACTCCCCGGAGAGGACGCATCTTGTGCGCTGTGAGACTGTCCCCGACCTACACCTTCCGTTGTTTTCCTCAAACCCCATTTTAGATGGCGAAGATGGTGGTATTTAGGTGTCCTAGTTTGTCTAAAGAATTATTATGACTTAGGTCTAAGTCTTAAGATGTGTTGTGAGTGTTTTAGATAAGTTTTAGATGTCCAAAAACTGTGATTTATGCCCAAAACCGAAACTTAAATGCTGTTGAAAGTGTGCTGTACAATATGAAATTGAAGCATGTAAAACCACATCTAAAGCATGAAATGAAAGCTGAAAGTAAAGATCATTCACCTAACCATGTCATTCACCATTCATGTATGTAAGCTTGAAAGAAGGAGATGTAAATGAAAGACAAGAACAACTTGTCAAATGAACATGAAAATTGCTTTAGACCACAACCATTTAACCATGTGATTTATCACATTCAACATAGCATGCTAAAGATTGAAATATTTGCTGAAAAGAAAACTAGAGCATGCAAATGGAAATATGCCTTGAGGGCTTAAACTAAGATGAGTATAAGTGTGATGTCTACTCTAGAAGATTTTAACCATGTAAACAACAATAATCAACACATCATTACCATCCTAGCCATACGATATGGGGATGTCTCTCCCAAAGTGTAGGCAAGTTATTGAGCAAAACTGAAATATATTTGCAAACCATTCACAATGGCACAAGGTGGAGGCAAGCCTACCAATGTTGTGCCAAAGAGGGTTGGAAAGAAAAATAAACAATGATTATTAGAACAAACTAGCCACACAACCTTGTCCTAATGACAAGTGGGGAAAGAAATAAAGAATGCTAAAATGAATCTATGTCCTAGCCCAACGATTTTGGGGGGTTGGCTGAGCCAATCACTCTCCCAAGGTGTAGGCAACTAACTAACTTGCAAAATTAAAATACAATGGCTGAAATACAACAAGAGAATGCAAGCCTCAAGAGAACTTCTCGGGGGTTTGCTACAGTGCTAGAAATGAATAGATAGAAGAAGAGATTCGTTATCCAACTAGTGGAGGCTCTTTGGGGGTGTTGTGAGAGTGAATTTGGGCAGCATATCCCCTTGTTCCTGGTAAGAATCTGCAAAAACCAGCAAGCAAAAACTTGCTGGAAATGCTGCACAACACAACAAAGTTAAGAAAAATTTCTGTTTTTTATGCAGAATTTTTTCACATAAAAATCTCCAAATGAAATTGAAATTATATGACCTATCTAAGATGGTTACCAAACTGAAATATGAATGGAATGTATGTAGAAAATAAGACTAGATAAAACTAGGAGTTTGAGAAGGCTTTGAGGGAAGACTCTTTCTTGAGGCTTTCCCAACAATCCCTTGAGGTAAACCTGCAAAACTCAAGACAAACCATGAAGCATGGAAGTAGACAATATGTATGGACAAACTAACAATCTGAAATACTTCAAACAATTAGCTATCCAACATATATAAACCAACAAGAATACTCTTTGCTAATCTACCCGAGTAAACTACTTTACTAGAGATCTACTCAACACTACACAATAAACTCAAACACCACAATATCACCTCATATGAAAGAATGCAATCAGAATACTCTTGGTGATTCAAAATCCTCCAAAGCTTTATTAATCCAATGGGAGAGTGTTGCAGCAACAAGTTGCTCCAAGACTCTCAAGAGCAAATGGGATGGAAGCAAGAGGCAAAGAGCAAGAGAGATGGGGAGAAATTTCAGTAGAGTAACACTAGCTCAAAAAATGGTGAAGAATGAGTGAGGAGAGGCTCTATTTATGCTTGGAGAGACAAAGTTACCCCTCTTGGATGAGTTCCAAGTGTCAACAACCAAGCCAAAGAGAGCATCCCAAGGAGAGGGGCGCACCACTTAGGGTTTGGGTGAGGATTGATGAGTTGGCATGTGGGGACAAGAAATGGGTGAGGTGGTAGGCTAGGAAGGGCGCACCATTCATGGGAGGGGCCCCACAATCAATTAAATGACACTTCAAAGGTTTTTATGTGAGTGGGGGGGGGGTGCAAATCCCCCTAGGGGCATGGGTGTTTAGTGAGTGGGTTGTGCAAGGGGGTGAGCAAAGGTTAGGAGGTGGGTTGGGGTAGGTTAGGAATCATTCCTCTTGCTCTTTTCCACCATTACATTACCCCATTAACTCAAAAATTACATTTCGGCAATGTCATACTTAGCAATAAAAATTGCTGTTTTGACTGATTGACATTCCGGGTGGACAAACACCTAGTACAAGTTGTTCGACTGAGCTGAAACTTGGTCCAAGGGTGTAGGGGGTGCCTTTCCATTCTTTTGAGCACAAATACCCCTAGCAAAAGCCCAAGGACCTAGTTTTTACAATAATTGCTCAAAAACAATTAATTAATTAAATAATTAAAATCCCAACCTTAGGAAAATTAATTAAAAAAAACCTATCTAGACTAGACGAAATTCCGCGAAAATTCTATGATGTCTTGCATGGTCATTTACATCATTCCTAAACAATAGCTACGAGAGGATGAGACCATTAGAATGCCTTTCACCACTTTGGAGAAATTATTGCAGGTGTGAAGGAAAAACTTAAGGGAAATTAATAAGGCTGAAAAGCCCAATTAATAACCTGAGGATAAAAAACCCTCGGTGAAAGGAACTCTCCCAATGAAAACATCCCAAGGTACTTGACCTAACTATGATCCATGCAGACCTATTACATTATTAACCCATGTAGGGGTGCAGAAATTCCGTTTACAAAAATTTGTGCTGGAGGCATAAATTGCCCAGTAGAACCAAACTGTCTTCGACATATTTGCATCTGATGATGCATATCTTCATGGCACATGGAGTTGACCCCCTAGTTGAATAGGCGATCAACACTATCTTTAGGGAAGCCCCCCTTTAGTTGGAGAAGAACCAACCAAAAGAGAGAGGAAGAGCTACTGAGGTGACAGTGAGTAGCCTTCCTAAGTTGCTCAAAACTAGCCCCTTGATGCTTAAGACTTTACATTATTCGGGGGTGCTAGATTTTGTTGTAATAGATAGGACTACAACTTGTAAGCGAGAGTTGTCAGAGGGTTTCAAGGGTGGGATGCTCGAGCTTCAGTAAGTGTAGTAGATCAGAACTTGAGAAGGGTTGTGGGGTGTGATGTCCTAGTTGATCCAATGATTGGAGTTTATTTTTTGTGCACGAGAAAGGTGATCCACATTTGTAAGAGGTTGTGGGGTTGATTCATTGTTGCTGATCTATTTTCATGTTTGTTTGAAGAGTTGCAGTTATGACCAGTCATAGTCTTTGAGATTGTCATATGTTGGAGGATCCTTCTAACTTTGTTCCATGGAAGTGTAGGTTGCAAAATCTCTTGAAAGAGGTTGAATTATGGTACCTTTTGGAGAAGAAGTTTGTACTTCCCATAGATCCCAAGGATTGGCTGACCACAATAGGAAAATGGTCCAAGCGAAATGAATCGTTCTGGATTAGGTGAAGGATCTGTTAGAATATTGGATGTGCTTGTTTAACCATAAACAATATAGCAATATTGTCACCCAACCATAGGTCGAAGCCACCCCTGAGCACCTTAACCTTGATAGAGAATGATTCCGGAAGAAAACTAATAGCCAACCAAGGCTAATGCATAAAGATAACCAAGACTGATCAAAAAGTCCAACCATAACCAACAGAAAGTCCAAGCCTAAACCAGGAAACCAGATTGTGGCAGCTGCCGGCTGCAACTGCTCCCCAGACTTGCGCACTAGCCTAGTTCCTGCAGTGCACACTTCTTCCCAGCTGAAATTCTGAGCAACGTGTATAAAATGAGGTCTGGCTACTTGTATTTATATTGTTTCCTGAGTTGTCTGGGCCGACTTCTCATTCTGGAGACTAAATACTTAATATTAATTATTTCCTTGAGCCAACTTGTCTTCTAGGGTTATGTTCAATGCTTTAGGGTTACTTCTTGCTTCCCGGAATATTCTATTCTCATCAGGGTTACACGTGGAGGTAAATACCTCCCGCAGCTACCATAATATCAACAGGATCATTTAATCCATCACATTGCATAGAAGCAAATGGCTAGGGAGATACATACTGACCTGGTCACCTTGTACCAGAGTGAGAACATGTCCAGGAGAATGCTTTTGAAGAACAAATTGACTAGTACTTGCATGAGCAAGATAGATACAATAGCTAGCTATTTGATGAAGGTCACAGAGTCAAGAGATCAACTAGCTGTATTTGTCGACAAGGTAGAAGGGAATGAGTTAGTTTAGATTAGTTTGAATGGCTTCAATCCATCTTGGCATCATTTTGTACAGTGTATATGTGCTCGTGAGAAGCTACCTTCATTCAAAAGCTTGTGGGATGCCTTTGTCGAGGATGAGATGAGATTAGAGACAATTTTAGCCAACTATGAGAATGTACCAGACTTATCCCTCATCGCGAAGGTGAAAAAAGGAGGGAAGAAAGCAAGATTCGGGAAAGGTTAGCAAGAACATCAACATAAATAATTTGTAGGAAGTGTAGAAACTTCAGGTGTGGACAAGTCGACTACCAAGCTTAGATATAACCTTTGCCATGGTGTCACACCTTTCCATCAACACAGTTTTAGGTGTTGGATGGTGTGTTAACAATGGAGCTTCAATACATATGACAACAAACATATCGACCTTCTTCAAGTTAGAGGAACGATGGACCTTGGTGATGATGGCAAGTACCCAGTGACTAGGTTGGATTCTATTTCATTCTACATGCTAGTAGGAGAAGTTTTGGAGCTTTTATAGGTATTGTATGTTCCTGGTATGACTAAAAGTCTACTTTCAGTTTCTTGTCTAAACGATTTGAAGTGTAGGCTGAGTTTGATGATCTAGAAGCGATCATCATAATTCATAGCCTTGATTGTGGTCGAGTTTTGGCCAGAGGAGTTAGAGAAGGTCACCTTTATAGATTGCCAACAGATCCCATGAAGTAGAGAGCCTTGTTGACTAGTAGTGACAATTTGTGTGAGCTTTTATAGATTTCCAACAGATCCCATGAAGTAAAGAGCCTTGTTGACTAGTAGTGACAATGTGTGTGAGCTTTGGCACAAACGATTCAATCACCTAACTATGTATCTTTGCCTCGTTTAAAAGATATGGTGGTTAAATTTCCTAATTTCAAGGTGGAGAGGAGAGGAGTGTGTAAGGGATGCACACTCGACAAGCATGCAAAGGCTTGTTTCCCAAGCAGTGAGCACAAATCAAGATGGATTCTTGATTTGATTCATTTAGATGTTTGTGGACCCATGTCATCAACTTTATTGACAAGTACTCTTTATTTATGTTACTTTCATTGATGATTCTTCTAGAAAACCCTGGATATATTTTACGAAGAGCAAGGATGACGTCTTTAATAGGTTCCAAAGTTCATAGCTCTTATTGAGCACTGGACACGTAGGAAGATCAAGGTACCGAGATCAAAGAATGTAGGGGAGTATACCTTCAATGGTTTTGACTCCTTTTGTAGAGAATGGGGTTGCATAAAGATACTACTAATTTTATGCTTCATGACTTAGATCCGTGTATGTTTCTTTGGGTAGAAGCATGTTGTACACCAATCCACATACTAAACAAGTGTCCTCACAAAGTGTTGAAGGACAAGACTCTAGAGGAAGCTTTCACAGGGGAGAAACTTGATGTTTCTCATTTCAAGGTGTTTAGGAGTCTAGTTTACATTCATGTTTTAGTGGAGAAGAGTACAAAGCTTGAACCCTCCAGTTTGAAGGGTGTTCTAATTGGCTACATTGAGTCCTCTAAGGATTACAAGATCTATGTTCCATCTTAGAGGAAGATTGTAGTGAGCCTAGATGTGAAAGTTGATGAGGATGCATGGTCTTTTAGGTCCCATGAGCTTCTAGTAGTGATTAAGGAGGAGACAACATTTGCTTCCCCAAGTGTTGATCCATAGGTTTTAGGGAGTTTAGGTTCATTTCAAACAAGTTCTATTACAAGTACAAACCTAACTTGACCACCTAGTACAACTAGGAGGCCTAGGAGGCTTACCTAAACATTGTAGGAGGCAGAGGAACAAGTTGGTTCTCCATAGAATTATTTTTGAGTAAGTCATCATCCTAATAATTTTTCTAGTTTTGTTTCACTGTTGTCTTCCATCACCGATGTAGATCCTTCTAGTTACGAGGAGGTAGTAGGTGAGTAGGTATGGTAGGATGCCATAGTGGAGTAGTACAACTCCATTAAGAATGATGTGTGGGAGATTGTGCCTAGACCAGAGGGGAAATGATTTGTTGATTCCAGGTGGTTGTACAAGGTGAAGCATGTAGCAGATGGTAGCATAGAGAAGTACAAGGTTCGGTTCACAGTGAGAGGATTCTCTCGGAGAGAAGTAGTTGACTATGAGGAGACTTTTTCCTTAGTTGCTAGGTATACTTCTATCAAGACTATTATATTTTTAGCATCAGTTTTTGGTTGGTAGTTATATTAGATGGATGTAAAGACAACCTTCCTCAATGGTGTGATTGAAGAAGTATAGATTAATCAACATAGAGGGTTTGAGGTGCATGGGCAAGAGACCCATGTGTGTAGGTTGATGAAATTCCTTTACGGGCTAAAGTAGGCATCACGTGCTTGGTACTCTAGGATTGATGAGTACATGTACGTTTGGGCTTCACCAAAGCTTCTGCAAATCCCAATATTTATTACTCATTCGATAGATCTGATATGCTTGTTTTTGTCCTATATGTAGATGACATGATACTTGCATGGAGTTCAAAGAAGCTCATTGCATGGTACAAGGGAGAGTTTCACGTGAGTTTGAGAGGAAGGACATTGGATTGATGCACTATTTTTTGGGTCTAGAGGTATGGAAGGGTACAAGTTAGGTTTTCCTTGGGTAAGGAAAGTACACAGTGAGGATAACGACAAGATTTCAAATGATGGATTGTAAACCCTTGGCCACTCCTATCATACCAAATCTGAAGTTGCATCCTTACTTGGATTCAGTTTTGGTAGATCCTTTGGTGTATATACACTTGATTGGATCTTTGGTGTATTTGGTTAATACCATACCAAATATATGTTTTGCAATGAACACTTTGAGACAGTATATGGTTGATCTGAGATAGATTATCTGGGTGGCTGCAAAACATGTGGTCCGATACTTGAAGGGCACAATACATTATGGTCTGAGGTATGCAAGAGATGGTGAGTTGATGCTATATGTGTTTGTTGACTCTGATTGGGCAAGGGATGCTAGTGACAGGAAGAGTACTTTAGGTTTTTGCTTTAGTTTGGGTTCAACAATGATATCTTGTTACAATAGGAAGCAGGATTCAGTGGCATTGAGTTCAGTAAAGACATAGTACATGGCAGCAAGCAATGCTAGTTGTGAAGCCATTTCCGTTCACAAGCTGATAGAAGAGATGACAAGTGAGATCTTGGAGCCTACTATGGTCTACTGTGATAATCGGATTTGTATCTAACTCTTTGAGAATCCAGTATTCCATGACCGCTCCAAGCACATTGACATCAGGCACCATTTTCTCAAGGACAGGGTTTAGAGGGGAGCAATGGTTCTAGAGTATGTTCTTTCACATTCGCAGGTTGCAAATATCTTTACTAAACCCCTGGCAAAGGTGAAGTTCGAGATGTTCAAGGAGAGATTGGGTTTGGGGAAGAACACTTTTCTCCCTAAGACGGAGTGTTAGATTTTTTACCTTGTTTAACTCAGATAGTATTCTCCAGCAGGGGTGCACTTATTGCAGGTCTGTACAGCTCGAGTGTGGTGCAGCAGCGAAGAAAGATCTGTACAGTGCATTGATGGCAGTGTTTGGTCTTGGTTCCTCTGCATAGCAGACTGTGGAGGAGATGCAGCTATGTAGGAGGGTATAGGACGCATGCATGCAGGTGGCAATCTTAACTTATTTCCAGATTTAACCGCTGTTCTTGATTTAGTTGTTTTTCCACAATTAGAAAGTGCAGTTTACTTCTAGTTTAGCTGCTGTTCTTATTTTAGTCTGTGTTATGTATGAGGTAAGTTTCCAGAAATAGTCAGGGCACAGGAGAGAGATGCATGCGTATTGCTTGGCTTCTACTCTGCTTCTTGGCTTCTACTCTGCTTGGTGCTCTATCCTAGGGGGTTTTACTCATGCAGGAGGCACACTATTATAGGCTAGATTAAGATTAGGGTTTAGTCTTCTAACCTAGGTGCATCACAGGCATGGAATTCATTCATTATAAACCTAGCCTCTAGTCTATAAATGAGTGAGAGGGTCTTCCACTGGGATGGTTAGTGAGTTTATGCTTTTGAGCTATAGGCTATGGCGTTATCGTTTACTGTTTTTCAGATTTAATAAAACAGTGATACAGATTTGGGAATTCGGTTTTCTGTGTATTTTCTGTTAGTGTTTCCAGTAGCATGTGTTTGTAAAATTTAGTATTCAGAGATTGCAGTTTTGATAGGGTTTCAGTTTTAAACTATCTAGGGTTTAGGTGTTCTTTTGTTAAATTTCAGATCCAGCACCCGACAATTTACTTCCTAGCAAACCCTTGCTGTAATAAACTTATTAAGCAGATTTTACCGACTAAAAAGACGGCTGAGTTTTAACAATCTAAATAAATAAATCAGCGGAAGCACAACATGAAACCATACACATTTGCACATGTAATTTTCTGGGTAAATACTCCTAGAAAAACGCCCAAGGAAAAACCAGTACCTTGTTGATTTTATTAATATAAAATCTGGGCTCCTGTCCTAGGATATTGGCCCACCTGAGAAAGATACAAAACAACAAGATAGCCTAGCCTAACACACCTCAAGATCTGTCCTTCGGTCTTGTTGGCTGCAACTCCTTTGCTGACCCTTGCTCCTTTCCTTGGACCCTGCCCCTGCATACTTGGATGAAAGTCCTTCTCCACCCAATCAATGAGATCTCCTATGTGTCTCCTCCTTTCACTTAGGCTGCGTTTGAGTTTACCCTAAATCCAAAACCCTAGATCTCCAAAGTGATCAATGGTTGAGATCAGATCTCACCTTCACTTTATGATCTAATGGCTAGGACTTAATTTAACTCACTAATGCCAAATACTTAGGCATTTGACTTAAATTAAATTACATTAATTACAAAAGTACATTTACTTTAATAATCACTTTATTAAAGTGAATCTCCCAAGTCCTGAGAGGTATTAAGGACGAATTCCACATTTAGACACAAAACCGATGTGAAGTACATGTACGATGCTACAAACATCAACATCTTTGAGATCAGAATCTGCTTACCATGATTTGTGAAATTTCAACAATAAAGGGGATGGTCTCATTTGTTAATGTTTAAGCCATTATTATAGTTCTTTGCATTTCAATAGATAACAATAGCATAAGATAGAATCACTGAGAAATACACAATCACAAGAGACACATCATTTATCCTGGGAAACCCTCATGGGGCAGAAAACCCAGCAAAACTTCCTTAATATAGATAGCCAATACAATGCCAAGAGATAACTCAAACAAGTACAAAATGTCCTCTCCCAAAGATGCGCCTTTCTCTCTCTCTCTTCTCCAACTGCAGCTCCGAAACTTGTCTCTCAATGAGCAAGTGAGTGTGTGTCTAAGTGAGGCGCTAGCCTCCTTATTTATACAAGACTGGCACGTGTGGGAGTGTCCTTTCACTGGCAGAGCCGACTTCTTCTTCTGGGTGGTTATAACCACCTTGATTATATTCCAGGGCCTCTTTGATATATTCTGGGGCCGACTTCTTCTTTTGCCTATTACAATTATATTATGACCAATCCGCAAAAGGGGATTTGGTCCTTTTACAATAGCCGACATGATCAATCCACAATGGGGATTGTTCCAATGAATAATATATCAAATAATAATAAGAATACACTTTGTAGTTACATTATTTCAACATCATTTACTCAACTGATGAATATGATGGTTGTTCTAACTGCTGACCTAATCATTAATAATTAACATTATCACTCACATTAAATTAGTACATTACATTATTTTGTAATTTCAACCTAACATTAGTTGTTTTATATAACTTTAAAATATAAACACCCAACACCTAAGACTAAATGGTCATTTGTTCTAACAAAATTTTCCTGGTTAGTGCTTATAAATTTTTGAGCAAAATAGTTGTAAAATTTTATTCTTTTTCATCATTCAGAAGAGACAAATAGAAACCAACTGGTATGCAGTCTCCAAAACAAATTGTAAATCATCATAATCCAAGAGCAATCAACATTCAACAACATAGATTCAATATCATACTTGAAAATCACTAGCCTATACCATCATCTGACCATGCTTCTGTTTTTTCTTTTTTGTTATTTCTCTATTGGATTCCCTTCATCACTCTATGGCGACCAATGGGGTCTGTGCCCTATAAGTACCCGATCTGATATTATCGGCCTAGACATGGGTATAAGAGTGAACCCAAAAGCCTTCAGCTAAGAAGCCATGGGTAGGGGGGAATTCTATTCCACCAAAATTACCTAGGACTTGCACCTGGCCTCAACTGTAAACGCAAGTACAAGCACAAGCACAAGCACCCCTGAAGGGCTAAACATGTCAATGGGGAAACTTGAATCCTGGTGGAGGCAATACCAGTGTCCTGATTTCACCAACCTGGCAAGTCCTTGATCATGCTTCTTGTCCTAATGTGTAGCTAAAAGCAGCCATTTCCACTTGCTACAAGTTTCACCCTTTTAGTTATTAAGGATCCTGCACATGAAAGATTGAAGACTTATTTCTAAACTAGAGCCACAAATATAAAAACACATAGGAGATTAAAAACCTACTTGAAAGTAACTCCCATATGCTAAGGTTTGACCTCGCTTGTCCAGACATGTGGTTAAACGTAGCCATTGGTTTCATCACTTTCAGAGATCAAGGGACATGTACAAGAAAGAACCAATCTTGTTTCTCAACTAGTCAAATTAATACGAGGTGGTGAACATCTAAATTGTGTACGATGTTGAAAAAATATAATTTGCTTAGTGCACCTCTTAACAAAACTCATCCCAGGTAAATGTGTTATGTAAGTAGGTCAATAAGTAAAAAATTCTGGCTAAATACACAACTGTTTATTTATAATTCACCCTGCATTACCTTGTTTTAGTAGTTATCTACAAAAGGTGTAGCACTTGTAAATATTGACTCTTGAGTGGGTAAGCCTGATTTTGTTAGTCTAGTGCTCATTAATCTTCTCATATACAAAGATGTTATTCTGGGGTTAAGTATGATCACACTCTCCTTCTATAATATGCATGTTATTATATAAGATTTAGGAAGAGCGTTAATTATGAGTGAAGTAACGGAAATGGGTTTTGTAACTCAAAGATTTGTGTCCTTTATTACACTGTTTAATCAAAAGGAGCAATGGACTTATTTTTTGCAGCTGGAACGGCCTTGGTAATCTGGCTTCTACAGAGGCAATGAGGCTATTTGTCAAAATCTTGGAGGTGATAATGATCCTACTTTTCCATTGTGTCTGGTTGCTTTCTTATCTTGTCTGTGTAACTTTCTAACCAGCAGGAAATTGCATGTTAGTCTGAAATATTGCGTAATATTCAGATCTTGCGTAGAGTTACATAAAGTGGAACTCTTTTGTCCTTGGCAGGAGGAAGATCCTGCATGGTACTCGAGGTTTCCTGAACCTGTGGTGGAAACTGAAGTAAGTGTCATTAACTCTGAGTGGGATTTTCAGCATTGCTCTCCTTTTGTAAAGCATCCGACTCAAGGAAATGTAATCATATCAGTATTGTAGGACTCGATTGGTGAGTCCAAGCCAAAATGAGTAGTCAACCTGAAACAATTGGCCATTTCTGAAAATATTGGCAGACTCACGATTTGTTCCAATAAACCACAAATCTAATGTTTTTTTCCTAACTTTACAAAAAACTTCCCTGGAGGGGCTGTGAATTTTCTTCAAACCTAGTTCACTAAATCAATTAATTTTTCTGTTAACTGATTCTGCCAGGTTTTCTTCACAAATAAATAATACACAGCAGAAAATAATAACCAGGAACTTAACAGTAAAAGATAACAGCAATCACATCACATGTACACAAGTAATTTTGGGACAATTCATCCCTAGAAAAACTCCGGAGGGAAAACTAGTGCAGCAGATTTGGATTTTATTATTATTGAGCAGGAAAATATAGAGATCTCTTACAATAAAATCATCCTAGTCGAATACAAAACCTCCTCAACAAATGTATGGCCCCCTTTTGCAAATCCTCCTGATCAGATCTGTAGGAAAAGACCTCTGCAATGCTGAAGATGTGTTCCAATCTCAGTGTAGAAGCCTCCTCTGTCTCCTTGCAAACTCTCTATCCAAACCCTCAAGCAATTCTCCTCTTTTTCTTTTCGGAAAATTGCCTCTCTCTTGTGCATAATGCACCCCTCTCCAAGTTGTTCTCCCTTTTACTCAATGAGCAAGTGAGAAACCCTATCTCCAAAAGGATGGAGGGCCAAGATTGATCATCATACACCTTATGAGATCAATGGTCAAGATTAAAAGACCATAAATTAAATTATTTCACACTTTAACTTTATAAAAAGTTCTCATTAATTCAACATTAAAATATAACCAATTTAATGTACTTTTTCCTAAGTACAATTTTAAGAAAAAGATTAACCCATCAACTTGGATAAGTTTCATTGTCCTCCTCCATGCTAGGAAGCCATGCATGGTGAAGACCTTCCTTGCTATCCAATCTCAACACTCCCTCTTAGCGAGGAAGGGATTTTGTCTCAACCACATCTTATCTCCGAACTTTTCAAACTTCTGTCTGTCAAGTGCCTTGGTGAAAATATTTTCCATTTGCTCATCAGTCTATATGTAATCAAGCCTCACGGCTCCTCTTTGTACACAATTCCGGATGAAATGATACCTGATATCGATGGGCTTGCTATGATCATGAAACACCGGATTCTCAAAGAGCTTGATGCAACTCTGATTGTCACAATGAATCATAGTAGCTTCTAGCTCTTGCCTGAACAATCCCAAGAGTAGCTTCCTAAGCCACAGTGCCTCACATGCTGCCAAGCTAGCAACCATGTACTCTACCTCAACAGAGCTTAATGCCACTGATTTCTGCTTCCTGTTGAACCAGGAAAAGATGCTCGATCCAATGCTGAAACAACAACCTGAAGTACTCTTTCCGTCCTTTGCACATCCTGCCCAATCAACATCTGTAAAGTCTGCCAATCTCACTCCGCCTGTTAGAAATGAAGGGAAAACTAGAACAGCAATATTCTTTTAAATTTATTCACTACTGTAGATATAGATCAACAATCAAAACTTAAATTTCCGAGGTAGATCAATCACAAAAATAATACAATAGATCTGAACATGTAGAAAACAATTCTAAGCTAGATCTGAACATGAAGAAATCTGATCATTAGTAATAAAAACAATTCTAAACATTAGCATAAATAGGTCTGATAATTAGCAAAGCAAAACTGAATATTACCTTGATCAAACAAAGAACAGATTTACCTTAGATGCTTGCTGTTGCCCCCTTTTCTGTATGCTCAGAAAAAACTATAAAGGTCATGGATCAAACCCTTGAAGGGTATATATCATCATGATCTATGTGGATAGTTTTGCCAAGAAGAACTGGGTATATCTCAAAGACCAATCAACATAAGTAAAGGGCTAATACAAAAACCCCAATGACCAAACTAGAGGCTGGAATAAAACCCCTAACAAAACTGTCCAAAGGATATAGGATTGCTACAACAAATAGGCAACTTAGGGTAGCAGTCATAGGGTTGAAACAAAGGGCAGCACTGTCCAAACTTGTGGCTGAACTAAACCACTAACAACTCTAAACAAGGCTGTCCAAAAATTGCTGGAATGCTATAGGAAATAGGCAGCTATATTGCTGCCTCATCCAACCCAGAAAAGGGCACTAGGCTGTAAGTTAGGGCAGCCTACAGGTGGCACTTGAAAAGAGAAAGACAACAACACAAGAGGCAACAAAAATATACACAGGTGACTCTAATAGCAAGGAGGGTAGCACCAACAATAGAAGAAAGGTTGCTGTAATAGAACGCACCAGTGACAGCCTAAGACAGTGGCGACCAAGGGGAGTCCTAGCGTCAGCGTAGGAAAGCATCAACAACAAACAAGGAGGAGCTAGGAGGGGGGCCACGACACCTGTAGCAGCAAAAAGAGAAACCAAGGAGGGCCGAACCCTCTACCAGCAAAGCCAAGGTAGCCGCACCCTTCAAACAACAAGAGAAAGCTCCAAAGAGGATAGCCGTACCCTCCACCGGCAACAAGAAGAGAAACTGTAGCACCAAATAGCCGTACCCTAACCAAGAACTGAAACACGGAGAGGCCGTAGCAAAATTCAGACCAAGAGTAGTGTGCGTGGAAAAATAAGCGAGGGGTGAGGTTCTTTTTATAGGTTAGGAAGGGGGTTAGGGTTAATTAAATTAACCCTACATTTTAGGGTTAATTAAAACCCAATTAAAAACAAAATAAAAATAAGTAATATTTTAATTAATAAAAATATTAATTAGAAAGTCAACAAGTCAAAGTGACTAGAAAAGACCAACACCAGAAAAGACATTAAGGAGGACGTGGCCCAAGCAAGGGGAGGCAACAAGACAAAGTCAAAGGGGTCTTCTTCAATGGCAAGATGTCCACATAAGTCTCATGATAACTTATAAGCTTTTATCATCCCAGCATAAGAGGAATGTCACTCATGTGATCATGTCCTTCTTAACTGCTCCTAGGTCTCATGGACCATCCCGGGAGAGAAGAAGATCACACACCATCTCGTCTTGGCATTTAACTAAGAACCACCTGGTCCTAGACTAGGATACACTAGAACACATCTAGGGGCCCTAGATCTCCACTAGGGTCTTATCCACCAAGGTACACAACCAAGGATCAATCCAAGCATGAGCAAGGATTCCCTGGAACAGATCCAGGGGCCCTAGAACATATCTAGGGACTTACATCATCAAACAACTTGGTCCTTGACCAAGAACTACCTGGTCCTAGACCAGGATACCCCAAAACACATCTGGGGGCCCTAGATCACCACTAGGGTCTTATCCACCAAGGTACACAACCAAGGATCAATCCAAGCACCGAGCAAGGATTCCCTTGAA
>ML788823.1:570319-592652 GCA_009831015.1 Picea engelmannii
TAGAAAAGACCAACACCAGAAAAGACATTAAGGAGGACGTGGCCCAAGCAAGGGGAGGCAACAAGACAAAGTCAAAGGGGTCTTCTTCAATGGCAAGATGTCCACATAAGTCTCATGATAACTTATAAGCTTTTATCATCCCAACATAAGAGGAATGTCACTGATGTGAGTCCTTCTTCTTAATTGCTCCCAAGTGTCATGGACCATCCCGAGAGAGAAGAAGATCACACATCATCTTGTCTTGGCATTTAACCAAGAACCACCTGGTCCCAGACCAGGATACCCCGGAACACATCTGGGGTCCCTAGATCTCCACTTGGGTCTTATCCACCAAGGTACACAACCAAGGATCAATCCAAGCACGAGCAAGGATTCCCTAGAACACATCCAGGGGCCCTAGAACACATCTAGGGACTTACATCATCAAACAACTTGGTCCTTGACCAAGAACTGCCTGGTCCCAGACCAGGATACCCCATAACACATCTGGGGGCCCTAGATCACCATTAGGGTCTTATCCACCAAGGTACACAACCAAGGATTAATCCAAGCACCGAGCAAGGATTCCCTGTAACACATCCAGGGGCCCTAGAACACATCTAGGGACTTACATCAAGAACCCCAACAATACACTGGGGTCCTCACTAGGGTCTTTTGCCATGGCTCTAATTGCTTGGTCCCAGACCAAGAACCCCAGGAGTGCACTGGGGGCCTTAGATCTCAGCTAGGGTCTTATGGCATCCTCTCGGAGAATGGCTCTTGCAGCTACTTAATTTTAACAGCACCACTACGCTCATATAACAATCCGTACTCCACTGTGCCACTGAGGTAGCGAAGCACATGCTTCACAACTATCCAATGTACTCTCCCAAGGTCCACCATGAACTGACTTAAAGAGTTTACTGCAAAGCTGATATCTGGCCGAGTATTGACCAGATACATGAGCGATCTAATTAACTAACGATACACAGTGGGGTCTATTGTCTTTGAATCTGATGCATCCATCTTCCTCCAGTTTGTGACTACAGGCGTGGACATGGGCCTACAATCTATCATCCTAAACCTACGCAAGATCTCCACTGTATACTTCCCCTGTCCCAAGAAGAAGCGCCCATCCTGCCGCCAGACCTCCAGACCAAGGAAGTAATGCATCAACCCAAGGTCTTTCATCTCAAACTCAGCTGCAAGGTTGACCTTGCAATCTACTATCAGCTGCTCATCCCTTGTTAGAAATAGGTCATTTACATATAACACCAGTATGAGAGGCACCTCCCCTGCAAGAAAATACAGGTTTGGATCAACCTTGCTCCGTTGGAAACCCATCTCCCTCAAGTAGCTATCTATCCTCGAGTACCATGCCCGAGGTTCTTTCTTGAGCCCTGTATCGCACAATCTGTACTTGCCCAAAGCCCAAGGCAAGTAAGACAAGATTGGTGTAACAAGGGGGTGACCTATCACTGTCACCTTAATAGGAAACCCCTTTCTGTTTAGGAGTATGTTATAACTTATGTTTACCCCAAGGGAGACGTCCCTAGTGACCTAAAGGGCTGATGAAACTAAGATAAGGATGCAAGAATACCTCCGTCTCACTGGTCACTCAAATCAAAAGGTCTTTATGTCTTAAGAGATGAAGCAAATGTAACAATTGAAGTGTAGCTGCCCAGAACAAGACAAGCAGCAAAACTATGGCAGATTCAAGTACAAAATGGTGTTAGTGCTTCGATAAGACAATGAACCTTTGAAATATGTGCTGGCTGATATAAAATTGCAGCAACATGAAAGTTTACAACAACACTAAGTATTTTATAACAGCTGCAAGAAATATGCCTCAAAATTGCTTGAAAAGACAATGAAAAGACAATGAAAAGGTAGCTTTAACTAGGAAAAATGATAATCAATCATCACAAACAATTTTTGAAGTGTCTAGCTAGCATTAAAGGTCAGTTTTGTAGAAAATTTGCTGCAGTTAGATGGCTGTAGCAATCTTTTGTAACATCAACAAATATATTAGTAATCTAAGCTAAACTAGGGTTAGAGATAGTTAGTAAAAGCTTAGGAGAAGAGTGTTTGAGTGTTTAATCAATCCTGCAATAAGAGAGAGGTTAGAACTAGTGCCTTTTAGGGCTTATGGAGTAAAGTGGACGACTTCTTCCAAGGCTGCAAATCAATTTTGATAGTGCACAAAAGTCTAAGAGGGAGAGTGCATAGGAGTAGTAACTTAAGTTCCCCTATGCATTTTCCTCAAGAAACAAGATACTAGGGTGTATGCAATTCTAGGCCCTAACACCTTGCTCTCCTTAGGCTTCTTGTGGGATAAAAACTTAGGCAAAGATAACTAGGTCAATACCTTAGAGTGCTAGCAAATTAGGGCTCTCGGGTTTCACTAGCCACTAGATCAATTCAATGAAAAGCTTGACAAATAGAAAGTAAGAAGATAGCAATTTAAGTTCCTTACTTCAAGCATTAAGTATACCGTACAATCTCATAATTTTGTATGAGCAACTAAAACCATACATAAACCATTCAATAGATGACAAAAATGCAGATTTTACCTCCTTGCACCAAGAATAATCATGAAAATACCATGCAAGATCACCATAAAAGCTTCCAAGATTGATCCAACTTGCAAAAATCAGCCTTATACAAGAGTGCGCCTCACAATTTCAGCCAGTAGCCCTTACTAGGGTGCAAATTTCAGACCTCTTCTCTTGTGTGAGGAGTTGTTGTGTGAAAATGAATGTACTTTATGTTTATTTATATAAAATTGGTGGCCTTTAATTAATTTTAGGTCAAATAAAGACCGACCTAGCCAATTTACAAATAAATTCGATTTAGATGTAAATAAAATTAATTATCATCTAAAGACACTTCCAAGGGTGACGTCATGCCCTTCTAGGGTGACATTGAGCCCCTTAGGTGGAACGTTGGGCCTGAAAGGTAGGGCGCTTGGCCTCCAAAGGCCCCAGATGAAGCCCACACATGCCACTAGGCTCATAAACACCTCCAAAACAGAAACCCTAGCTCTGGATGACGTCCATGGTCATGATGGTAACTTCATGGGTCTTCTAGGGCCAACGTCCATGTGAAAGAGCAAGATCCCCTTGGGTCTAGGTCTGCCAGGGTGCCTCCAAAGGCAACGTCCTTCTTTCTTTCTGGTGCAAATCTCTGATGTCTTCTTGCCCTTGGCTGGGGTTACAACATCCATCCATGGGCTTTAAGCCCCCATGAAGGTTCGAGCTAATCATTCCCTCACGTGTACCTGTTCACCGGGCAAGATCTTGCAGCAACAAGAAGTACGCTTTCCAGGGGTTCATAAGTCACAATGATCATAGCATGTAAATCAAATCCAATAATTAAATTACCGAAACATGTGCATCAAACCCCCCTTAACCCAGACAAATGCTCAAAGATGTTATGGAATTTGACAAGTTAGGTTTGGAGAAGGTCTCAGGGTGTCCTATTGGGCTAACCTTCATTAAGTTTTGGGTGTTTCCCAGGTGGAAGCCAATCCACGTCATGTAAGTGTATGAGGTGGCATAAGGTAAGTGTTTGGGCATGGGGTGCAGTAATAACAGGGAAATGTAGGTCTTACCTGTGGGTGCCTTTGTAGAGGGAAAATTGCACCTTGTCATAAATGCTATTGTTTCCTACCCCGTTCATTGCCTTTTATTCTTAGCTTTAGCTATTTTGATCTTTTGCTTTTGTGCTTCAAGGGAAAAGTTCAGGGCCACTGTCCTGGCTTGATGACCAGAGGTGACATTGTTATCCACAAACATTTCACGGAGATGAGAAGGCTGGCTCGTGATGAGACCCCCTTTCTCTTGGCTATGCCACCAAGAGCCACTACCTTGGTTTGGTGACGAGATAGGAGGTAGTGTCATATCGTTACATGCCCATGGTCATAATAGGCCTGCTCGTGATGAGACCTCCTATCCATCAACTAGTACCTTGAGTGTTTATTTATCTTATGGGTTCCTTTTTCTTATTGAGAAGCTCTTTATTGCTTTCTCAGGAATCCCTGGACGAAGCATCTCAAAGGTTTCAATATTGTCTTTAAACTCTTGCCAGCTAATTTTACCCTCTGGGCCTTTAGCCTCTTCTTCCCAGAAGGCAAGGTACAACCCTTCCTAGTGTGGCCAATCCCAATGCTTGAACAAAGGTGAGGGGAGATGAGAGGAATAAAGATGGAAAGTGGTAAGTATGGAGGAAAACGGGCGATGACCTTTCAAAGA
This sequence comes from Picea engelmannii, assembly GCA_009831015.1. Classification (NCBI taxonomy): domain Eukaryota; kingdom Viridiplantae; phylum Streptophyta; class Pinopsida; order Pinales; family Pinaceae; genus Picea; species Picea engelmannii. The sequence goes on from ML788823.1 coordinate 574,552, forward strand.
CCCACCCAGTAGCAACCCATCCTAAAGGGAGATCAACTTACTAGGGAACAATGTCACCCTTCCAGGTATGAACAAGTCAAAGAGCATAATTTCCAAGCAAACGTTATGAAATGAAGGAGAATTCAATGCAACATATTCAAGTGCTTCAATAATCAGAGTGACACATACCATGATACTCATACTCATTACCTCGTGGAGCAAGACTTACTGCTACTTCAGGACCAAGTTGGTGGGATGGATACTGCTGCTGCTGATAAATGGGCTGCACTGAAGAAAAGAGGGGCACTCCGAGGCCATGCTCAAGTCATCCGACTCTCGACACTCCATGTATAGGACTTGTGGGCCTCGAGATATGATCTCCTTAGTTATCCCTAGGGTAGGGGATAACAAGCCCATACAAGGCTCTCCTCATTCTACACACATGTGTCTCTTTGCTGCCTACCTCAAATCCCTCTGGCTGCTCAACACATACCTCTTCCTCAACAACTCCGTTAAGGAAAGCAGTCTTCACGTCCATCTGGTGAATGTGCCAGCCCTTTTCTGCTGCCAACAATATGACAGCTCAGATTGAGGAATACTTGGCCACCGAGGCGAAAGTCTCCTCATAGTCAACTCCTAGTGGAAAAATTCGGCATCGGCAAAAACTCGGCAAGGGTCCTGAAAACATTGCCTCGGAAAAACTCGGTGAAAAAATCGGAAAAATTCGGAAAAACTCGGCAAACATTAAAAAATACATAATTTATTCATTTTTTTTCAAAATTTTAAACATTTTTCAATATATCAAGCAACAACAACATCATTTAAACAGATAGGCACATAAATATGGAGAAAGAACCGATACATCAAAGTCATTACTGAAAGTTTGAAACCAATACAATTTTTTTTTTTTTTTCCGATTTATCGATTTTTTCCAATCTGTGGCGAGTTTTACCGATTTTTTCCGAGTTTTGCCGAGTTTTTCCCGAGTTTTTCAAAAAAACACGATTTTTTCAAAACCCAAAAAATCGTGATTTCCTAGATTTTTGCCGATTAATCGGCGATTTCTTCTACTAGGAGTCAACTCCCTCTCGTTGTGAAAACCCTTTGGGCCATAAAACGGGCTTTGTACTTGTCCACGCTTCCATCTACTGCATGCTTGACCTTGTAGATCCACTTGGATCCAACCACCTTCTTTCCTTCTGGCCCGGGCACCACCTTCCATACATCATTCTTCATAATGGAGGCATATTCCTCCATCATGGCCTCCTGCCACACTCCGTGCTGTGTAGCCCGCTCATAAGTGGAAGGCTCTGCATCAATGAGTTCCTTGTGAAGGGTAAACAATCCTCCTTTGGGGTGAGGTATAATAGCTTTGGACCCTTGGTCTTGGAAGCTCCTGGTCAATTGTTCTATCAAGTCTTTGTAGAGTAGAATTTCCCAGCTACTTAAAGTGTCTATCACTATTACATCGATCTTGAAAGAGACATCAGGGCAAGCATGGAAGGCAACACTTAGGTCTTTGATAACGCCTCGTGTGAAACCATCTTGCGTGTTTGGTTGTGATATATTGAGACCTAGTTGGTACATAACCCTCTCGGTCATAATGTTTCTAGGGGTATCTGGGTCAAAAACACAATTATGGAGAAGTAAATCGTTGATTTGGAGGGTAACATAAAAAGGTGTAGGTTCTCCATATTTCGTTCCCATACTCCCAACATGGTAGACAACGGGGAATTCCTCTTCACAATCATCTTCCTCATCGATTTGTGAAGGTAAGTATTCAATATGTCCAACCTCAAGATCTCCAAAGGTATCTTGAGGAGGGTTCAAAATTCAAATCCTTAGGGGGCTCATTTTGTTGTGAAAATAAGGAAGCATCTTTCATGTTTGAGAAACCCGTGCTCCATTTCCTAGGGAAAGTGTTATTTTCTACCTCTAGAATCTCTGGGAAGCCATGCTCTAGTTCTCCCATGCTTTCCTTATTCAACTCCAAGATGTCATCATTGTTCAAAAGTTGACCTGATGAATGGAATCGCTGAGCTTAAAATTTTCTTCAATTAGGCAAGCAACATCTTGTGCTTCCTCTAAGCTTATAGGAGATCGGTTTTTAAGGGTAAATTATAATTCTCCTTGAAGGGAATTTAAATAGTGTTGAAGAATAGCGTCCACTTGATGAAATTTGGGCTCAAGTCAGCCAATTAGCGTGTTGAACCTATCATTAAATTCCCTAACATCTTCATTATTTTGTTTGCAGATTTTGAGGTATTGGGAATAAAGGGAAGCCATATTTTCCTCCATACCCCATCTCTTCAAGAAAACTCGTTAAAAATCTTCACAGGTTTTGATACTTTTAGTAGGGAGTTTTGTGCTCCATTTTCTAGCCTCTCCAGTGAGTGAGGCAAAAAAAAGTCTCATGAAAGTGTAAGGGTGTTCCTTCCCCGACAAATGGAATGCGCAACTCTCACAGAACTTAGTCCAATGTGTGTTACCAATGGCCTCGGTTTCCCTTGCAAATGTGGGTATCTAGGAATTTGCATCTTTCGGGAGATCATGTAATCCTCCTTGGATACTTGCCAATTCTAGAGGGTCAAAGAGTTCTTGAGGAGCCCATTTAGGAGGGGCCATGGGGACAACAAGAATTAAAGGATAATAAGGTGTATACTGACGTCCGCTACGGGTCGTCATTAGTGGAGTCGCCAGATAATTTTCTTGAAACTATCAAAGGGATGAGGGGATCAACCTCGATGGAGTCGCCAGGTAAGCTTTGTAAGATCAAGGCTTTTGAGGGAAAGGCTTACCGAAAAAGTGTCGTTGAGGAATATTGACTCAGTGTTCCCCGGGTGCGGCACCAAAATGTTATCACACAATTTGTACTTGCCCAAAGCCCAAGGCAAGTGAATACAAAATTGGCGTAACTAGGACTGACCTATCACCGTCACCTTAATAGGTACCCCTTTCTATTTAGGAGTATGTTAGAGTACCCCAGGGGAGATGTCCCCAGTGACTTGAGGGTTTGAGAAGGCTAAGGCAAATGATACAAGAAAGACCCTCCCCTCTCACATGTCACTCAAGTTAAAAGGTTCTTTATGTCTTATTAAAGAGGAAGCAAAAGAGTAATATTGTGTACCTGCCTAGAACAAGACAACAAAAGAGAAAATGGCACTTTTCGAGTACCAAAATGATAATCAATGCTTCATAAGACAATAAACACTTGAATCTTATACTACCTGATATGAAATTGTAGCGGTACAACAATTTACAATAGCAAAGATAAAATTGCAACAACCACAATAAATATGCTTCAGAATGTTTGATAAAAGACTATGAATGATAGATTTGACTATGCCAATTGATACTCAATAGTCACAAGCAAGTTTAGCAAGATCTAGCTAGCACAAGATGTCACTTCTAAGGTGAGATTGCTGTAGCAATCTTTTGCAACAACAATAAGTTAATCACTAAAATAGGATAGCCTAGGGTTAGTAGAAGTTAGTAGGTATTCAAAAGAAGATGTTCTAAAAATTGTTTGATCAATCAACACTTGTAGCGAGAGATTAGTGCCTTCTAGGGTATTGGAGTCAATACTAACAACAACAAATCTTAGAGGAAGAATACAGTGATAATATTTAATCTAAGGGATGGAGAAGATGAGGGAGGTGTTAGTAACCTAAGGCCTCGAACATCTAAGTCTTTAAAGGGGTAATTGCTAGAAAGTAAGTAAGCTTAGGCCCTAGCGATTCCCTTTTTCCTTAGACAAATCTGAAGTAAAATATACAAAGGCAAGTGAGGTAGGGTTACTAGAGTGCTACAATGGTAGGGCTCTAGCATCTACTTCTAAGTAGGTGTTCTTTAGCAATCTTTAACAAGTGGAAAATTGTAGAGAAAAAGATAACAACATATGTTTTTCCCCTAAGGTTTCAAGCAACAAGCAATTTCATAATCTTAGGTATGAAATAAGTAAAGCTTACGACAAACATTCATCAAAGTAAATAAAATGCATATTTTCTACTTACTTCACCAAGAATAATCAAGCATAAACCCTAGTTGAAGATCCTCCACCATGAAAATAGCCAAGAAACACCAAAAATTGCCTCCTCCAAGAAGCGCGCCTAGAATTTCAGCCAATAACCCTTGAAAAGGGCACAAATTTCAGACCACACACTTGTGTGATGAATGAATGATGAAAAAATGAGAGTTTTTCTCTCTTATTTATACAATACTTATGACCTTTAATTAAAATTAGGTCATCAAAAGGCCAACATGGCCAAATTACATGAAAAATCCATTTTTTACACATTCAAATAATTAAACCCTAAAATCACTTTTAGAGGTGACGTCATGCCCTTCTAGGGTGACATTGAGTCTCCTGGGTGGAACGTTGGGCCTCATCTGCAAAACGTTAGGCCTCCCAAGGCCCTAGTTGATGCCACACGTGCCAATTAGCACACAACTGCCTCCATAATGCCAATCCTGATGCTGGGTGACATCTAGGGTCACAAAGGTGACGTCATGGGCCCCTTCTAGTTTTCTGGTACATCTGGTACTCTGGTACTTCTGGTACTTTGTGAAAACTAGGGTTTCACTTTTCAGAGATCTACCCACTGAAAAGGTGTGCTGAAGGTGCCAAAGAGTTCCTTGGGTTAGGGCGCACTTTTCTAGATGGTTTTGAGGCTGAAAATCTTCTTCAATAAAAAGCCCTAATTTTCATGTACGACAACAATGACGTTTTTCTTCTTCTTTTGAAAGATACTCTCTTCATCTTAGCTCCGATACCATGTTAAGGTTTAAGCTTTTATTAGGTTTCTTTTCAATTTACTAGATAACCATAACATAGATAGGATCATTGAGAAATACACAATCACAAGAGACACATCATTTATCTTGGGAAATCCTCATGGGGGAGAAAACCCAGCAAAAAACTTCCTTAATATAGATAGCCAATACAATGCCAAGAGAATAAACCAAACAATACAGAAAGTCCTTTCCCAAGTAGTGCACCTCTCTCTCTCTCTTCTTCTCCAACTGCAACTCCAAACTTGTGCTCTGATGATCAAGTGAGTGAGTGAACAAATGAGGCGCTGGCCTCTCTTATTTATACAATCTGGCAGGTGTTGAACTGAGGTGTCTTTTCACTGGCAGGGTTGACTTCTCATTCTGGGTGGTTATAACCACTTTAATATATTCTGGGGGCCGACTTCTCATTTAGCATATTACAATTAGGGTTTGACCAATCCGCAAAAGGGGATTTGGTCATTTACAATACCCGACATGATCAATCCACAAAAGGGGATTGATCTAATGAATAATACATTAATAAAAAATAGAATACTCTTGCAGTTACAATATTTCAACATGGTTACCATGCCAGGACAGTGTCCCCCAACTTTTCCCTTGAAAAGGAAATCAAAAGCAATAAGACTAAGAATAAAAGGCATTGAATGGGCTAGGAAACAATGGCATCCATGATAAGGTGCAACTCGCCCTCTACAGAGGCACCCACGTGCAAGACCTACATTTCCTTGATATCACTGCACCCTTTGCCGAAACGTTTCCCCTATGCCACTTCACACACACTTACATGACCTAGATTGGTTCTCACTTGGGAAACACCCCAAACGTAAGGAGGATTAGCCCAATAGGACTTCCTGAGACCTCCTTCAAACGTGACTTGTTAAACTGCATAACGTCTTCGAGCATTTGTCTGGGTAAAGGGGGGTTTTATGCACATGTTTGGGTAATTTGATTATTAAATGTGATTGACATTGCTATGATACCTGTGACTTATGAGCTCCTGGAGGGTGTACTTGTTGCTGCTGCAGGACTTTGCCTGGTGGACAAGTACATATGGGGAATGATTAGGTCAGACCTCCATGGGGTTGAAAGCCCAACAAATGGATGCCGTGACCCCACCAGGGGGAAAGGGAAACCAGAGGCTTGCACTAGGAAAAAGGAAGGACGTTGCACCAGGGACACTCTGACAGACCTAGACCCAGGGGGGTTTTACCTTTACACTTGGATGTTGACCCTTGACGGGACATGACGTCATCATGTTGACCTTGATGTCATCCAGAGCTGGGGTTTGCAGTTATGAGGGCAGTTGTGTGCTTGTTGGCACGTGTGGCATCATCCAGGGCCTTTGGAGGCCAAACGTCCTGCTTCTGGAGCCCAACGTTCCACCTTGAGGGCTCAACGTCACCCTAGAAGGGCATGACGTCACCTCTAAAAGTGATTTTAGGGTTTAATTATTTGAATTTGTGTAAAAACTGGATTTTTAATGTAATTTGGCTATGTTGGCCTTTTGATGACCTAATTTTAATTAAAGGTCATAAGTATTGTATAAATAGAGATAAAGTTATCTCATTTTTTCATCATCACTCATCACACAAGTGGTGAAGTCTGAAATTTGCGCCCTTTTCAAGGGTTATTGGCTGAAATTTTAGGCGCACTTCTTGGAGGAGGCTATTTTTGGTGTTTCTTGGCTATTTTCATGGTGGAGGATCTTCAACTAGGGTTTAAGCTTGATTATTCTTGGTGAAGTACGTAGAAAATCTGCATTTCTTTATTGTGAATGAATGCTTATGGTGAATTTACTTGTTTCATATCAAAGATTATGAAATTGCTTGCTTGAAACCCTAGGAGAAAGACATATGTTATTATCTTTTTCTCTATAATTTTCCACCTGTTTAAATTTATCAATAAAGCACCTTATCAAAGAAGTAGATACTAGAGCCCTACCATTGTAGCACTCTAGTAACCCTACTTCATTGCCTATTGCATATTTTATTTCAAATTGTCTAAGGAAAAGAGAAATCGCTAGGGCCTAAGTTTCCTTACTTTCTAGCAATTATCTCTAGGACTTGGATGTTTGAGGCCTCGGGCTACCAACACCTCTCTCATCTTCTCCATCTCCTTTGACCAAGTATTATCATTGCTATTTATCCTAAGAGTTGCTGCTGTTATCATTGACTCCATTACCCTAAAAGGCACTAGTCTATTCACTATAAGTGATTGATTGATCAAACAACTTTCAAACCATTTTCCTTGGAGCATTTACTAACTTCTACTAACCCTAGATTATCCAAATTCACTAACTAACTTGCTGCTGTTGCAAAAGATTGCTCCAACCATTTTAATATTTTTTCGTTCGTTCCGTACAACCGCCGTACCGCCGGAAAAGTGAGGGGATTTGCAAATTTAAAAAAAAAATAAAAAAAGAAAGACTCAGCCAACAACTTTTGACAACGAAGACCTTTCCTGGATGGATTTGGATCCCCAGACACATCAAGAGAATGTGTGCACTGATGTTGCAACTGTATCTTTGCCTTCTGGACCAGGGGAATCAAGCCAAGCTCGGAATCCCCCTATTGAGTCTACTCATGTTTAGCAATGAGGATGTAGATGATGACTCTGAGTTTGAGTCTTAGTCCAAGTCTGAGTCCTTTGAGCCTGAGTTTCAGTATGCAGATTTAGACTATTAGATTGTGTAGTCTCTACTCTCTAGCCTCTAGCCTAGACTCTAGAGTTATTTTTGGACTTTATAGGCCATTTAGAGCCTTTTTGATGATGTATTTTGGTTCAGAATCCAGATATTCATATGACTACGGAGTGCACTTGCCACTTACTGTTAATGCTATTTTGGTTTTATACAATGTTACTTGTTATATATATATGAGAAACTTTGCAAATTTGTGTATAATGGTTTGGATTCACATGAATGCACATGAATATGTATTTGTTTTTCAAAATTTGAATATTTTATGTATTTTTAGTGACCGGTTTTTTCCCGGTTCTGGTTCGGTTCTGGTTTTTGGGGTGGACCGGTTCAATGACTGGTCCGGTTCTGGTAACTTTGCTTTGGGCAAATGCAAATTGTGCGATAACAGTCGCTAAGTGAGTAAAAAATAAAGTAAATCAATAAATAAAAACTCACCACTATTGTTATACTATTTAAGGATTGATGATGTCCCCGACAATGGTGCCAATTTGTTATTTCTTAGATATGCTCTGTGTAAACCTAAGAAACAACTACGAGTAAGTAGCCTAAGGTCATTGCTAATTAATCCTCCATTCAGATTGTTGTTTCTCTGGTGATAGGGGGGCATCCCTAGTATTCATGCACGGTCAATCACTTATAAAATCTGCATGGTTAGTATGAATGATCAAGACATAAAATAATTATCCTTGATATGCATGCAAGCAACCAAGGACACAAGAAAGCTTATAATTAATTAATATGAGAGAATTCCAATTCACAATAGCTAAATATGGAAGAAGGAAAGATGCTGGACATTCCCTTTAAATGATTGAAAAAAAATCAAAGTAAAGGCACTTACGCCAGCCACACCATTGCACAAAACAAGACTATTTAACTATCGAATTCGAAGGGCTGTGAAGAAACTGCATAGTCAAACTCTATCACTGTATTAGTCAAAAGATTGTTTGCATCATGGAGACAAAATACAAGACTGGTTACGATAGTATGCATTGCACAAAGTGTAGGCAGTAGTGAGAGAAAGAAAAGATGAAAGAGGAGGCTGTCTGCTCACTGAAAAAATCTAACTCAAAATATAGCCATTCGCCTTGCTCTTATAACTCCAAATTCCCAAAAGTGGGCAACTTGCTCTTGCAATATGTGATTATTGTTAAGTGGTTGTTTTAAATAAAGAAACTGCTGCAAACTATCTAAATAACAGCCATAAATATGGCTCAAACTCCCACTACACAAATAGCAAAAGGAGGTCAACCTCTCCCAAATAAACTACGATTCATGCAATCTCCCTGAATTCGATAAATAAATATGAGAGGTCGACTTATCTCAAGCTAACTAGGTTGCCTCCATAAACAAAATTTCTAAAATCAGTGATCTCCCAAAATAAATTTCCATCTCCCATGCAAACTAACCCATGATGTCACCTTGGCCAAAAATACTCATCTCCCAATCTCGCAGTTTTCCAAAGTTAGCAAAGAGGAATCAATTGACCTAGGCGCCCTTCTTTTCCAAAAATAAAAATGAGTCATCCACTGAAAATATAACTGGAGTCATGAAAAATCAACTTCAGCAAACTGCCAAATATACTCAAGGAAGGTGCCTAGGGTTTTTTTGATGAGATAAGGTTGGAATGGTTGCCATGTGTCCCCTGAAAAGCTTCCACTTGCTCATTCCACACCAGTTCGCAACTACTCATTGGAATCAAGAGTATGGTACCCCCACCTACTAAAAATAGCACTGCTAAATATAGACATGCCAAAAATAGCAGTCCGACTCCTAAAAAATAGGAAAGACAAAAAATGAAGGGAACTTCTATGAGATCACTTCCAAATATAGCATGCCTAAAAACAGGCACTGCTAAAAATTACAACATCTCGTATGCCAATGAAATTAGTCTCATTGGACTCAATTTTCTGTAAGGAGTTCAAATCTATGCTCAGAATCGCCATATGAGCCCTAAAACCCTAATTGCTAAAAAAACAGTGTCTCGCTTGTCACCTGAAAAAAGCTCATCGACATTATGAGCTCGCAAGGATAAAAAATATGTGATCAACTTTGACATGCAAACCTCCTAACTTGGGATCCTATAAAATAGGAAAATTGCTAAAAATAGCAATTTCCTCCAAAACTGTTGAACATGCCTCTGAAATGCCTATGATCTTTATGAAACCTGATGTACCTGTCATTGAATACCAGCCTGATGAAAGGTAGCTGGAACTGAACCCACCAGTTGCACAGCTAAATCTGGGGGTTAACACTGACACGATAGAATTTTATAACAAGGATCAAATAGAAATAATTTTTTCATATTGGCATTTTACCATTTTGGATGATGACATATGGACTAAGTACTTTGAATTCAAATTTTTATATTATACGAACTTTAAAACTCACTGCAATGAAGGAAAATAGTCTATCAATGAATCTGAAGCTAAGCTATGGCATTTTGTACTGAAGCATCGATGTTAATATCAGACAGTGAGAAATTGTTTCACTGTAGATCTTGGTACAAATGTCTTTGACTACTTTGGTGCCATGTTTCTCCCTTCCACCTTTTGAGTGCAAATAAGAGGGAGGTTTACATTGTTGTACTGAAGCATCAATGTTAACATCAGCCAATGAGAAATTATTTCAATAGACCTTGGTACAAATGTCTTTGATTCATGATGTATTGATACTTATTATTGAGTGTTGATGAAAAGAAGGGCTGTCCTGTCAGCCTAAGCATGCTAAGGTGTTTGAATGTGCCAGTGTAGAAAAATGATGAACTAATTTAAAAACAACTTCAAGTTCACAAAATTGACCTTCTGAATTGCCATGAAATATTCACAGTTTTTTGTTAATCACATTCTCTTGGGCATGCTCAATTAAATTACGATAGGAACTCTTATCCTTGCATGCTCATTAAACTTTCATTGTAACAGTGTAACCATATATGCCCCTTTGCATGTTCCCGACGAAGGAAACCTGAACTGTAAATGACTTGTTTCAAGTATTGGGTTGTTATTTTAATAATTTCATTCATTGGATTTAGCTTCATAAGTATTGAAGTTGGAAAARCAGATTGTGAAAAAATATTCTGGTGCATGTTTATTGCCAAAATTTATTAAAACTTGAATTCATTTCTAAAGCAAGATGAAGTAGTGGCAATCTTTTTATTTCTCCATATTTTTTTGGGGCTTCTTGGTACCTGGTGAGGTTGAATTGTGCTGTGTTTTGAGATCAATTAGATAATTATTGACTGAGAACTTGCCATCACCTAGTACTAGGATGCACATGATTTTGTCAGCATATCGGAATTTGTTGCTGTATCYAAAGTGAAATTATTTATATAATATGGTGTACATTTAATGATTTTGTGACAGAGTCTATCGATAGCCTCAGCTGCACATGAAAAAAATTCCCATTCAGCTCCTAATGGGATTCCCAAAGAAAATGGAGGTTCTGTGGAGGCAGAAGATAAGGATATTGTATTGGAAGGTCTATTATCAGTTCGAGCTTATGACCAGTGGGTTGCACCGCCATTATCTTCTCGGCCCCCAACAGTTCGCTATCAGGTTGGACCAAGGATGTTTCTTTTGAGCTGTTGCTTTGGCTGTCATGTTTTATTTTTATTTTAATCTTGAGGAATCCATGGCTAGCATCAAGTAGAAGATCTGATGCCATTCCATCTGTATTTTCTTCAATTATTAGCTTACTGCCTATTCCTAATTTTTTTCTAGGGTTTACCTCTTGTGCTTACCCATTGTACTCTTTATTTTTATTTATATTTGTTCTTTGTGCCTAAGAGTTGCCTTCTGTACTCTCACATTGCCATTTTGACTTCTTGTACTGTCTAGTCCCATTGACCTATATTTGGTCATTTGTACACATCAGAATAATTACATTTCATTTTTTTTTTCTCTCAGGCACTATAGGCTTGTTGAGATGCATACAGTGTGCACATACAGATGTTGGTGTATGGGTATATCTCTCTCATATGTCTGCGTGCCTCTCCTCTCTCTCTCTCTATGTATATATATATATATATATATATAGAGAGAGAGAGAGAGAGAGAGAGAGAGAGAGGTTTGGGGGGGTTATTTTAAGAGATGTGTTATTATTTTCACATACATATGCCATCATTTGCCAGTTGTTAGTATTCAAGTCCTTTACTTTGAGATGCATCATATGGTTATGTTGAAAATTTTACATGGACAAATATATAGTCTTGATTCAAACCCTTATCTGAGACTCCAGTGTTGGCTTTTGTGCAGCATGCAGCAGAAGTGGTGCAGGGAAAAATGTATGTTATTGGTGGTAACTATAATGGACGTTATCTAAATGATATTCAGGTTGGTTTTTGAATTCTAAGGGGCATGAGATTATGTCCTTATCTTTTGAGGGATTTATGCATCAGGAAAAATTCCAAATTGTATGTTTTCTTTGCAGATTTTGGAAGTTTGCAGCTCTTCCTTTTTTCTGTGGGTTAATGGATGCTTTTTTCAGTGCAGATGCTGGATCTAAAGACTCTGAAGTGGTCTAAGATCGAACCAAAGTTGGATCTGGGCTCTCCATCTTCTGTTGATGTTGCTTCTCAAGCAATTTTACCTCCTTGTGCTGGGCATAGTCTGGTTAGTGTGTCACCCAGAAGATGAACATGTGTTTCTATATGGAATTTATCTTGACATTGATAATATGTCGTGAATCACTTTTTGAAGAGATGTCTCTCTTATTATATATGCTTACTGAACAATTTAACTATACAGGTACGATGGGGCACCAAACTTCTTGCTCTGGGTGGGCACACCAAAGATTCTTCTGATACTGTGACAGGTGGTCTATTTGTAGTTTTCTTGAAATAGATAATTAAGTGAGATCTTGGCACAATTTTGCTTCTATGACAAGGCTTAGCCTGCTGGACTGTGTAATTTGTAGTTTCACTTTTTCTATGGTCGTATTTCAGTCTTTTGTTGATTTGTTTTTTTCCCCATATAATCATGGATGGGAAAGCCCTAGAGACTTCACCACTGTAGACAGGTGGTAACCAGGGTAAACCTCTGGTGCTTATGTTCCAAGCACCTGACCCTGGGGGGATCAAGAGAGTGAAACCCGTGACCTCCCCTATTTGGGGGAGAGATCTCATGTCTGGTTCATGATCACTTGAGCTAACTCTCGGGGCTAAAACTTCGAAGGACGTAGGGGTGGGCTTTGATCCACTTATGTGTGCACAGGTCATGAGATTATTATAATCTCTTTGGGTGCAACCATACATTCGACCACTACCTCAAGGTGACCCCATGGCTCTAGGAACAACTCTCATGGGAATTGAACCTTGCTCACTGGTGAAATACTCCTTGCTCCTCACCAATGGGTCCAACCCCTTTGGGCATTTTAAAATTAAAGGACATGGGGGTGGGATTCAATTCACTTATGTGATTTGTTAATTTGTTATTAAATTTTTTGGAAATAAACTTTTTAGCTTTAGATTTTCTGTTGTATTTACAGCCTTTGACATAATTATGTTTTTTGACAGATCGTTTAAGTTCCTACTTTTTATCAACCTGTTGTTTTGTTGTCATTTCTGTATGATGTTAGTTCAGCTGGAGCATCCCTAATGTTGTGTTTAACATTACTTTTTCTTCAGTTAGGGCGTTCGATACAGAGATACATACATGGTCTATATTGAAGTCATATGGAAAACCACCAGTATGTTTCCTGTTATTATTTACTTTTTCTGTTTGTTGCTTGATTTCAAGCATAACAGGAGATGGTCTTGCAATATCAGTGGTAACAGTGCTTGTATTTATTGATCTGTTCAGTTGGCACGTGGAGGGCAATCAGTGAATCTTGTTGGGTCTACTTTGGTTATGTTTGGTGGAGAGGACTCAAAGAGGCATCTTCTAAATGATCTCCATATTCTTGATTTGGAAACGATGACATGGGATGCTATTGAAGCTGTGTAAGCAAGGCTTTTCAAGGCATTCTAGTTCATGATGTGCTGTCTTAGCTAATGACGTGTAGATGACATCTTGATACGTATGCTATTTTTTGGTATATTTTTGTATCCTTTAGGAAGCAGTTTTTAAGGGAGAATGTTCTCTAATGCTCTTTGATACTTTTCCATAGGGGCATGCCTCCAGCACCAAGGTCTGATCACACTACTGCTGTTCACCTAGATCGATATCTTCTGGTCTTTGGTGGTGGTTCTCATTCTACATGTTTCAATGATCTACATGTCCTTGATTTGCAAACTGTAAGTGATTAATATTGTTACCACTGATTTGGATGGCACACCTAATGCTAGGAATTTGCAAAATATTGACTAGAGAAATATTGGGTGTTGAAAACTGAAATGGATATAGGCTTTATAATGTATGTTTGGAGAATTGGTGTCTTTGGTTATTGTTCTATTTAAATTTTATATACTGTACTTAGGTGCCTCTATTAAATGTATGTTTGGAGAAATGAGTTCCACAGATATTTTTTTTCTAGTTACTGTGCTTGAATGCTGTCAAGTTTCCTTTAACATGTAACAACGTACTCCACCCTCCAGTCCCTAGGCAATGGTGAGATATTCCTCATGGTTCATGAAGAGCCTCAACCACAATTGCCTCATGAAGAGTGAACATGTCTTCCTCTCAACCTGGGTGGGGAGGATATCAATTCTTCCTCTCAACCACCTGAGCTATACCCAATTGACAATGAATGCAGCCAAGTCTATAAGAAAGATATTGAATTTGACCATGATAGCATTTGTTTTATAAATAATATACTGATCATTGCAACTTATGGATGATGGGAAATCTACAGCTGGAAAATAGGCACCTTATCAGTGTAGATATGTGATTCAGCCCTGAATGCAACCAAATCAAAATTAAAAACAATAGACTGTTTGCTAGCTCTTTGATGTGGTCTTATGGGACAAATACCCAGACAATAAAATCCGAAGATGATTCAAAAACAACTTTATGCTTGTATACATAAACAAGATGCTATTTGTAGATACATTAAAGGCATCCTGATCCTGATCCTGAAACAAGATCAAGGGTTTTCATGATACCTTGGATTAAGTACCTAGGTGGTATAATTGTAGGGGGGGAAGTGGAGAATGAGGTAAGAGATCATGTAAGATCATTTAGAAGGTGGTAGTTGAGAATGATGTAAGAATATCTAATTAATTCCTAATTTTACTGTAATACCCAGGTTTTGGCCTCTACATTATAATAGCTAAGATAATATGAGATAATTTTATTAATGTCCAACAAATGATCACAAATAGGTCATTGGGGCTGTAAAGTACATCAGTGTCATTACAAAGTGGGGGCACAAAGGCCACTCCTATAAAAGCATAAAAGCAGATCTAACCTGTAAGATCTAAGATCTAGACTAAATCATGTATTACTTGTAATGAGGTGGTTTATTTGATGGGCATCAAGCAAGGAGGGCTTAGTTGTAATGATTGCATCATGTTGTTGAAGTTTTACTATACAACTAGCAGTTATGGTTCTTCTTTATTATTATAATCATTTATCACATTAGCTGCATAAATAAGATCACTGAAAGAGAGGCAATCACAGAAACAATAGAGACACACAAATTATCCTAGGAAACCCTCATGGGGGAGAAAACCCAGCAAAAACTTCCTCAATATAGATAGACCAAAGACCGAACAAAAGATCCTTCTCTACTCCTTCACTAGGAAGCGTAGCACACCACTTAACCAAGAAATACCAAGAGATAGACCAGAAACCCTCCTTGACGTCACCCCCAATTGCGACAACTTCTCCTCCAAGACTTGCGCACTGCAGAGCTAGGTGTGTATATGTGCAAATGAGGTACTGTCCTCTCTTATAAATAATGGTCTGGCTAGCCTATAATTAGGTCTGGGCCGACCTGTCACTTTACCCTCTTAATTTACAATTAATTGTTAAGGCATAATAGAGTCGACTTTTACTAAGGCACAATAGGGCCTAATTAAATACAATATAATAATATTATTCAATTCTCTCTCAGGTAGAATATTCTTTGAAGTTACAATATTTCAACACTCCCCCTTAACAAGTAGGGTATTCTATTGACAACATTAATAACAACTGATTGGACTCAATACATCATCAAGAGGAGGGGACATCGTCATCAACATTGGGAACACTGTCGGTCATATCTATAGGTCATCGAAAGTTTTTCTCATCATCAACATCAGTAGAAATTGAACATCATCATCATCTGTAGAAACTGAACATCATCATCATTTGCAAAGTAGAGTTGGAGTAACATCATCATCATCTGTAGAAACTGAACATCATCATCATTTGCAAAGTAGAGTTGGAGTAACATCATCAACATCAACAACATGAAGCTGGAACATCAACATCAACAGCATGAAGCTGGAACAACAACATCAACAACACGAAGCTGGAACAACAACATCAATGGCACGAAGCTGAAGCATCAACATCAACAACACGAAGCTGGAACATCAACATCAATATGTGGCAACAGAATGAGGCAGGTGCATCGACAACATCTATGGTACTCTAATAGACTGTCCTTACCAAACCTTCGGGATCTGCCCAGGAATCATAAGATTCCCTAGGATATAAAATCCTAACAAGCTACCACGTGGTACTCTGACAGACCGTCCTTACCGGACCTACGAGATCTGCCCAGCAACCATAAGATTCCCTAGGATATAAAATCCTAACTGAGATACCACTACTGACCACAACTGGCATATACATGCATAGGTACTCTGACAGACCGTCCTTACCGGACCTTCGAGATTTGTCCAGGGTAGATCAGTCCCCTAGGATATAAAATCCTAACTGAGCTACCCACTGTTGGTCAGGATACCATAGTATCATCAACACCACTCCCTCTTTCGAGGGAGGTCCTTTTGGACAACACCAAGCTTGTCTCAGAAGTACTCAAACTTCACACAAGATAGAGGCTTAGTCAACACATCTGCAACCTGCTCATATGTGCCAACATATTGGAGCTTTATAGCTCTCTTCTGCACCATGTCACAAATATAGTGATACCAAATCTCTATGTGCTTCGTCTTATCATGGAACAATGAGTTCTCTGTCATCTTTATGAAACTCCGGTTATCACATAGAATCATGGTAGCTTCCATCTCTAGATCGAATAGACCTGTCAACAACTTTCGAAGCCATATGGATGTTGATATTATGGTAGCTTCGGGAGGTATCAACCTCCATTGTGACCTTTGACAAGATTAGAATATTCCGGAAGCAAGCAAATAAGTGAATGTAACCCTAGAAGAGATGTCGGCTAAGAGAGATAATTAATATGAATTAATTAGTACCCAGAATGAGAAGTCAGCCCATGCAGTCTGCCAGAACTAGTATAAATACAGGGCGCCGGTATTTACTTTACACACAACTCTCAGAATCACAGAGAGACACTTGTGCGCACTGCAGTTGGGCAGTCTTGTGCGCAAGTCCTGGAGAAGGTGTTGCCGCCAGTTTTGAAGTCTATAGTTTCTATCTTTCTAGGTTGGACTCTCTGATCAACTTTGGTTACTTCTTGCTTGGTGCATTAGCCTTGCTTGGCTATTGATTTGCTACCAGGATTCTTCTCTCCGTCAAGGTCAAGGTGCTCGGGGGTGGCTTCGACCTATGGTTGGGTGACAATAGTGATATTGTCTATGGTTAAACGAGCACATTCTAACAGGTTATGGGCCCACACCTCCTTCATTAAGTCTAACCGCTGGAAGGAAGCATAGCCATAAGGATACTAAGCTTGTTGAAGAACTGTCGCTAGGGTTTTCTAGCAGGAGCAGTTACCAAAGCACAGTCGCTAGGGTTACTAGAAGGTGCAGCTGCAGAAACCCTAAAACCCTGATCCAACACCTTATGATGGAACATCTTGCTCAAGAAGAAGGTATTCAAGTGCGCCTTAGTCCAACGCACCTCTTGGCACTCTCAGAAGGCAGAAACGTCAAAGTTGAAATTTTGGATCAAAGCGTGACCAGTCACCAGTGAACTGAAGTCATGAATGAAAAGACTAGTCATCTACACTACTCAACATTCACAGGAACGATTGAAGATGACATGTGGATAATTGACAGTGGAGCTTTTAGGCATATGACGGGAGATCAAGCCAAAATCTCCAATCTAAATGAAAAGAAGACATCGCACAAGGTAGAGCTTGGAGACAAAAGCACTTACCCAGTCGAAGGAATTGGACAAGCCTCCGTCAAGTTGAAAATAGGTAACAATGTTCATTTGAGCAATGTCTTATATGTACATGATTTAGAAAAGAATCTTGTATCCATATCTTGCCTAGAAGACAAACAAAACAAAATAGCTTTCGTAGATGGAAAAGTGTTGTCTTGGCATAAAGACTCCAGCATAGAGAATTCTAGGGTTATTGGAACCCGTGAAGGAAATCTATATAGACTACTAGAACAAAATGATGAAGCTCTTGTACATGATGAAGTCAATCCCAATGAACTTTGGCACAGAAGGTACGCTCATATTAATTATCAAGCATTACCTTTTCTCAAAAAGATGGTTGAAGGAATACCAGAATTACAGTCTACACATTAAGGAATTTGCAAAGGATGTGCTCTTGGAAAGAATATCAAGAAACCATTCCCAAGCAGCAACAATAGATCTAAGGAGAT
>ML788824.1:15753-43256 GCA_009831015.1 Picea engelmannii
GGGTTAAGCCGCAGGTGCACGAAGAAACCATTTTCCTTCGCACATCGACAAATCGGGGGTTGCGGGGCAAGGATCCCATGCACATTGAAATCGCGAAGGGCGATTTCCCGATTTGATCGAGGCCGTTGATCCGAGCGTGGACAAGTGGCCCGGATCCGGAATATCAGAATTTCGGCATTCGGGGTTTCCAAAGGCAAGAGTTTTGGAGCGGTGGATCTGCGAGTCGCGAAGTCCCGACGTGACATGGTAGTGTGGGACCCGGATGTCAGTGGGGGATGCGTGGAGGCGTATCGGCACATCGGTGTTCGGGGATTCGAAAGGTAAGTACCACCCTGCCTCACACCCGTCGATTTCCCGATAGGAAAATCCCCGAGATCAAGAGCGCTGACCGTTGACATCGCGTATCGGGATTCAGAGGTTTCTTGTTGCACTGAAGGTGTGCACAAGGTTTGCGAGTCCGCGAGACCCGACTTCCCGAGTTCCGAAAGGTGGGATTCCCGAGAAGACTGTGGGTGATAGAACTCCCGGGTAGGAGTTGGAAGAGCATCGACTCTTCGGGCCGTGGAGCGAGAAGGTCCTGGTGGAGTGACCGCCTGCTGAGAGCGCGGTTGCCGTCAGAAGGAAGATTTAGAAAAATCTGTAATTTCATAAACAAAAAATATATAAGAACTTTGTAGATTTTACTTGGAAATTCATTTCTATTGGGATTTCTTTATAGAAAATTGGATTTATTTATAGAAAATTTATAGCCAATGACTAATGATAAAAACATGTTCAAATTTCAGAGTTCATCAAAATAAATAAACTTACTGTATGTAGATCACAGAACTTGAGGATGTAGTTGAGAAACTTATAAGTTGTTTTGTAGCATTAAAAAATATGCATTCGAAATATAAAACAAAAGAAAGTTGTTGTTGACTTCTCACCATGATCATTAGTTTATAAATTCATCATCCCCTATTGTGATATAAACCAAACACATAATATTAATGGTAACTACTATAGTTATCAATTAACTTGCAAAACATGAATGAACCAAAATAAGAAATTCATATTATAAGTAGTTTACAAATTCAGAGTCCATTTGGCATACATAGCAAGACCCAAGGGCCTACTCTTTATATTCTAAACAAGACATCATATTTATTGAAACTTTTAAAAGGATGAAACAAATTTTTTCATATCAAATTTTGGTGGCTATGCCCATATTTTATATCTTGTCAAGTATAGTATACATGAGCTTGCTTTGTATACTCAAAGTGCTCAACAAATGTATAATTGAAAAGAAATAAAATATGGGCATGGCCACCAAAATCTGATATGCAAAAATTTGTTCATTCTTTTAAAAATTTCAACAAAGATGATGTCTTGTTTCCACTCCATCACAAATCATGACTATAATATCCAAAAAAAAATGAAAATCTTTAATAATTTTATATTCCAAGGGTATAAGTTTCCATTTTGAAGCTATTTCACGTATTTCAAGAACCCTCAAAACCAAATTTTCAAGAAAGAAATAAGAAATATTTGAATCCCAATAACTACATGTTCATTTATCCCAACCATTCACCATTCGATACATTCACCGAACACATTCACCGAACCTGAGGCCAAAAAGTATGAGTGGGTATCAAATTACTAGAAAACAATCATCAAGAATACATCCAATAATACTTTAAAAATAATCTATAAGATAATAAAAAAAAAATAAGGTACAATGTTTTGAAAACAGTGCGAAAACAATACCCTATTTAGACTTTTGAAAAAATCTTCAAAACTTTTGTAAACATTTTCTTCTAATTTGGATGTGTCATTCGCTATTGTATGATAAGTTGACCACTACTACAATAGCTTCAAGTTGTATGAAATTATGATCTGCCAAATCATACTTGTACATGTGTTGCCCATTTATTCGGTTGTACCAACAAAGTTGAAGCTGAACTCCTTCTTTCCTATAAAAAAATATCAATGTCATTATGGTAATAAAATACCCTATTACCATCCTTCTTATTATTTGAACTTTTCCAATGTACCAAATCCCAAAAGAAACACCTTGTTTTGTACTTCAGGAAACAACTTTTCTTGTATCACATTCAATGACAGATATAGACTCGCTCTCAAGTAACACTTCATAATCCTAGTCAATTCTAAAACCAATAACACGCTTTTTTGGATTCCTCTCATCTCGTGTAACATCCCCATAAAACCGTTTAGAACATTAGACTTAAGTAACATTATTTAGAACATTAGACTTGAGTAACAATTTATAATTATTAGTCAACATATGAGAGGTTATATATATGCTTGTGTCTAACAACCATCTTACCAAGAATGCAAATTAAAACATAGAAGTACTAAATGGTTTTAAAGAGGGATGATTTTAAGGATATAAATTTATTTTAAAATGTAGAAACCTTGACGAATATTACTTATCTTTCATATGTCAACTATAAATGTTTGGCAATATTTTTTTTTTAAATATTCAAATTTCTAAGTATTTTATATAGTTTTTATAAATTTTTGGCGATTTTTAATGTAAAATAATTTTATCCTATAGAATTTGGGCGAATCATTTTTAAAATAACAAATCTAGTTTTTAGAAAACCATGGAAAATTAGCCCATAAGCGAATTTTAACCCCTAAAATCTTTCTTGGTTTTAAATAACTAGAAAAAACTTCAAAGTTAGATCATCAAGGAACCCCAAGGATGAAAATAAGCTAAAGGATTCTATCCTGGAAAGAGGAATGAACACTAGAGGTGTGGACAACAGCCCTGCCACAACCTACTAGCACTCCCACCGTGGGTCGAACTATAGGTTAACGATTACCTAGTTGGAGAGGATCCACGATGCCGTGAGGGCAGGCTGCGACAGTCGCTCACGAGGACTCTAAGGGGCGCGCAATAAGGCGGGGGCCTTATTCCTTAGAAACCCTTAGTCTCCCACAAGTTCACCTGGTGGAGTGTTGACTCGAGGGGTTGTTGATGTCTACCAATCAGTCAAGAAGCTAGTGACACCAATTATCAACATATTACCATGATCATTATAACCTTTTTTTCTTCATGGCATTATTACATATATATATATATATATATATATATATATATATATATATAAATCCTATTCACTCCTTTGGTAATATATAACCTTCTCTCTTGGATAATTCAATAAGTTAATCATTTGAGTCATAGACATTAACCATTATACCTCTTAATCCTTAGACTCGTGAGTTTAATTGGACATGTTGGGGCTTTATTTAATTTGTTTATATACACTTGTTAAAGTGATTACTTCGTCATATATATAAGTAGAAAAGTAACAATGGATAAGAGCTAAAAACCATCCAATAGAAACCATTGATTGATCCATTCAAAAGTATACTTATAAAATTTACTGCGGCGTAAGTGAAAAAATAGAATTTGAGCGAATTCCAATAAGGCACCGTTGGAAATCCTAAATTAAAATTGTGAACACAATGAATCCAAGCCAACAAGTTATTAATTTTTATGATAAGTAAGATAGGAGTGTATTGCAAATTTTTGGAAGAAATTTTATATGTTACAATTATTCACGACAACCATAACCTACAGGTACTTATTAGTCCCTTCCCTTCGCGCGAGTAGGAACTATTAGTAATCAAATTTTGCTTTTCCTATTAACTTGGCACAAATAAGAATACTTTTTTAGTGTTTTAACCAAAGTATTTTGAAATTCATACAAATTGATTTGGATTTCAAGTTATTTAACCTAAGATTTGAATTTCACCTCTTATTTGGCCTCTTTGCGAGATAGAAGGAAAATATAGCTTAGTCTATATTAATTTAAAAATGCATTTTCATACGGATTTTTGTCCAACAAAGTAATGCTAGAGATAACTCTAACATTACTTTTTAATAGTTAATGTTAAGATGGAATGTTTTTGCAATGCATAATCCATAGTAAGTTGATCTACCACTGCCACCTACGCCACCATGCAAACCTGCCACCTACCCTTCTTTACTTACCTACTAGTCCTTCATGTTTTTTCTCTGAGTTGAATCTCATTCAACTATGTCTGGAGCTATGATATAGAGTGTGATTTCATAAGCATTATTTTGACCACAACATAGTGATCCAGTACGTAAGCGTTATTCTGATCGCAGCATAGAGAACTAGTTTGTAAACGAGATCCTGAAGATGAAACTATTATTAAAAAAGAGTCTGATGCTCGTAAGTGTTATTGTGACTGCAACATAGTGATCCAGTTCGTAAACGAGATCCCGAAGATGAAACTATTATTAAAAAAGATTCTGATGCTCATAAGCATTATTCTGACTGCAACATAGTGATCCAGTTCCTAAGCGAGATCCTCACGATGCAACTATCTAATTCTCTAGATTCTGGTCAAGTAGATCAACATATGCGACCTCCCCTGCTGGTGGTGGAATTATAAAAAAAACATCACGAAGATAAATAGGTGCAAATGTCGAGGTAATACCAAGAGAGGGAGATCATGTCATAGTCCTACCTATGCCTAAATTAGTGAGTGAACCAGAAGAAAAGATATAGATTAAGGAAAGGAGAAATATTTTACTCACAGATAACGACGTTCACAGATAGCGACGTTCTTGCTGGAGAAAGCTTCGTAGGTTAGGGGGAGACTCAGGGCTCTTGTGTCTTGTGCTCATTGAATGACCAAGTTGCAGAACCCGGTAAACTCTTGTCCACCTGGTAACACAGATTCCAGGTAAATTGGCTTTAAACTTAGCCTTTGAGGAGGGGTAAACTACTTCAAACAATTGCATTTGCGACCTCAATTTTGCGTCTGCTGATAGGTAAATGGGACCTGGATCTTCTGCCTTCCCCACAACCAACATCTTTAGGTATAAGAAGTAGAACTCTTGATCTTGCTCTCTATATGATGAATATTGCTTACGAACTAGCAATACGACTGGATCTGTAACTGCAGCTGATCTGTATATCGATCTGTATATTGGAGTATCACGTTGATTATGTAATTATGATTAGTATTAACGTACTATATTCCTGGATAAAACCCTCAAAGCTTGCTTAATTATGATTAGTATTAACGTACTATAACGTACTATTAGTATTAACGTATTATGATATTCTAAATCGATTTTCCTCAAAGCTTTTTCATGGCCATTCATTTCTCATTTCTCCGAGTACTCTGGCCCTATCTCAAGCTAGCCCACTAGAGGTAGCATAGGGAATGCAAGGGAACAACCCTCCTCCCTCCTATTGGATTCATATGGGAGCTCATAGAGGTTCTTTCATCCAATGACTTGGACAATGCATTAACAACAATTGTCTATTATGAATTTATTAACATAGTTGCCTATTTGTGTACAACTGCGTTCTACTTTCGAAATGAATCCAAGGGACCTGACTCGTTTTCAAGGTAGCTGGGTGGAAAAATAATCCTAGAAGCCATTCCCAAAGCATTGGCACATACTGACTTTGCTTTATTGGCAGTAGCTAAAGTTATCTTAACATTTTTCCTCGTAATTCCTATGTAGGTCAATGTTTTACTGCACGAAAAATTCACAGCCACATTTGTCGATGACGTTTTGTACTCAAAATCCAAACCCACTCCATGAACAAAGCCTCCAATTAAAATTTATATAAAATTAAAAAACTATTTATATCATTGTGTCTTTGTTCAAACAAATAAACAAGGTAATCAAGTCAAGCTTCCAGGCTGGAAACAAACCTGAGGAGCAACAATACAATATTATATACGGATTGCTTCAATTTATATTAATCACCACAAATGTTAGTGTGTGCAGGGTTGCTGGGATGGGCTACAACAAGCTTCTCTACCTTCTGGGTAGAGACTTGTTGCTCTGCAACTTGTCTTGTTTCCTATTTAAGACATCTCCATATTGTACTAGATAGTGGTATATCAAAATGTTAATGCTTTTCCCAGAATTATAAGCCAAAATACAATATTAAGATAGTATTGTACTAGATAGTGGTATATCAAAATGTTAATGCTTTTCCCAGAATTATAAGCCAAAATACAATATTAAGATATACAATCTCATGATTAATGTAAATTGTTAGATCGTGAACAACTAGTGTAGTTTTTTAGGTCTCTTGTTATGCCACGCAAGGCACGTTTGAAACCAAAATTGTTTGAAACCCAAATTATCAAAACACTCCAAGCAATACTTAAGAGACACAATGTTGAAATGGAATCATCTAAATTCGTTGCAAAAATAATTGTTGAAGTGCCAACGTTCATTAAAAAGTAGCAGAACAAGTCGGACAGTTTCCAACTTCTTTTATATTAGGTCGGTTTGTATCTGATATATTTTCAGTCCTTAACTGGAGGTTAGGTTTTCTCAACCATATGTACTCAATCAGTACATATGGCAGAAATACCCTCCAATTCTCTTAATTTCAAATTAACACTGGTCACTTTGTCTATCATAAAGATTTTAAAAACTAAACAAGTTCGTCACTTAACTAAGTCTTAGATTAAACACATACTCTAACTAAATTGTGATCATGTCATCCAACCGTAACTATTAATTTCCAAATGTAATTCTTTTGGTATCGCCATAAATATATTGTTGAAATCCGTTTATCCAAGTCTATAGGTAGTAAATTTTTTAAATAGAAGGTTGAGGTCGAAGGTCAACTTTTGAACCTATCTAGTTACTTATTATGCATTCTTCAAGGATAGAATAGTTGATAACTAAAAATTTCCGATCATATTTGTTTCAAATATAATATCAAAAGGTTTTTTTTTAAAGTAACGATTATATACATAAAATCCCTGGTCTGTATAGCCAATCTAAAGCATATGAGTATGGTAAAATTGGTTGAACTCAATCATCGTAGATTTATTTTTAATTAAATTTATATCCTTGAGAATTCTCCCACTACAAGGAGCATTGAATCTTATTGAGTTAGTATACTTGATGAAAGAAGTATCGGGGATTTATCATTAATGATAGAGAATGCGATATTGATAAGATAAGAAGAGACAAGCCGACTGTTGAACCGGATTGGATATAAGGATTATAACCCTAGTGCTACTCAAGGCGAGGAATCAAGGAATATAAATTCTCAAGTCTGACAAGAATCAAATCTACAGATTATACCAATTCTAACTGATTTTCAAATAAAATCGGAATACTATTCAAGGTGCTAGAATTGAAATTCGAGAGTACTCAATGCAAGCAAATGTATAGCATTCCCAATATTTAATTAATCTGAAGTTTCCAACTTGCAACAACGATTGATGTACATACACAGCATACCCAATTTTGTCGTATATCATATAACAAATCTAAATTTTATTTTCAAATTTATAATAATTTCACAGCTATAAAAGAGTATCAATATTCAATTTCATTTCCAACAATAATTTAAGGATAATTCTACATTACTTTAAAGTTCCTAATTTACAATACCGAAATTAATTGAACATTACACTAACTTGAAATATAAAATACGTTAACTTATATATCTCAAGATGTAGAATATGTTCTTCAATGTGGTTTTGCTACACTCAAGATGTAGAATATGTTCTTTAATGTGGTTTTGCTACACTTTCCTTGAAATCACTTGCTAATCCCAAAACTTCATTGGTACCTCCCATCCACTCTTCTTTGCCCTTAGCCCTCTGAGCCATAAAGGGGATACACACAAAATCCAACAATAAATAGCATCCAAAATGTGCTTATTAAGGTAGAGCTTCCACTCCTTCAAGCTTTGGAACCCAAATCTCACAAGTAAAAGTTAATCAAGAAAAAATTTGGCAGCATAACAATACTAACCAAGGTGATATCCCCTCTCCCTTTCTCTCAATTATTTTATAGAAAAAATACTTAATGACACATGTCCTCATGTACAATTATGTAATTTTTAAAAATTTCATTAAAGCATTGTTCACCCACTACATGTGTCACACTCTCACCACATTACATATGTAGATTACCTTTTTATTTTATTTAATTAGACAATTTCCCTCACACTCTCCCATGTGTTCCTATTTTTCCTCTTAGTTGTTTCTTAATTCCCCAAACCCTCATTTAACTTGTGTTCCCCAACTAGATCTTAGTTTTATTTGGATTATGATTCTTCTTTTAGTGAGGATTAGTGGGATAATGACTCAATATGCTACTATTGGAAGATTGGTTGTTGTCATTGATATCAACCCAAGTCATTGGTTTTGGACCCCAAGATTGATGAAGGTAATTGGACATGAAGGACAATGCACATGCAGATACAAAACCCATGGATGGATAGTATACATTGTGTTGCTTCCGGTGGTAGGTGGCATGTCAGGTGGATCCTCATGGTTGAGGAGAAATGAATTTTTGAAGCTGACAAAGTGAATTGAATAAGGAAGTACAAGTCGACCCTAAAGATAATTAAAGAAAAGAAACTTGAAACTTAAAATGCAAGATTTGTTAGTATAACAAGGGTTGCATAAGGCATTAGATGACAAGAGCAAGAAACCTGCAACTATGACCTGACCAATGAAGAGTGGGAAGACTTGGATGCTAGAGCCCTTAACACAATTCATTTATGTCTTTATATGACAAAGTCCTTCACGAATCAGATCTACATGAATAGGGAGGTATACAATTTTAAAATGAAACAAGGTATGAAAACTATAGATCACTTGAATGTGTTTAATACCTTCATATGTCAGTTGAATAATATGGATGTTAAACCGATTAAGAAGATAAGGAAGTTACATTGCTATGTTCATTGCCTGAATATCCATCTAGTCACTTTCATTATCTTTAGTACAACTAAGAATCTTGAATTTGATATTGTTCGTGGAGCTTTGTTGTTTGAGGAGGTGCAGAGAAAATCGAGTATTGAAACTTCCACACCAGAAACATTGGTGTCTAGAGATGGATAGACATAAAGGAGATAGGATTTGAGTAGAACATCCACAACTAAGTCAACAAGAAGAAAGGGAAAGGGAAGATGTTGGTATTTTAACAAATTAGGGAATCTAAAAAAGGATCGTTGGAAGTTGTAGGAATCCAATGAAGACTCCAAAAATGAAGCAAATCTACTCGAATAATGTCCAAGAATGGTTGATGAAGTGCTTACAATTTTTAATGTCTCACAATTTTGTGAAGAGTGGTTATTAGATTATGGTGCTTCACATCATTTATGTCCACATCAAAATTGGTCTTCTACATACCAAGCTATTGATGGTGGTAGCGTTCTTATGGAAAAAAATGTGTCCTATAAGACTGTGGGGTTGCGAGTATTATGATTAATATGTTTGATGTAATCGTAACTGCTAACAAATGTAAGATATGTACCTGAAATCAAAAAGAGTTAATCTCTTTAGGAGGATTCCAAAGGTTACAAATTTGTGGGTCAAGGTGGAGAACTAAAAGTGTTCAAAGGCAATTTGGTGGTTATGAAGGAAACCAATATTGAAAATCTTTATAAGAAGGAAGGAACAATTGAAACAAGTGAAGTAGGACTGGTATCTAAGAAATAAAGTGCATCTAATTATTTATGGCATCAATAAGTGGGTCATATGAGCAAGAAAAGGTTGGGGTTGGAGGTATTGATAAGATGTAAGTTTTTCTAGAATTTCAATGTTTGAATTTCTGCAAATTTTATATCTGTGTTGGTTACAGTGATGGAGTTAAGGGATATATATATTGTGGGATCCTACTACCAAAAAAATAATCACTCGTAGAGATATGTACATGGGACAATCAATAGTTGTTTAGGATCACAAAGTGAGATTTGTTTGTAAACTCACAGAATCATTCCATGGCCTAAAGGTATCGAGGAAATTGTACAATATGTTCGATTCTTTCATGGTGATCCAAAATTTATTAAGAAGTGAGTATAACCATTTTGTTTACTTTGAAAGTTTGGAAAATGGTACATTTATTTTCTTAGTATTATATGTTGATGATATGATTTATGCAATGCAAAGCATGTTTAATAATAGAAGGTTGAAGGTTGAGTTGGCCAATATGTTTCAAATGACATATCTAGGAGCAACAAAAAAAATCTTAGGCATTGGAGTACACATAGACGAGGAAAAGGGTAAGTTTTGGTTATCACAACAAAAATATATGGGGTTCAAAATGTATATTGTGAAACCGATAAATATCCCTATAGCTTTTCATTGTAAGATTTCTTCAAGTTTATGTCCCAGTAGTCAGGAAGAAACAAATTATATGTCTCATGTACCATCTGCTAATACAGTAGGAAAGTTGATGATTGTGATGAAATGTTTAAGACTAGATATTTCACATGGAGTTGGTGTTGTCAATGGACACATGGAAACTCCGTAGCATTGGAAAATGTTTCTTCGATATATTAGAGACAAAAGAATCACCTACAATGGTTGCAGTGATTTAGTCTATGGTTAGGATTTGCAGAAGAGGAGACCTACCTCATGCTATGTATTGAAAGAATGGAAGGACCTATTAGGTAAGTTTGGACAAGTAGAAGATAACATGTTTTGGACTGGTCTAATAATTGTGCATTTGACTAACTTTCCAGTGTATCAAAATGGGAAAATGCATCATTTTGTAAGACAAGTTACTAATGAAGTTGGAGTGGTCCATACATGAGAAAATTGTACAGACATGTTCACCAAACTAGTACCATTAGAGAAGATTCGGTAGTGTGAGGCTTCTCTTGGCTTGAAAAAGAGGTGATGAATGGGCTTGGGAAAGGTATTAGGTAAATTGTTGTCAAGGTGGAGATTGTTAAAATGTGACAACAATCAATTAAAAGAAAATGTCGAAACTGAAAATTAGTTATGTAAATATTTGGTTACATTAGTTTACAAAACTCGTGGAAGTTTGTATAATGGGTGGTAGTTCTTGTAACTATGTAACAGTTCAAGATATATGTATGACTATCAAGCCCGAGACATGTATCAAGTTGTAAGCTTGAATGTAAGTCTATCTTTAATAATAAAGATACTGATACATTTCCCCATGGATGTTTCCTTGACACACCGTGAGGTTTTTACCACGTAAATATCATGTGTTATCTGAGTTAGTTATTTTTCTTTATTGTCATATTTATTACATTTATTATAGCGTTCATGCTATTAAACATGAACATGTGCCAGGCTTTAGCCAAAGATCAATTCCAAGAATTACTCGAATTGAAGGTTTGAAAGATTTGTCCAATAAAATGACATAGAAATACACATGAGTTAGCTCAAGGGTCTTGTGAGGATTTCCTGGACTGAATGGAAAAAATATTTCAATGGAATAAGCTTGGACTAGACGAAAAAAAAAATATCAATGGAATAATCTTGAAACTTTTGGCAATGCAACAACCTTTGAATCAACATCTTAGAATTGTTGGCATAATGGTCATGGCTTAACTCTCAACTTTGCATGCATATGACGTTGAAATGTTTTGGAAACAAATAAAAAACATATAGCAAACGTTTTAGCAATTCTAGTTACCCATTTGGGAAGAATTGTAACTTTTATCCACTAGCCTAAGAATAACTAAGAATATCATGTCTCAAGGACCACAAGTTCAAGACATGGAGTGCCAAGAGTTGGATGACTTGAGCATGGCCCCGGAGTGCCCCTCTTTTATTTAGTGCCATCCATTTATCAACAATAACAATATCCATCCCACTATTCTAGTCCTAAAGTAGTAGTAAGTCTTGTTGCAAGAGCTAATGAGTCAGAGTATCATGGTATGTGTCACTCTGATTATTGAGGCACTTGAATATGTTACACTGAAATCTCTTTCATTTCATAACTTTTTCTTGGAAATTATACTCTTTAGCTTGTTCATACCTGGAAGGGTGACATGATGCCCTAGTAAGTTGATCTCCCTTTAGGATGGGTTTCCACTAGGTGGGTCTATGAAAGGTCATCATCCATTCCCTCCATACTTACAACTTTCCATCTTTATTCCTCTCATTTCCTCCCTACCTTTGTTCGGGCATTGGGGGATTTTCCACACTAGTAAGGGTTGTACCTTGCCTTGTGGGAAGAAGGTGATAAATGTTGAGAGGGTAAAAGTAGTTGGAAAGACTTAAAATCCAAAAATGAAACCTTTTAGATGCTTTTCCCAACGATTCTCGAGAAAGTAGTAAAAGCATCTTAGTAACAAAAGGGAACCCATATTATACATAAACAGTCAAGGTATTAGTTGGTGGATGAGAGGTCCCATAATGACCTAACCTATTATGACCATGGGCATCTAGTGATATGACACTACCATCTATCTGGTCACCAAACCAATTTAGTGGCTCTTGGTGGCATAACCAAGAGAAATAAGGTCTCATCATGATCCAACCTTCTCGTATCCGTGAAATTCTTGTGGATAATGTTGTCACCTCTAGTCACCAAGCCAGGACAATTTCCCTCAACTCTTCCCTTAAAGTATAGAAGAAAAAGATCCAAACAAATGAAGCTAAGAATAAAAGGCATTGAATAGGCTAGGAAAAAATGTGGTGTCTATGACAAGGTGCAACTTTCCCTCTACAAAGGCACCCACAAGTAAGATCTACATTTCTGTGTTATCACTGCACCCCATACCAAAACACTTACCCCATGCCACTTCACACACTTACATGACTTGTATTGGTTCTCACCTGGGAAACACCCATTACATGAGGATTATCCCAATAGGAGACCCTAAGACCTTCTTCAAACCTGACTTGTTAAATTGCATAACGTCTTTGAGAATTTATCTCGGTAAAGGGGGGTTTGATACACATGTTTGGGTAATTTAATTATTGGATATAATTTACATGTTATGATCCCTATGAATTATGAATCCATGGAGGGTGTACTTGTTGTTGTTGCAGTACTTTACCCGGTGGATATATACACATGGGGGAATGATTAGCTCGGACCTCCATGGGGATGAAATCCAACAGATGGATGTTGTAACCCTAGCGAGGGGAAATAAGACATTAGAGACTTTCAGCAAGAAGAAAGAAGGGCATTTCCCTTGGAGATACCCTAACAGACCTAGACTGAGGGTGATCTTGCTCTTCCACCCTGACGTTGACCTTTGAGAGACCATGTGATGCAAGAGAATATCTCCACCTTAGCACGTTCCAACCGATTAACATGCATGGTGTGCATTCAAGGAAGGGAGAGGCACCACCCTCTCATTTTTCCTCAAGAATCAAAAGTGTGATCAAGGAATTTAGATGAAACGATGGAAGAGCCAAGTTGTGCCTTCGCATAAGCTGGAGACAAGTTCTCCATTAAATGGTTGATGGTAGGAGGGATCTGCATCCGATTTGGAGCAGATTTCCATAATTGTAATTTTCCCATTAAAAAGGTGTTTTGAATGGTGATTTGACAGCACTATCTTAGAGGGAAGCTTGTCGACACCCTCTTGTATAAATCTTTGTATTGTATGCCTAGAAGAGAGGCTGGAATTTGATGAAAATTTATTGTAATCCAAGTTGGGAGGTTGATGAGAGTCAAGACTCTGTCGTAGTCCGAACTCAACATTTGTAATTTGATATTCTGCCATTAATAGAAAAATGATAGTTTTTTATGTTATCAATTTCTATGTAATGGACATTTTGTGTCGAATGTCGTGTGTATGTTTTTGAATTGTAGATGAATGTTATAAATCATATGTAGGGATATAGATACAATTTTATATCTATAAGTGTGTCATATTAAGTCTGGTTCTCTAAGCTAAGTGTAAGGAGTGCGCGACAGAGTGTGGAAAGTCTCTAAGCCGACGCAAAGAGTGTGTGTCCAAACTCAGTGGAGTCAGAAGAGAAACTATCAGGAGGGCATAGAGAAAGTACGAGATCACACAAGAGAAACATGGTTGAAAGTGTTGGAATCCTTAAGAGAACCCATGGTTTTTTAACACTTTGAGGAAGGAAGGATTTATAAGAGTGCATCAACAAAGGAAAGGATATGCCTTAAACCCTTCAGGTAGGAAAGGGGACAGGTCGTTGAAAAGTTAGCTGAGCGAAAGGAGTGCCTTCAGAAGATTGTAAGTTCATATTTAAAGCTCAGGAGGAAGAGTGAGAAGTTGCCGAGAGGGCATGAGAAAGTTCATAGAGTAACGGGGAACCATGAAGTTTTTCATGCCGAGAAAATGCAAAGAAGAGTCTACGCAAAAATCTGCAAGGAGTGCAGAAGAAGTTCGAGAATAGCCTAAATATCGAAAATGACATTGCACTAAGTGTGCAAAGGATTCAAGGACTTGTCGAAGTCCCAAAGACCATAAAATCATCTATTTCCCAGGTAGACAGGTGGAAGCAGATCTGAGAGTCGAGGATTCATACTTCAGAAGAATTGCGAGGAGAACAATTCAATGTTAAGAACCAAATATCAATATAGCATAGAAAAACCTCAGAATAAGTACTCAATGCCTTGAAAAAAATAGAATTTCAAATAATAAGACTCTTCGAGGGGGAAACCTCCTTTTACCCCACACAAATTTTCAAGTACAAGATGATTCCAAATGAAAATGTCTCCTTGGCATATATAGGAGACTAGGAGGTATAATTACAACTAATGGAATAAAGCCGACATATATAAAATAACATTACTAATGTAATATGCCCCAATTAACGGGTAATGAGCCAATATTAGGGCTTAACATGCCCCTCCCCTTGAGACAACTATTGTCTGCAACGTTGGAGTAACTCTGGATGCTTCTGTATAAAAGACTCATCTTCCCAAGTGGAATCTTCAGCCGATAGTTTCCTCCATTTAATGAGATACTCTGAAACAGATCTATTCCTCAGTTGGCAAATTCTTGTGTCAGTGATGACTTCAGGATCCAATATGATTTTTACTTCCTCGTCAAGTTTTGGAAATATAGTTTGAACTAGGATCTTATCACCTATAACCTTCTTTAAGCATGAAACATGGAAAACTGTGTGCACTCATGAAGATGCAAGCAACTCCAATTTGTATGTCATAGTACTAATCTTTTGCAACACCTTATAAGGGCCATAACACTTTGGTGATAATTTATTATCCTTCTTGGCTTGCTTGAGGGACATCTGTTTGTATGGTGGTAGTCTTAAAAACACCCAATCCCCTACTTCAAAAATTCTTTCACTACGATGTTGATATGCTTGTTGTTTCATGCGATTTTGTGCCATGGTCAGGTTTTCATTTAAGATTTGGAGAACTTGTTGTTGACGCTCAATGTGATCTTCCACTGCTTGAACCTCAGTTTTTTCTTGTAGAGAGGAAGTGATGGAAGGAGGGTGGTATCCATAGAGTGCCATAAAGGGTGTCATTTTTGTTGTAGTATAAAAGGAAGTGTTATACCACCATTCTGCCAAGGGTAACCATTTGAGCCATTATGTTTGTTTATCAAAGACAAAGCAATGAAGGTATCCTTCCAGACATTTGTTCACTATCTCGGTTTGTCCATCAGATTAAGGATGATAGGATGAGATATGAGCCAATTGAGTACCCAAACAAGAAAATAATTATGTCCAAAAATGTCTAGTGAAGATGGGATCTCTATCACTTACAATAATCTTTGGGATGCCATGTATCTTTTGAACTGTCTCCATGAATGCGGTGG
Organism: Picea engelmannii; assembly: GCA_009831015.1. Taxonomy (NCBI): domain Eukaryota; kingdom Viridiplantae; phylum Streptophyta; class Pinopsida; order Pinales; family Pinaceae; genus Picea; species Picea engelmannii. The sequence continues at coordinate 31,275 of ML788824.1, forward strand.
AAGTTGTACTAGCTTTGAAGGGATGAGAGAGTGCACAAAAGTGTTTGTACTTGGTTAGTCTATCAACAATCACCATGATGACACTCTTTCCTTCAGACTTCGGTAACCCTATGATGAAATCCATGGAAACCTCCTCCCAGTGTTGACTTGGGATAGCTAATGGTTGTAAAAGACCATGGGTATTAATTGTTTCCACCTTATTTTGTTGGCAAACCAAACATTCTACCACAAACCTTTGAACATCATTTTTAAGGACATCCCAAAAAAAATCCTTCTTGAGTCTATGGTAGGTTTTCAAAAATCCCGAGTGCCCTCCTACTAGAGAGGTATGAAATTCCAACGCTACCTTTTGTTTGAGTTGGGAGTTCTTACATAAATATAAGTGATCTTTGTACCATAGTGAATCATTTTTCCACGTAAATGTATCGGATGCAATGGAATCCTGCTGCAACCTTTAAATGAGAGGCCACACTTTTTCGTCATTCTTCCATTCATTCCTTGCTTCTATTATTCAATCGGGTTGGATGATCAAGATAGAAAAGAGAAAGACCTCAACATATTCATCCTTTCTTGAAAGTTCATCTACCACAACATTTTGCTTCCCCTTTTTATAGACGATTTCAAAATCATAACCCAATATCTTGGTTACCCATTTTTGTTGTTCTTTTGAAGATAGTCTTTGTTCCAAGAAGTATTTAAGACTATCCTGATCTGTTTTGACCTTGAAGTGCCTACCTATTAGGTAAGGACGTCATTTCTTCAATGAATGTAGTATTGCCATCATTTCCTTCTCATAAATGGGTTTGTGTAGGTCCTTTCCCTTGACTGGCCGACTTTCAAAAGCCAGGGGCCTTCCTTCTTGCATTAGGACAACACCAATTCCATTTCCTGAGGCATCACTTTCCACAATAAAGGTTTTTGTGAAGTCTGGAGTGGTCAATATAGGAGCTTTGCACATCACCTCTTTAAGTTGTTCAAAAGATTTAGTTGCCTCTGGAGTCCATGAAAATGAATCCTTCTTAGTTAGTGTCGTTAAAGGTGCTTCTATTCTTCCATAGTGTCGAACAAACTTGAGGTAGTAACCTATCAAACCCAAAAATCCTCTAAGATTATTCAATGTTTTGGGAATTGGCCAGTCCATCATGGCCTTAATCTTGTTAGGGTTTACCTTGACATGTTCATGTGATACAATATGACCCAAATACTCTACCTCATTCACTACAAAGAAACATTTGGATGGGTTGGCATATAGTTGTTGCTCCTTTAGTAGTTGTAGCACCTTGTCAATATGTCGCACATGATCCTCCCAAGACTTCCTATAGATTAGTATATCATCAAAAAATACTAACACAAATTTTTGAAGGAAGGGCTTGAAAATGGAATTCATCAACCCTTGGAATGTGGAAGGTGCATTTGTAAGGCCAAAAGGCATGATCAAAAATTCATAATGGCCTTCATGAGTTCAGAATGTTGTTTTTGGGATATCTTCTTCCTTCATTCTAATCTGATGATACCCTGAATGAAGATCCAATTTTTTGAAATAGATTGTTCCATGTAGTTCACCTAACAATTCATCAATGACGGGAATGGGAAACTTATCTTTAATAGTGATGTTGTTGAGATCTCTATAATCTGGAAAAATATGCCATGAGCTATCTTTCTTGAATACCATTATCGCTGGTGCAGAGTAATAACTTTGGCTAGGTCTAATAATTCCATCTTCTAAAATTTCTTCAACCATGCATTCAATTTCACTCTTCTGGGCATAAGGGTATATGCATGGCCTGATGTTAGGAGGAACACTCCCACGAATTAGGTGAATTTCATGATCACAATTTCGAGTGGGTGGAAGACCTTTGAGAATATATTCAAATACTTTGGAATTCTTATCAATGATCCCTTGGAGATCTTGAGGAATAGATGGCTTAGATGTTTGAACATCTAGTGAGCATAGTTGTGCAATAATGCCTTGACGCCCCTTTTTCAATAATTTTGTCATGCCATTAGAGCTTATCACCTTACTGGGTTTCCGTGTGATACCTCTTAACTCGATTTATTTTCCTTGTAATGAAAATTTCTTAAAAAGTTCTTGAAAGTTAAAAGCCACTGTTCCTAATGATTGTAACTATTGGATTCCTAGTACAACATTAGCACCACCCATGGGTATAGGAATCATCGGACTATTCATTACATATTCCCCCATAGTAAGATTGATCTTATTGCATTTTCCTGAGCAATTGATAGTTCCTCCATTTGCAATCATTACTTGAAACTCTGGCACTAGATATACAAAGCAATTGAGAGCTTTGGCTAATTTATAGTGAATGAAATTATGAGTACTGCTAGAATCAATTAGGACTATTAACTTTTTCTTTTTGATGTATCCTTCGATCCTGAGGGTTTGAAGAGTGTTAATTCCAGCCAATGCGTTACACGATATTGTGGGAGTCAACTCTTCAGATGAAATTTCTTCTACATTTTCATCTTGAGAAGGTTCTTGTTCTTGTTCTTCTTCCTCTTCACAATCTATGTAGAATAATTTCTTCTCACCACACTTATGTCCCTTACTGTACTTGTTGTTACAATTAAAGCACAAACCTTTTTCTTTTCTTTCCTCCAATTGTTGAGGTGTCAAACTTGTAGGTTGCCGTGTTTTAGAAGAAGGAGCATTATTCTCTCTATAGATGTTAGGATTGGTCCTTCTAGTAGCCATATCGATATTTTTACTTTCAACAGTTCTTGTCACCTTAAATGCATTGTCCAATGATTTGGGTTCCCAAAGGCGAACCTCATATTGAATGTTATCCCTTAAAGTTCTTATGAATACATCAATCAAGTGCTCATCTAGAATATATGTTACCTTTAAATTCAATCTTTTGATGTTCTCAATGTGCTCAATAACTGAACCCTTTAGTTTGAGATTTATCAATTGGCTAAAGAAGGTATTACTCCTTGTATCCTCATAGTGTGCTATCATTTCTTCCATCAAAGTTGTCCAAGTGACGAGTGATTTCCGAGAACAAAGCCATCGATACCATACAAATTTATTGGGTTCTAAATATGAAGAAGCAATTAATACCTTTTGTGTATGTGGCACATTATGTAAATCAAATAATTTCTCCATCTGAAGTATCCATGTTATTGGGTCTTTGCCATCAAACTTCCTCATATCGATCTTAGGAACGTGGTTGGTCTTCAACCCAAAGTTGGAGTTTATCCATTCTTGATTCACCTTCCTTGTATCCTCATCATGAATTTCATGGGATACATTTTCACTTTCAGGTGTCCTCTCTATTAGGAAAATTTTCAATTCTTCCATGATCTCCCCTTTTAAACCATCCATCTTAGTATCCAACTTAGCTTCCATTGAATCCATCATCTCTTTTAGTTCATCTTTGGTTACTGTCTTCTTTTGTAAATTATTTATGTCCCTATGCATTTTTTCACCTTCATCAAGAGTCCAAGTAGGATTGTCTAGAGGCTTATTTGGTGTAGAATTTCCCTTTTTTGGTGACATGTTGGCCAAGTATCACTTTAAACCTTGATTTTGAGGTGGTTTTGCTAGAAAATATTCCTTTTATTGTATCTCCAAAATTTTGGCCCTTCTGAGTATGAAATTTTATTTTTTGTAGGTATCTGATATTACTTCTCTTCAATGCCACAGTTATGATAAAAAATGGATGTGCCAAGTGGAATTTATGGTAACTTCCCCACAACCTTTTGATTTTTGGCCTTTCGAGGAGATCTTACTTGTATAGCGTGCCCCACACAAAATGATTGATATAAAATTATGAAAATAGTAACAGAACTACTACGGGTTGTCCACTATCCAATGCAACTAGTCTCACTCAATTTGGATACTCTAGGAATAATTTATGATTGTTTTACCGAGAACACCTTCTTGAAACTAGTCAATTGGACTAGTTAGATACCCTATATTCCACAGGGTGTATCTACAAATTTAAGATGACCCAGAAGTTGGAATTGCTTCCACAGATACCTTACTAATTTATGAGAATATTCTCCAGATTTCAAGGTATGAAACATTATAGAAACACCTTTAGAGAGAAAATTCTGCAATGACTCAATTGAGGATGATTCCACAACCCTATCTTAGAAAGGTTGTATCTCCGAAATTATAAGGCCTCAGGAGATGAAATTTTAAACCAACATACCTTGATCCGTCCACTAAATATCCTCCAAGTTGTGCCATCTGAATAGTTGTAGAAAAATATTTATAGCTAAAATTCCACGGTGTCTCAGATGTAGCAATGAAACCCCAAGACCTTGAGATCTCATACCATATGTTAAGAACCAAATATCAATATATCATAGAAAAACCTTAGAATAAGTAATCAACACCTTGAAAAGGAGAGAATTTAAGATAATAAGCCTCTTCAATGGGGCAACCCCCTTTTACCCCACATAAATGTTCAAGTACAAGATGATTCCAAATGAAAATGTCTCCTTGGTATATATATGAGACTATGAGGTATAATTACAACTAATGGAATAAATCCGACATAAATAAAATAACATTACTAATGTAATATGCCCCAATTAAGGGGTAATGAGCCAATGTTAGGGCTTAACATTCAAACATTGCGAAGAACAAAGTGTGGGGTGATTATGGACTTTTAGATCCATGAGGACGCATGGCGGAGATCTATGTATTTAGGAAGAAGGAACCTTTGGAGAAAATTCAAGGAGGAGAATGCCCAAGGAGCTAGGAGCCGAAGAAATCCCAGTTGTCCATCGAGATAGGGCACGTGGAATTGGATCGACATTTTTTTGATTCGCAAATCAGGAGAAGCAGAGCTAGGAGAAGAGTAGACTCGCAAAGTACAAGGTCATGATTTGATCTCAGATGTTGATCATGAGGAGAACATCGACCATGCATTTTGTCTCGAAGAATTCATCGATTTAGGAATCAAGTAAAAGGGATAAAGCAATTCACAAAAGTTCCAAAGTGAGGAGTTGCAAAAGGAGATGGCCCATGGTTGTAGTCTGTGGTCACATCAAGGAGTGATTTTAGAATATATATCTATCATCAATGGCATTAAGACTTGAAAAGTGCTAAGGAGAGAGTTCATAGTTGCCACACAACCTCCATGTCATTGCACAATCATCCCTGTCTTCACGGGACTATCTCCACTCCATGCATGTCTTTGCATGACTATATTGAGGCCATGCATGTCTTCTCATGACTATTTTGACTACACGTGTCTTTGCATGGTTATCTCCAAGATATGCATGCCTTTGCATTGTAATCTAATTCAAGTAAAGGAATCAGGGTTGTAATTGATGAATCGTATTTAATGGATTGAGATACCCCATTATAAGAATCCTCAAGTAGTCTCAAGTGGTTGGTGTTGGCTTAGATTGATTGATTTAACCAAGGTTATTAATAAATATCTATGGAGGTTCTTATTCTCCCGATTAAGGGTTTCTGGGATTAATATTGTCTCTATGTGCATGCTTTCTTGCTGTGTTATTTCTCCCTCAATTTTAAACATGGTATCAAAGACAGTTTGGGTCTGACTCCCTCATGGGAGGGCCTAGTAGCTTGCAGAGAATAGAGTAGATAACTTTTGTGAGTGTAGATTGATTGTTATCAATTGTTGTTATGAGGCGAATCTAACAAGTCTTTGTGCAAAGGAGCCACAATATGAGAAGGAGACACTACCTGGAAGAAGTGACTTCCATAGAAAGAACAAGTTATGTAATTCATAAATAACTATTGTTGATTGGTGTACCCATATTAGTTTTTGTTCATTGTTGCAGATCCAGATGCTTTCCTTGACATAAATGGATCATGTTATGGTCTCTCCAAGGAATCTCCTAGAAATTCAGACAACGTGAATCGATGAAATGGAACTTGACATCCAACAAATTAAATCCCTTTGTTATTCCTCAGTATTCAACCTTTGCCTCAATTAAATAAGGTGTAGTTTTATCCCCTCATGAAGTTAAGACATATAATGGCATTGAGGATCTCGACCCAACTCCTATGGACATTGAGGAAGGGACTCTCTAACAGGCTAGGGTTTCATAGATTCAAGTCTCTATTTCCTCATATCAATGAATGTATTTCAAAACTCTTTTTATTTTAGGGTAGTTTGTTAAAAATGTTATTAGTGAGTCTAAGTGTGAACTTGATCTGGACATAGCTCCATCCTTTGTCTTTTTTGTTTTAGAACTATATATATTTCTCTTTCCTTGGCACAACCTTCTTTTTCAATATATAAAGTTCAGTTTCTTTTAAAAATATATTATAATATGCTTTCAAAATGCTTTAATATTTGTCTATGTTAATTGTATTCACAATACACTTCAATTACAAATCATAAACTTAAGAAGTAGTTACATGTCACAACCATTTTATACTTTACTATACTCATTATTTTTACCTATTTTCATGTTTCTTCCTTGACATAATAGAAAGCCAAAATAGTAAAATTGAAACTAATCAATCAAATTTGGAAAAATGTGAATTTAAAGAGAAGAAGGATGATAACTTATCGACTAAAGAGAATGCTCACCAAAAGTTTATGATATGGAAACAAGAAAGTGAAAATAACAATAAAAAACTAGAAGATACAATGAGATACAAGATGGGTTATAAACATGCTCTAACCAACCTTGAAAACCTGTTTAATATGTGTGTTACCCCTCAAATTGTATAATAAATAGTATTCACACTAGATATAATTGATGATTGTATACATGCATAATGCACATGATTATGCCATATCCCCAATTTGTAGAACGAGACTAAAATTGAAATTCTCACTAATCCAAAGGTTTACAATTGTGAAATTTTAATTATAAGTATTGAATACTCAGACTATTTAGAAACCAAGGAAAAACATAAAATCAATATACACTTACAACCAAATTCATTTTCAATTAAGTTAGTATCCCCATACTTAATCCAACTCTTATTCTAGTTTCAATCTCCATTGTTACCTAACAAATTGCATACATTATGATAGTTGCTTGAAATATGATTAGCTAAATATTGTACATATCTATATACTAGTGGTATTTCATTATGAATGGAATGCCATTCGATACCTTTATAGAAACCAATTATTTGATTACTCAAGACTGTATGAATTATTTTCTCAGTTAAACACCATTAACTTATAACCATGATTTTTTTAATGGCATAACAATATCATAGTGACCACTTATTTACTAACCAGATTTCTATTTCTCTAGACCTCCTTGACAAAACCCTTAAGTCATTAGCTATTAGCCAAAATCATTGATTTTTGACATGTATTTTATGCAATCCTTAATTCAATATAGTCTTCTTCCTTGAACTTGCATAGTTTACTCATTATTATCACCAATCCAACTTTAGTCCAAGAATAACAACTCATCCTATTGCAAGTTCTATTTGTGCAGTCTAACACTAGGAAACATTAAGGTCACAGAGAAGAATTCAACACGATCACTTGTTAGATAGTCTATGACCTTTGCAACCCAAGCTCTAATAATTGTAGAATAGTGGGTTTGGTGTCATTCCTATAGGGATCACCTATGTAAGTAGAAACAAAATAGTAGGCTAGTCTCCTATTTACTTACAAAAGAAAATTTACTTGGGAATTTGGTTGCACTTGTAGGAAGTACATATTTTTAACATGGGCTCCATAATATTCCCATAAACAATCCCACGTGTATATGCAAGGAATATCAGCCCTAGGACATATGAGACATGAAAATCTGGTGCTTAAATTGCAATCCCTTCAACAAAGACCTTATCTCCAATGTTTCTCAGTTAATGACAACAAAAAGATTTCCACCAGGGATTTCTTGACAACTTGGTCTCAAACTTTCAGATGTTTTCTACTTCTAACGTATATAATATCATCAATGTAAACCAACACTATATACATTGAAACTAATCTATTTTCATTGAGGGATTGGGAGAAAAAAATATGGTCACTAGCAGAGACTTGTCCAAACCCAAATATGTGATACCCCTTGAGTTTGCTCAACTTAAATGTATATCTCATAGTACACAAAAATGACCAAAGGAAACTTTAGATGGAGGTGTGTTGTTTTGTAGCCTATTGTTAGGACCGAAACGACAACTTCACAAGGATATGAATCCTCCTGCATTTTTAAAGAGGTGGTAGTCCTGTTTGGATTATGATATTCTTCTTAATTTAAAATTAATAATAATATGGGACCATATCACATAATATAGTCCAATATTTAATGCTCAAGAAAAATCAAAATGCTAAAAAAGTAAAAGTGTATTTATAAAAAAAAAATTCCTTAGAAGTGGACCAAGAATGTCAAACATAACACATTACAGAAAATAAAAATGTTCTCACATGCATCATAGCATAAATAAATATTCTAATCACATTCAAAAAAAAAAAAATGGTCCATTCACATGAGAGAAATTTTAAAGATTAATACTTATGGAGCTCAAAAAATGATTATGATAGATCAATTTCAAATACTTTATACTCAAAACTCATAGTTATAAAATAAAGTCAAAATTGATCCCAACTTAGTTCTGTGGGATTTCTAAAAAATAATAATGTCTATTACAGAGCATGAAATTCAAGAGTTTGTCCAATGTACTTGGATTGGCACTCCCATGGACCATAAATAAAAACTGTACAAGAATGTATGAAGTAGAAAGATCATCATGGGCGAATCTAAAACCACGTAATATCAAAAGAAGATAAAGACGAAGTTTATCAAGATTCAATTTTAGTTTTCTAGTTAAAGAATAAGAATAACTGGATGAAAACATAAAGGAAGAAATATGTGATCCACATAGAATTACTATGATGGAATCCCTCTTTTTTTACTTACTTTATGTTGCATCTTTTATACTCTTGTTTGAGGCAATTAGAGGGATAGTTGTAACTTCTTCTACTGATATCCTGGATATCTTGGCAATAGAGTTCTGTAACCAATTTTGAATATAGTCCCTTAACCAGGAAACATTCACTTCTTGTTTTAATTTAATATTAAACAAATCGTGTTCGACTTCTCTATGTTCAATAGATAGATTTTTCAATCTCTTCATTTTTATTGGTATATTCAATAAGCCAGTTGCCGATATCATCATGTGTGAACTCAACCATGGAGTAAAACTTTTCAGCTGATGATTTTTTCAGTCCTTCAATTTGTTCTTCAAATTGTTGTCACATCCTAAAAATTAAACTTGAGAAAACTCAACCATGGAGTAAAACGTTTCTAAATTCTTCATTCCTGCAATTAGTTCTTCAAATTGTTTTCGAGTCCTAAGCATTGAACTTGAGATAAATTTCTGGTATGAGACTTCAATGGTGGTGTCAACAATATCCAAGCCAATAATATTTGAATATGCTTCCATTTTTTTCATGACACATCATCTAATTGCACTAGCAATCCCTTTAATACATTGATTTGTTCAATCCAACATGTCTTTAATTGTTTAATATAGATTTAGGAGGGTAGTTCTTCTTGTTTTCTCATCTAGTCTATCATCGTTAAGACCTTTGCTACAAACATTTCAACTTTATCAACATAAAAACCTTCATCATTTTTAAGATCTACACCCAAATATTCCTTAGTGTTTTGCACTTTGAGGCGGAGAGTGGAAAATATTTTTTCCATATCCCATAGATCTAAAATCAATGACATCCTTTTCATTATATTTTCTTCGACAAAATGTCGAGTGGCAAAAATCATATTTGAAATTCCTTTAACTCTAGAACTTGATCCTGGGATTTCTTAAAAAATATTATCATATCGATTCATGGCAACTCAGGTAGCCAAGATGGGTGGAGGAATGAGAGTTTCTTCCAATTCCTTTAATATTTCTTTTCGTCGATCATTTTCCTCCTCCATGTTGGAGATTGAAAAGTCCAATGCATCCCATGTGACCTTGTGAATAGAAGACAACTTTGATGGTAACATGTTTCGAGTATCAATTGTAGACAAAAAATTTCCCATCTTAATCTTTAAGGTCCTCTTGAAAATCATTTTCTTAGAATCTTATCAAACTAGGCATTCTGAACAACAAAGGTTTCTTTATCATAAAAAATCTCATCCTCGACAATAAGTGTAGAAGTATGTTGTACATTTTCTGTAGCAAGATATTCTTCCTATGAGAAGATGATATTCTTGATATCAACATCCAGGTCCATGCCATCCAACAACATATCATGTTCCGGTGCGTTTATTTCTACTTTGCTAAGAATTAGTTCTTTTCTTTTTTACCATTAATTTGTTGGGATTTTCTAAATTCCCTTGGACAGTTTTTCTCTTCATCATCCGTTGAATTACTTCTCTGATTTATTTTTTTGTTGGGTCGCTCTCGACTGAGGGTTTACCTTGGAGAATAATTCTTTGAGAAACAATGAACAATTCAACGTTATTTTCATTGGAATGTTTGTCTCTCTCCTTATGGGATTCTGTGGTGCTTACGATAGTCTTCATATGGCTATGATTTATATCAACTTATTTAACATTAGGGTCATGACTATTACTTTCTTCTTATCCAAATATAAGAGTGTTGATGAGTGAGGGGTTGAGCCCGAGTGCAACTATATGATTATAAAAAAGGTGATCAGGGTCAAACCCCTTGATCGTCTCTACCAAAATCATGTTGAAATGGTCGAATTGCTTTTTTCTTTTTTCATAAAAGGTATGAAACCAAAATTTATACTATCTTGCCACTTCTATAACAAAAAAATTGTTAGAAACATAATATGGAAGAAATATGGGTTTTCATGAGAACAAAAAACCTTGATGATATTATAATCATCAATTTTTTCAAGAACTCATTTTCCATTCAGAAATGTTGAGGCTTCTAATGAAATTCGGGAAGCATCTTCTCCAAATAGTATCTTTTTAAAATCAGACATGAAATTATTATATACTTCATAAAAATGGTGGCCAACCTTTTTCCTCAACAAAGCCCAATACCACATAGTTACATGGTCCACTTTTGATTTAACAAGATGCCAGATAAAATTTCTTCTAAGTATTAAACTTTATTAGTTGTGTGGTGACCTCATTTGAGATAATACTTGAGATAATAGTTGTGTGGTGACCTCATTTGAGATAGAAACCATACAATGAAATAGATACCATAAAAAAAAAAATGTAATAGAAAGAAAAATTCTACTAGAATGCTCTTGGAAATGCAAACAATCCAAATGAAAATAACTGAAAAATGGTTCCTCTAAAGCATCGACCATATATCAAGTATGAATCATATGTAAAATCCCACATCTATTTTAACATTGAAAAAGTGTGTTTGCCATGTTGATTAATTATCAGGTGATTTCACATACCACCTCTTCCGGGCCACCTCCGAACCGTTTCTCTTCCCGTCAGTTCATGTTTCCAAAGGTTTAATGAATAACACTAACACGTTCACTGTACCGCCGCGTTTAAACAATAACACTAACACGTATACTGTAACGGACTTTTAAAATTTTTTGTACTCCACTGTCCGTTGCATATATGTACACGGAACCGGAAGAAGATTTTGTGTGAAGTACCCGCGTCTTGGTCTTCATCTTCCTTGAAATTTCGTGTAGATTGCGTAGCACTGGCAGGTTTTCAAGATTTAGATTTATCTGCTTTCTTTTGTCTTTTCCAAATTATTCACTAACGCCTCTCTCTGCTGTATGGAGATAAACATTATTTTGATTTAGATTTATCTGCTTTCTTTTGTCTTTTCCAAATTATTCACTAACGCCTCCCGTCAGCCGTTTCAGAGAGATTAATGGACTTTTGTTACAACCTGATGTCCGGTGATAGTTACGGTGATCTGTTGCTTTCTTAATTTGAGGTTCCTGGTAAGCACCCCCTCTATATATGCTAGAGCAATCGGCCATCTTATACATTTTTCTTTATTACAGTCAGTTTAATGAAATATGGGATATCTTAATGTCCTTGGAATTTGGATTTAAAAGTTGGTTTAATTAGTTTGCTAATGAGCTCTTTGTAAATTTT
>ML788824.1:48622-97302 GCA_009831015.1 Picea engelmannii
TAGTTTAGTTGACAGTGCTTTTCAGATTTTTAGTTTTTACCAAGTTTCCGCTTTAGTTCGCTTTTACGCATGACTGTAAAACCAGTGTAAATGATATACATTCTGTGAATAGAGACGGCTGCAACAAGCCCTTCCAATTTCTGCGTGTACATTTTATTTCTTCATGCTCTGCACATTTTATCATCCACTGTATATGTGGTGGGGATGATCAGGGTATATCTGGTAAGTAGATTTTACGTATCAGCTGTGCAGATAGATATTACAGTTAAGGGATAAAATACCAAACATGGAAATAAAAATTTATTGCGGCAGATGATTTCCAGTAGCAGAGTAGAATTTCTAATTTCAAAAAAGAGTCTATACCCAATTTCAAAAGGAGTCTATACTCTAATTTCAAAAAGAGTCTATACCCAATTTCACGTTCTTGTGAATTTAAAGTATTATGTTTTACAAGAACATCGAATTGATTAGGTAAAAATATAATTTTATTTGATTTTGTTAGCTCCATTATTGATTTGACTCGAAATGTTTCCACAAAACAGTTGATCGAGGGTCATGTTGACTGGATTATTTCTACGATCTGCTCCTCAAACACATCTTCCATTCTAGGTGAACAAAAGAAATTGTAGGTCCCTGCATTTATCCACAGAGGCTGGACTCAACAATTGCAACTTTTGATAGAGTTGGATGACTGCTGCAAACATTTTCTCTCGCTTTTGCCCTTAATGGTTGGGTGCAAGTTCTTATTAATAACGAATGCGATTGATTGGTTGGCTACACTGGTTTCGGATGCACCTGTTTTGCCATATCTCCAGATGGAGAGAGGAATTATCGGCAGAAAATATGGGAATCACGCCGGCGTACGTACGGGAATCATCAACGGTAACAGATAGTCCGCGGGTCGCTAGTTAGTTATAGCTGGTATGGACGATAGATGTTTGATCAACATCATATTAATAGTACAAGCCTGGTGCAAAGTCTGGTAGCAATATGCAGTTTATGTAGTCTGTTAAGCAACATTGAATGCTATGGCAAGTGGATTATAAGCTATTATAAGCTACTAAGCCTGGTGCAAAGTTTACATTCTATTTTTTTTTTTCGAGCTAGATCAACCTCAAACTAGTAAGAATCAAATACTGCTTATGGGTGACACCTACCTTATTGCCACTTGCACTATAATTAACTTGCCTCTGGCAGGTGCTATAGGAATCAGAAATTTTCAATTCCCACAAAATTCCACAGCAGGCATCCTAAATACATAAATATATATACTTTCCTTCTTAGATTAACTATGCATTTTTTTCAATTCTTTTACTCATTTAATTTGAAAATGAAATTTAAATAATTTTTAATTACTCGAAAGGTGTACACCTATTGACAATGGGCACAATTAATGATCTTTTAACCTTATTTAACCTTAAACTCTAATCTGATGGCTATGTATTGAAGATGCTGGCATATTCTTAGTGGTCCTCCAAAATCAATGGATCAGATTTATTGTTCATAACTTTCTTGCATTTATGAAGGCGTCCGTTAACATGTTTACTTTTTAACATTTACCTAATCACATTAAAATGTTTACTTTTTAACATTTACCTAATCACATTAAAAAATTACTGTAAGGATATGTAATTGCCACGTTCCATTTATCATAATGCAGTCAAACGTTTCATATTACCATAGAGGGATTACCACAAACATTTTATATTGGGGGTACACGTTCTAAGTATATTGGAAGCACCTGCCTTTCGACGTTCTCAACCAGAATTAGCGGCTATGCTAGTAATATAACATTTTAGAATTACAATTCACCAAGAGAAATAACAACCATCTCTTCCCTCCAAAACCTTCATCATTTCAAAAACTCATCTCTTCCCTCAAAACCCTCATCATTTTAAACCTTAAACACCTCGTCATTTCAAACCTTATTTATGTAATACTGATCCATCCCGACTTCCTGACCCTAGCTTATTCTGGTAGAGTATGGGGAGTAAAGGACTCAATTTTTTTTTACAGGGATTCCCTAAAGAATACTGCCTATTGGACTCACTTACATCTTAAAGAAATTCATTCCTTACTTCCGAGAGAAAGTGATAGAATCGATGACTTCACATGGTGCCCGAGCGAGGCTTCCTGCCTTACTGAATACTTGACCGGGACTTATTTCAACAAGAACTTAAAAACATGAATGGTTTTGTTTCTTGCTGGAAGAAGAAACAGCTCTTGGAAGCATGAGTTAAGCTTTGACCCTTGAACCTATGAGTCACATAAGGTGCACACTATTTTGGTGGTGGTCATCTAGTAAGTCCAGAGCACTGCTGGGATGGGATCGTCCCAATCATCCCGGCTTGCCTAAATGATTGAGCATGCCTACCCAATTGGTTGAGAACAAGGTGACTATCTTCCCATTAAGACGTCATATACAGAAGAACCAACCAGGGTGAAACAATTGAGATGGGAGTTGGGTTGTTTGAGGTGGAGGAAGGGGCCAGGGAGAGGGTAAAGGAGGCAGATTGAGAAGCAGGGTGCTTGGGATTATTTCGACTGCCTTTAGTACACGCCCATCCCTAACTAAACCGCCTAAGCTAGGAACTGAACCGAATTTTATCCAACTATTCGGTATTCGAATCGAATTGGTGAATTTTCGTTTTTTTTTAATATGGTCAAATTCGATAACTATGGTGGAAAGCATACAAGGGTACATACCATCGATGTGAACCCTCCAAGGAATTTGTAGATAGGAATGCGTGAACAATTGTAGAAAGGAATTCGACACGATTTTTTTTTTCCCTTCTTGTTATGCGAGATCTTTAAAATATTTGTTCACGCCACACAAGATCTTAAGCTCTCGATATGGATGACAAAACTGCAAACGAAACAGACAATAATACAGAAGAGACAAGATCTAGAATAGGAAAATGCAGAGCACAATTGTAACAAGATCTAGAATAGGAAAATGCAGAGCACAATTGTAACAAGATCTAGAATAGGAAAATGCAGAGCACAATTGTATTAGTTGATAGTCTAAAGCTATAAAGGAAAAACAAAATAAGAAGATCAAGAAGTCAGAAGTAAATCATAAATTGTTGAGATTATAATTAACACTTTCTAGTAAAATCAAGAGTTACAAACATCAGCATTGATAATGCCTAAGTGTTGTCTCTAAAAATAAAAAATGGTTTTTGCTAATGGCTTTGTAAAGATGTGTGCGACCTGGTCTCATGGGCCACAAAATTGAAGTGTGATTTCACCATTATTGAATAGCTCACGTATGAAGTGAAAGCGAGTGTCAATGTGATTGCTTTTCTTATGAAAAACATGGTTTTTGGTTAAAACAATTTCTGAAGTAGTGTCCTAGAAGATAGGAGTTGGCTCATTTTCTGTATGTGACATGTCATTCAATAGTCTTTGCAGCCACACAACCTCACAGAAAGCTGAGGAAGCAACACCATACTTTGCCTCTGCAGAAGATATTGAGACAATGGGTTGCTTCTTTGATGCCCAAGAAATCAGATTCGTGTAGAGGTGAAAAATGTACCCTGAGGTGTGGTTGCCTGCAAAATTACTGTCAGTGTAGAAAGATGATTATCTTCAGACTGAGTGTACCATAAACCAAAATTGAGAGTGCCCGCAACATATATCAGAATCATTTTCGCCATCTTCGAGTGAGATTCTTTGCGAGATTCCATGAACCTGGAAAAAAAGCCAATTGCATACATAATATCAAGTTTCGTTGTTGTAAGATACAACAAATTGCCTACTAAACTTTTGTATAAAGTAGAATCCAATATAGGGTCTTCATCTTGCTTGCTCAATTTTGTGCCTAGGGGTATAGTGGTTTCTGTTGGATTGCAGTCTTCCATGCAAAATCTTTTGATGATGTTTGATGAATATTTTTGCCGAGAGACACATCCCTTTGGTTTATTGGTCAACCTCAATCCCCAAAAAATATTCCATTATGCCAAGATCTGTCATCTCAAACTAAGATTGCATGGCATGTTTAAATCTGGTTAACTGAAGATTTTCAGTATATATCATGGACCATCAACATAGAAAAATTTTACATTTTTCATCTGTTCTGGTGTATAGAGTTGGCTTATTTTGGCTTCTGCGAAAACCACTCTTGATTAGGTAAGTAGCAATTTTGTTGTACCAAGCTCTTGGAGCTTGCTTTAAGCCATACAAGTATTTATCCAACCGATAGACTTTGGTTGGATGCTCTTTGACTTCAAATCGAGGTTGTTGATCCACATTGACCTCTTCTTCTAAGACACCATTCACGAAAGAAAAAGTTTCACTATAATCAATGCCTGGTTGGTTGCTGTGAGAATCCTTTGGGAACAAGTCTTGCTTTGTTTTTTTCAATCTTCCCATTTTCATTAAGTTTAGTCTTGTAAACCCACTTGACAACAGTACTTGTCTTATGTCTGGGCAAATCGATAAGATCCCATGTTTTTTTCTTCTCAATAGAGTCAATTTCTTGGTTCATGGCTTGAACCCAATGTGGCTCTTTGGCTGCCTCTTTCAAAGATGTAGGTTGACATGACATTAATGGAAAAAGATTGTGTTGATCAATATCATCCAATTGATAATGGATTTCACTCAAGGTTCGATTTCTCTGATTTCGAAGTTTAGAAGATGAATTTTTTCTTGAAGAAGAGTTGTCCCAAGATGTTTGAGGTTGTCCTTGCACCTACAATCATGGAAGCACAAGCTGATGTGTTTGTTGTCTCGAATTATCTATGTGTTTAGGAAGTGGCAACAATCAATTTTGGCTATCCATAGGGCGATTTTCAGACTCACTCCAGAACTAATCTTCAATAAATTAGACATCTCTCTTCATAATGAGTTTCTTTGAAATCATATTGTAGAGTCTATAGGATTTGCATGTCTCACTCTAGCCAACAAAAATGCATTTCTCACTTCGATCATCAAGTTTCTTCCTCAATTCATAAGGTATGTGAGTGAATGGAATGCATTCAAAATTACTAAGATGAGAAACATTCAGTTTTGTCCCACACCATGCTTCTTGAGGGACCTTCATCTTCAACAGGATAAATTGAACAGGCTACAACCTCATTCCAAAATAGATTTGGCAAACATTTATCTATGAGAAGGATCCTTTCCATGTTCATTATAGTCTGTTTTTTCCTCTCATCCACTCCATTTTGCTGTGGAGTATACATGGTTGTTTTTTTACATGATTATGCCTTGTGATTTGCATAAATTTGCAAATTCTGTTGGACAATATTTTCCTCCTCCATCTGAACTCGAAACCTTCACATATTTCCCACTATGTTTTTGAGCTTCAACCTTGAACTCCTTGAACTTTGAAAAGGTTTCAGACTTGTGTCTGAGAAAATAGATCCATATTTTCCTGCTAATGTCATCAATAACTGTCAGAAAATAGAAGCTACCACCTATTGACTTTGTTTGCATTGGTCCACATAGGTCAGTGTGAACCAACTCTAAGTGTTGTTTGGATTGAGTGGAGGAATGTGGAAATCGTGTTCTCTTATGTTCTCCAAGAATTCAAGACTCACATGGGGGATTTCTCTCTTTGAAGATAGGTAGACCTTTGACCATGGAGTGCTTCTGCAAGAGGCTTAGAATTTGAAACGAAAAAGGTCCAAATCTTGTTTCATTGGGGGTGGATGCACTTTGTGCATAAGATTGGGTCAAATTTGAAGTTCTAAGGGTTAGGGGAAACATTCTATTCCTACATGATGCTCCTTCAAAAAGTACCTTATAGCCATTTTCAACTAGTTTTCCTACACTCAGATTATGGTTTAGATCTGGAACATGATAGACATCGTTTATGTCTTTCTTTACATCTTGTTTAGTGAGAACGTGTACAATTCCTTTTCCTTGAACTTTGACTAAATAGTCATATTCAAGCGTAATATCACATGAAATAGTAGGATCAATGCAAGAAAGTAAATCTTTGTTACTTGTCATGTGATTGTTGCAGGCACTATTTAGCAACCATAAGTCCTTGTGTTGTTCTTAGTTTTGTGACATGATAGAAACGTCCCATCTGAGGTGTCTCCTTCATGATTTGAGATATTCAAAGGTTTGTTGAAATCAATGCACTAGGAAGTTAAAGCTTTGCAATTCCCAGATATTCAAAGGTTTGTTGAAATGTAGAGGGGGATTGTACCTTGAAAAAAGACTTGTAGTATCAATACTGAATTACCTACTATCGATCAATTGAGATCTGTTGTTTCTATGAGTTTCAGTCATTTCAAGGACCTGACTATGCTTGGAAGAGGTGCCATCCCACAGACTCATTCCACACTATATAGAAGTCAAGCTGTTGCAGGGGTCATAGTAGGGAAAAATAATGCAACATAAGTGTTGGAGTCTGAAAATATTGAGCTAGTTGTTGTTATGAGAGGAAAAGATAAAAAAAAACCTGTATTATTCCCATATATTCGAAGGTCTGCCGAAACGCAGAGGGGGATTGTACCTGGACAAAATATTTTTAGTATCAATACTCAAGTACCTTGATCTGGATTATTTTCGGCACAAAATGAGAGCATAGATATAATAAAGAAATGTATATATATATATATATATATATATATATATATATATATATCGGATATCCAATAATATAATATAAATGTATTAGAGATACAATTATAAACACATAGATACACTAATACACAATTTTCTATTAATGAGCGAAAATGTACAAAGATTATAAAAATAGAGAGTGGAAGACTCGTTAGAATGGTGGAAGCTTATCTCTGAGAAGAGACGTGACGACCACTCACATTCGCAAGATGATTTTACAATGAGTCTATAAAGGCCTTTTTATCAAAAATAAAATCCAAAACCCTAACTCTGAAAGATGAAAAGCCAATAGTTTTGTGGACCCCGTTTTGGGTAGTTTGGTGTATCAACTTCTCGGGGGCGTAACTTTGGCATACGATCTCCATTTTGGGTGCACGATATCTCGTTGGAAGGGTATCGTCGAGGATATTCATTAAGGTTGCCCAATGAGAGCCTTTGGATATCATTGAGAATATTGATCCCCAAAACCCTTCATTTAGGCCCTCTAAATGACCACGGAAGTTAAAAATTGCTAAAAATAGTAAATGACCAAAATTGCCATATTTTTTTTTGAGCCAGTTGGAAAAGGTGGGTGGCCATTGATATTCACCTAGATCATACCTAATGTTGATCAATTTATATTTTTTGTTTCTATGAGTTTCAGTCGTTTCAAGGACCCGACTGTGCTTGGAATAGGTTCCATGCCAAAGACTCATGGTAATCTGCTTGCAGAGATGAAAACACATAGGGGAAAATGAAAGCAAGGTATCAAATGACATATATTGTTTTTGCCAATGAAGAGAATGCATCATCAAATGGTGATGACAGGGAACAGGTGAGGAAGGCTCTCATGATATATGATTCCTTGTGGTGCAATTTGATGAATGAAGATGAATTATGCAATGAAGCAAGTGGAGGAACAAAGCGTACTTACTTAATGACAAGGATCATAATGAAAAATAAAAGGAAATGGATAAACCGAGATAGAATATTTATAGGTTCAGTCCTAGGCGTTCATTGTTTATATTATGGTAGCTGAGGGAGGTATTAACCTCTACATGTAACCTTTGACGAGACTAGAATATTTCGGGAAGAAAGAGAAACCCTAAACACATGTCGTCTCGAAAGAGTATATAAATATTATGCCAAGACATATGTGTAGGGTTTCTCTTTCTTCCCGAAATATTCTAGTCTCGTCAAAGGTTACACGTAGAGGTTAATACCTCCCCCAGCTACCATAATATCAACAACGAATGCTTGGGACTGAACCTATAAATATTCTATCTCGGTTTATCCATTGCCTTTTATTATTCAGTATGGTCCCCGTCATTAAGTAGGTACACTTTCTTCCTCCACATGATTCATTGCATAATTCATCTTCATACATCAGATTGCGCCTCAAGGCATCATATGTCATCAGAGCCTTCCTTACCCATTCCCTGTCATCACCATTTGATGATGCATTCTCTTCATTGGCACAAACAATAGATGTCTCTTTGATACCTCGCTTTCATTTTACCCTATGTGTTTTCATCTTTGCAAGCATATTACCATGAGCCTGTGTAATGGAACCTGTTCCAAGAACAATCAGGTCCTTGAAATGAATAAAACTCATAGAAACATCAAATCGCAATTGATCGAAATTAGGTACTTGATTATTGATAATAAAAATATTTTTTCCAGGTACAATGCCCCTTTGCATTTTGACAAAACTCATAGAAAAAAGAGATCTCAATTGATCAACATTAGATACTTGAGTATTGATACTAAAGGTGTTATGTCCAAGTACAGTCCCCCTCTGCGTTTCGATAGAACTTTGAATATCCAGGAATAGTAGAGGTTTTTCTGATCTTGTCCTCTCAGACCAACAAGCATCTCAAGCTTTTCATACTCCAACACTTATGCTGCATTACTTTTCCCTACTATGACCCTGTAGCAATTTCACTGCTATTTAGTGTGGAATGAGTCTATGGCAGGGCACTTGTTCCAAGCACAATCAGGTCCTTGTAATAGATAAAACTCATAGAAATAACATATTTCAATTGATCGACATTAGGTACTTGAGTATTGATACTACAAATATTGTGTCCAGGTACAATCCCCTTCCGTGTTTTGGTATACTTTCGAATATATGGGAATAATAGAGTTTTTTGTTAATCTTGTCCTCTTAGACAAATAACCAGCTCAAGCTTTTCAGACTCTAACACTTCTGTTCAATTACTTTTCCCTACTTTGACCTTTGCAACAATTTCACATATATTTAGTGTGGAATGAGTTTGTGGCATGGAACTTGTTCCAAGCATAGTTAGGTCCTTGAAATAACTGAAATTCATAGCAAGAGAAGATCTTGATTGATCGACATTAGTTACTTGAGTATTGATACTACAAATGTTCTATCCATGTACAATCCTTGTAATGTACCCCAAATTTCCCAAATAAAAAAAAAGAATTGTTAGGGGACATTAAAGTTCCTTGACTCTCTAACATTGATTGTGACATAGAGATAATCCATTAAACCTATCCTTATTCCTTTATTGTATGCATAAATTTTTTACCATCGTTATTGGATTAGAATCATACACTTATTTGTATTGAAGAAAATTGCGACTAGGACTGTCATAGCCCTTAGAATAACCAACTTGTCTATGTCAAGACATGCTATCCATAATACATCGCGTAATAGACTATCATTAATCATATATCGTCCACTTATACATAATTCTCCTAGCTTTGATCAACAATATAAACTATAGACTATAGCCTATTCATAACAATAACACTAACCATAATGATATATATCATTTATCATATAGACTATCATATGGATACCATAACAATAACACTATCCATAACAATATATATATATATATATATATATATATATATATCATTTACCATATAGACTATCATATGGATACCATAACACTAACACTATCCATAACATATATCGTTTAACATATAGACTATTATATGGATAGCATAACAACGTATGAATTTATCATAGCGTAGCGAACATATATCTATACATAATGTATTGTTTACCACAACGCAGAGAACATATACCTATACCTAACATAGGTAATCCCTACCTGACTATTAACATCATCTTTTCATTCTAGGTTTTGACTGTGAACATGACTCAGCAATTAAGTGGTTCGAAAACCATTTATGGTGGATGACAGGTCAGGTCCTATAGGCATTTACTCTTGGCCTAGTTCATTAATGGTTATCCTATCTCGTACCTTCTAGGTTGACCCTGAGGCGAACATGCCCAATGTAGTATTTCCATTTCCTCGACTTGACATGGTAGAGGTAAGGGTGCATACCAACTACTTTTACTCCTCTAGTGAGGAACTCGAGGTAACATTCATTCATCGTTATTTCCCCCTTTGGTACTATACCACAATTTTTGTGTCTACACTATAGTACGACCGGTGCATTTGGTGAGGTTCGACTTTGGTGAGCGATGGAAAGAGGCAATGCATACCCGGGGTTCTCTATGCAACAAGGTGAGTAAACGATTTTGTTGTTTATGATCTATGTGAGAAGTATTTCGTGATGCATTCTCTATTTCATGCAAATGTAAATAGTTGAGAGCTCAAAGTAACAGACCTCATGTTTTCCTTTCTCTGTTTGAGGGTTGATAGTTGCGCCCTGTATGCATTTTCTTCCCAGGATTTCCACCGGGTTTATGGTTACATTTATAAGTTAGATGAGACACCTTGAGAATTAAGGCTTGAGTTTGAGGTTCACTGTGTTTTATCTTCGTTGGCTATAAGTCTTCAAAACTAGTTGTTTGTGATTCCTTCCCAGTGAGACCATCGCCTGAATCATTATTAAAGTTAAACCCTCTACATTTTATTTTATTCATCATTGTATATTGTTATTCTTACCCTCCAGAACTCATCCAAAGATCCCAAGACTTTCTACACTTATTTATATTATTCAGACTTGGCTGGACTCAACAATTGCAACTTTTTATGGAGTTGGCTCACTGTTGCAAACATTTTCTCTCTCCTTTTCCATTAATGGTTGGGCGCAAGTTCTTATTAATAACGAATGCAATTGATTGGTTGGCTACACTTGTTTCATATGCCTATTGGACTGCCTTACTTCTTAAAGAAATTCATTCCTTACTTCTGAGAGAAAGTGATAGAATCGATGACTTCACATGGTGCCCGAGCGAGGATTCCTGCCTTACTGAATACTTGACCGGGACTTATTTCAACAAGAACTTAAAAATATGAATGGTTTTGTTTCTTGCTGGAAGAAAAAACAGCCCTTGAAAGCATGAGTTAATCTTTGACCCTTGAACCTATGAGTCACATAAGGTGCACACTATTTTGGTGGTGGTCATCCAATAAGTCCAGAGCACTGCTGGAATGGGATTGTCCCAATCATCTGGGCTTGCTTTAATGATTGAGCGTGCCTACCCAAGTGGTTGAGAACAACGTGACTATTTTCCCATTATGGCGTCTTATACAGAAGAACCAACCAAGGTGAAAAAATTGAGATGGGAGTTGGGTTGTTTTCCGCGGAAGAAGGTGCCAGCGATAAAGGGGGCAGATTGAGAAGCCACACAAGATATTAATCTCTCGATAAAGCTCTTAAGCTCTTAAGCTCTCGATAAAGCTCTTAAGGATAAAATATTTGTTCATGCCACACAAGATCTTAAGTTCTCGATATGGATGACAAAACTACAAACGAAACAAACAATATTACAGAAGAGACAAGGTCTAGAATAGGAAAATGAAGAGCGTTGATAGTCTAAAGCTATAAAGGAAAAACAAAATAAGAAGATCAAGAAGTGAGAAGCAAATCATACATTGTTGAGATTATAATAATGTCTAAGTGTTGTCTCTGAAAATCAAAAATGGGTTTTCCCAATGGCTTTGTAAAGATGTGTGCGAGCTGGTCCCATGGCCCACAAAATTGAAGTGTGATTTCACCATTATTGAATAGCTCACGTATGAAGTGAAAGAGAATGTCAATGTGATTGCTTTTCTTATGAAAAACATGGTTTTTGGTTAAAACAATTTCTGAAGTAGTGTCTTCGCAACCACACAACTCACAGGAAGCTGAGGAAGCAACGACATACTTTGCCTCTACATAAGATATTGAGACAATGCGTTGCTTCTTTGATGCGCAAGAAATCATATTCGTGTAGAGGTGAAAAGTGTACCCTTAGGTGTGGTTGCTTGCAAAATTACTGTCAGTGTAGAAAGATGATTATCTTCGAGTGTACCATAAACCAAAATTGAGAGTGCTCGCAACATATATCAGAATCATTTTTGCCATCTTCGAGTGAGAATCTTTGGGAGATTCCATGAACCTGGAAAAAAAGCCAATTGCATACATAATATCAAGCTTAGTTGTTGTAAGATACAACAAATTGCCTACTAAACTTTTGTATAAAGTAGAATCCACTATAGGGTCTTCATCTTGCTTTCTCAATTTTGTGCCTAGGGGTATAGTGGTTTCTGTTAGATTACAGTCTTCCATGCAAAATCTTTTGATGATGTTTGATGAATATTTTTTCCCAGAGACACAAATCCCTTTGGTTGATTGCTCAACCTCAATCCCCAAAAAATATTTCATTATGCCAAGATCTGTCATCTCAAACTAAGATTGCATGGCATGTTTAAATCTGGTTAACTGAATATTTTCAGTATATATCATGGACCATCAACATAGAAATTTTTTACCTTTCTCATCTAGTCTGGTGTATAGAGTTGGCTCATTTTGGCTTCTGCGGAAACCACTCTTGATTCTTGTTGTACCAAGCTCTTGGAGCTTGCTTTAAGCCATACAAGTATTTCTCCAAACGATAGACTTTGGTTGGATGCTCTTTGACTTCAAATCGAGTTTGTTGATCCACATAGACCTCTTCTTCTAAAACATCATTCACGAAAGAAAAAGTTTCACCATAATCAATGTCTGGTTGGTTGCTATGAGAATCCTTTGGGAACAAGTCTTGCTTTGTTTTTTTCAATCTTCCCATTTTCATTAAGTTTAGTCTTGTAAACCCACTTGACAACAATACTTGTCTTATGTCTGGGCAAATCCACAAGATCCCATGTTTTTTTCTTCTCAATAGGGTCAATTTCTTGGTTCATGGCTTGAACTTAATGTGTCTCTTTGGCTGCCTCTTTCAAAGATGTAGGTTGGCATGACATTAATGAAAAAGGATTGTGTTGATCAATATCATCCAATTACTTATGGATTTCACTCAAGCTTCGACTTCTCTAATTCTGAAGTTCAGAAGATGAATTTTTACTTGAAGAAGAGTTGTCCCGAGATGTTTGAGGCTATCCTTGTACCTACAATCTTGGAAGCACAAGCTGATGTGTTTGTTGTCTCGAATTATCTATGTGTTTAGGAAGTGGCAACAATGGATTTTGGCTATCCATAGGGTGATTTTCAGACTCACTCTAGAACTAATCTTCAATAAATTAGACATCTCTCTTGATAATGAGTTTCTTTGAAATCATATTATAGAGTCTGTAGGATTTGGATGTCTCACTCTAGCCAACAAAAATGCATTTCTCACTTCGATCATCAAGTTTCTTCCTCAATTCGGAAGGTATGTGAGTGAATGGAAAGCATCCAAAATTACTAAGATGAGCAACCTTCAATTTTGTCCCACACCATGCTTCTTGAGGGATCTTCATCCTCAACAGGATAAATTGAACAGGCTACAACCTCATTCCAAAATAGATTTGACAAACATTTATCTATGAGAAGGATCCTTTCCATGTTCATTATAGTCTATTTTTTCCTCTCATCCACTCCATTTTGTTGTGGAGTATACATGGTTGTGGTTTGCATGATTATGCCTTGTGATTTGCATAAATTTGCAAATTCTGTTGGACAATATTCGCCTCCTCCATTTGAACTCGGAACCTTCACATATTTCCCACTATGTTTTTGAGCTTCAACTTTGAACTCCTTGAACTTTGAAAAGGTTTCAGACTTGTGTCTGACCAAATAGATCCATATTTTCCTGTTAAAGTCATCAATAATTGTTAGAAAATAGAAGCTACCACCTATTGACTTTGTTTGAATTGGTCCACATAGGTCAGTGTGAACCAGCTCTAAGTGTTATTTGGATTGAGTGGAGGAATGTGGAAATCATGTTCTCTTATGTTCTCCAAGAATTTAAGATTGACATGGGGTATTTATCTCTTTGAATATAGGTAGACCTTTGACCATGGAGTGCTTCTGCAGGAGGCTTAGAATTTGAAATGGAAAAGGTCCAAATCTTGTTTCATTGGGGGTGGATGCACTTTGTGCATAATATTGGGTCAAATTTGCAGTTCTAAGGGTTAGGGGAAACATTCTATTCCTACATGATACTCCTTCAATAAGTACCTTATAGCCATTCTCAACTAGTTGTCCTACACTCAGATTATGTTTTAGATATGGAACATGATAGACATCGTTTATGTCTTTCTTTACATTTTGTTTAGTGAGAATAGGTATTGTTATCGCACAGTTTGTAGTTTAGGTCAAAGGCCAAAGGATAGAGATCAAACTGGCATAACATGAACCTTCCCCACCCAATGTCACCTCAATGGGGAGGTTCTTTCTATTTAGGGAGGTTAGACCAGGGGAGACATCCTCGACAACCTGGGGTTTTGAAGAGTCTAAGGTATAAAGCAAAGTTAAAGTTTCCTCCTCACAGGTAAACACCTAGGTCAGATAGTTCGGCTAAACAACCAATAATGAAGTGTATGCCTAATTGAAAACACCTGCCCGGAACAAGACAACAACAATACAATATATATATGTAGGCTACAACTCAAAGGGTTAGTACTTCAATAGCTATCTGCTATTATTTAATACACAATGTAAAGCAATGAAGTCAACGCTTTGTCAATTAGCTATGAAAGAGCATCAATTCATCAATATTTATCAAGATGATCAAGCTAACAATGTATCCAATCAATAATTTGCTCAATAAATGCTTCAAATCATCATTCAATTGCTTATATTCAACTTTTGCTGCGTCAAGATGAGATAACCAACTATGACGTCAGCCCTAATTAAGTTAGTTTGTTAGTTAGGGTTTCAAAATTTATATTTTTAAGAGTAGTTTTGTACACTAAGACTTCAATGTTCGAGGTTAGATATCAGTGCCTTAGGTTATATGGAGTCAAACAAGATAAGGGCACAAGGTCATGAAAGGACGAAGACTTAAAGACTAGAGGGAAGGGTTCTAAAGTGCTGCAAAGGTAGGGCCCTAGAATCAAAACCCTAGGGGAAAGAGGCTCACTTTGGTGTTGCTTAAGCAAGGCCTCGTGCTCTTTCCTCCTTCTTTACGTCAACGTGGTAAAATAGCTAGCATAAATGATAAGTCTAAGGGAGAAAGTGTTGTAAGGACAAGGCTTTCAAACCCTAGAAGATGATGGCCCTAGGTGTAGATAACCTAGGCCTAGGACGTCACCCCCTTTCAACCTATAAACTTCAACACTAGCTTAAGGGAAGAAGCAAGATGAGTGTAGCAAAGGATAGGCTCAATCCCTCTTCTTCAATGGCTGAAAAATCTCTCTCTAAGGGGAGATGTAACAATGACCTACTTGTGTGCTTGTTACCTAGGGTTTCAAATCAATAATTTAATAAGAAAATGCAAGAAATTAGACCTACAACCATTCAATTAAGAAGTTTTGCAAGAAAATTACTTACATAGCATGAAGAAAGCACATGCAAACCCTAGTTGTAAACCTTCCTTGGAGAGAAATGCCACAAGATGCCAAAATTATCCTTCCAATAACAAGTGCGCCTCACTTAGAAAGAAAATATACCCAAGAAGGGTGCAAAAATCAGACCTCACAAGTGTGAGTGAATTGTGTTATGTCCAAATGAGGGAAAAACATCCTCAATATATATCATCTCACGACCTTTAATTTAAATTAGGTCATTAAAAATAGCCGACAAGGCTAATAACCAAAAATCATACTATTTTACATTAAACTATTAAATGAAACCCTAAATGAGCAATAAGCAAGACGTCTAGCCTCTTTGAGGGAGACGTTGGCCCTTTTTAGGGAAAATCATAACACTAGATGACAAGCGTTGGCCCTCTGTAGGCCTCCAAACTCTGCCACACATGCCAAACTACCCTGTCAAACTACCATGTGCTGGAGGTGACATCAAGGGCCTCTAGAGGACGTCCTGGGTCATCAGAGGGACACATTCCACCTATAGTGGGTCAACCCCCTAGGGCTAGGATCAACCAAGACGTCCTGGATGAAAATGTCCTTCTTCTTCTCTCGTGCAAAGGCTCAATCAATCATTGTCCTGTCTCTGTCCCTGATGAGGTCCCAACAACCATCTGATGGGATATTTAGCCCCATGCAGGTCTGAACTAATCATCTCCCCATGTGTACTGGTCCAGTTGGTACCTGTCGATCGGGCATGGTCCTGCACATAAAAAACTTCGCCTTCCATGGGCTCATTATTCCTGGGGATCATAGCAATGCCAATCATATTTCATCATTAATTTTATCAAATGCATGCATAAAACCACTAGCATATCATCTAATAGCTCAAAGACATTACAATGACCTACTATACAAAGCTGAAGAAAAAGAAAAAATGCCCTATTGGGCCAACATCCATAAGAAAAGGAAGTTTCCAAAGGATATCATCCAAGCCATGTAACACAAGGTGGTGTGGTCAAAGGATTTCCAGACATAGTGAAAAACAGGGGTGAATATTATCCGTGGGTGCCTTTGTAGGAGGTGATTTGTACCTGTTATGGATGCAATTCTTTCCAAGCCCTTTATTGCCTTTATTCTTTATTTTCTTTATTACTTTTTCTTTCTTTTTATTTCAAGGTCTAATTAGAGGACACTGCCTTGGCGTGGTGACCAGAGCTGACAGTGTTACCCACAAGTACTTTCACAGAGATGACAAGGTTGGCTCGTGATGAGACCCCCTTTCCCTTGGTCATACAACCAAAGGTCACTGCCCTGGCGTGGTAACTAGATAATGGCAATGCCATACTACTAGGTACCCATGAACATAATGGGCTGGCTCATGATGAGACCCCCCATCCTCTTGGCTAGGTCTGGTTTTGTCATTTTTCTTCGTGTCCCTCTTGTTTCTTAATGAGAGGCTTTTTATTGCCTTCTCGGGGATCCTTGGGTGAGGCATTATGGCTTTTATCTCTTACCGACTTCTTTTACCTCCTAGTCCTTTAGCCCCTTCTTCCCAAAAGAGAAGGTGTAACCCTATAAAAGGTCATACTAATGCTTGGACTAGGGGAATGGGATAGATGAGCGGGAGATAAGATGTAAGATTGATAATATGATGGGAGCGAACGATGGCTCTTCAAAATCCCCCCTGGTGGCTAACCAAAACCTATGGGTACAAGCTTTCTAGGGTACCCTGTCAATCCCCCCAACCATGGTCAAGTGGGTTAGTGTAAGATCCAAGTAGTCATCAGAAATGAAAGGAATTTGATGCATATATCTGAAAGTTATAATGATCAAACATGACACATACCATGATACCTGGACCAATTACCTCATGGAGCAAGAGTTTTTTCTGATACAAGTCCAAGCCGAAGGTGATGGATGTTGTTGGTGCTGACAGGACAAGTCAGATGAAGAAGAAGAAACATGGGCCCTCCAGGGCTATGCCCAGGTCAATCCTGCTCTCTCTACTCCATGTCTAGGACCTATGGGCCTCGAGACATGATCTCCTAGTTATCCCTAGAAATCGGGGATAACATATGGCTCCAACTCAGGGACATGTGCTCACCGTAGAGAGAATGAGAACCTCATCATCTCTGGCATAAACCTGCAGACCTGCTCAAACTCTAAAAGGGCATCGGTAACACAGGTGGGGTGGTATTGCCACCCCGCAAATAATATATATATATATATATATATATATATATATATATATATATATATATATGACTGAAATAAAACAATCAATATGCAAGTGAGGAAACAAACTAACATGAAATGCAAATGGTATAATACATGGAAAAATGCCTACCTACCTACACTTACCTGTGGAGTCATGTCCCACCACCTTGGTGGGGTTTGAGGAGGTGCCCACTGATGGGTAATGGGCACCTTCTCCCTTCCAAAGTGGACAAATAGTAGGAGTTATCAACTGATTCCATTCCGACTTTGAAAGGTCTGAGCCATGATTGCGTACTTCCTTTCACATTAGTTGGCTCTCATTTCTAAGTATCCCACATCCACACCAAATCTTCCTCCTTGTATTTTTTGATTTTGTGTTTGGTTGTTGCTTGAACAACCCTGGTGTATTGTACTGAGGGAGGTGGGTGGGCTTCTGCTATAAAAACTTCTTGTTGGGATGGGTGGATCTGCATGTCATCTTCATCCTTTTTCCTTTTTAATATCTTCACTGTCCCAACTTCTTTGTTTTGAAATTCATCTAGGAGTTGTTGGTGTTCTTCTTTCTTGGGCCATTCAATCTGATCAAACTCTTCTTCTGATGTAAAGGGAATATCTTCTGGAGAAGATTCTTGAAGAGTTTGTATCACATATTTCTGCGCTTTATTGTCACTTATGGGAGGAAAAACATCATGTACATGATTTCCAGTTATTGGTACATTGAGAAAACATCTGGTTGTCCCATCTTTCAAAGGTAATCGCAAAAAGGTGAGATCCATCTCAAGGGACCCACCTATCATTGCACCAAACTTCCTAGACAACAACATTCCCCATACATTCGAGACATCAACCACTATAATATCTATGTGTACTGTCTTCTCAGGGAATTCTTTCAAGTGTACTTCGACATTTTCAACCACACCATGTATGGGTATTGCTTTAGATTCAAAACCACACACATTCCTGTAAGGCCTAGTGACCTTCAAACCCATTTGTTGCATGACTTTAAGAAACATCATATTGGCACCAACACCTGTATCTAGCATGAATTGTTAAGTTATTTGTTGTTCATCATTAAATTCATGAAGAAAGGGGGGTTTTCACCATACTAGACCCTGAAATGATCTGCTTGCAACATAATTGGGGGGTCCATAGGCTCAGTTGATCCTAAAAATAAAGTATTAAAGAGTTCCTTAATAGATGGGATCTTAATTTCTTCTTTTAGGGGAACGTTCACATGCATCTTTGATAAAGCCCCTTCAAAGTCAAAATCAAGGTCAACCTTATTAGTCTTGGATGTCTTGGGAGGAGGAACCTCAAGATATTTTGGCTGATCAGTGGTAAGCTGTTTCAGATTCTTTCTCCTGTATACTTGAACTTCCTACTTTTTCAGCTTTTCTCGTGATTCCTGGTCCAAGTTATTTATTATTTCCATCCTTGCTGCTCTTGCTGCTTCCTTTAGGGCTTGTTGATGTTCTATATCTGTGATATTTATCTAAGGAAGATTCATGAAGCAGTCTAAGTTGTTGACTTGTTGTTGGCCAACGTTATAAGGGAATTCATGTTCCCAATGTGCTTCACTGCATTCTAGGCACCAAGGGTTTTCATCAATGAAATTTGTAGGGGCCAGAGTATTTGGGACTTCATTTTCATTCTTCTGCTTGTAGACTTGGTTCCCTTTCTGGAATTGCCCTTTGAATGGATGTCTAGGTGCCTGGATCTAGGACTTTTCAAGTCTAACGATCTGGCTCATCATTTCTTCTTGATTCTTCATGATGTTATCCATAGAAGCTTGCAACTTGCTGATACTGGTACAAAGATCTGAAGTAGGCTCAACGTTATGTACTACCTTCTGCTTGGTGTCTATTCTCCCGCTAGGGTTAGCAAAGGGCTGAATCTTGGATGAAAGGAGATTTCCTTCTATCTTTGTAGCGAGCTCTTGGGCTTCTTGAATGGATTGGGGGTCTTTGTCTCTAAGAAGATACCCTAGTTGGCCATTGAAAGATCTGGTGTAAATGTGAACAAGGTAATCATCTTTCAGATGATGGCTTGTGGGAATTCTTTGGAGTAATGCTTCAAATCTAGTGTGAAATTACTGAATGGACTCATTCTCATACTTGGCAAGGATATTTAGTCGAGTGAGCAGCATGTTAGGGTCTTCTTTGATGCTCCACCTTTTGAGAAAGATTTTTTCAAGTCTATCCATGGTCTTGATGCTTCCATCAAGAAGACTGGGATACTAACGTCTTGTAGCATCATAAAGGGTAGTATAAAATAAATTCATGACCAAGTCTTCAACATCATCATTGATGGGGTGAAGCTGAAAGAATTCCCAAATGTTACTCATATGCTCTTCGACACTAGTGGCATCAGTGCCGATAAAATTAGGCAACCACTTCTCATACTTGGGTGGCATTTTCCTAGGGTAGCCTGGTATAGCTGACATGTCTAATGGCTTGAAAAGAGTAGATGACCATTGTCTTTGATTGTTAACTGGGTTTGTAGTATTGGTCTGAGAGGTAGACATGTTTAAAGGAAGTATCTTTCCAAAAAGTGACTTGACAATAGGTGAATTCAAAGGAGGCTTCCTTCTGAAATATAAAGGAGGATTATTAAATCTCCTTTTGGTTTGTGGAGTCACCAGATAGTTTTCCTGAAACTATCAAAGAATAGGGGAAATAAAGTCTAGTGGAATCACCAGGTAAGCTTGTAAGAGAAGGATCTTTGAGGCAAGGCTTACCAAAATATTTTTCGTTGAGGAAGATTGACTCAGTGTTCTCTGGCAACGACACCAAAATGTTATCGCAGAGTTTGTTGTTTAGGTCAAAGGCCAAAGGATAGAGATCAAACTGGTGTAACAGGAACCTTCCCCACTCAATGTCACCTCAATGGGGAGGTTCTTTCTATTTAGGGAGGTTAGCCCAGGGGAGACATCCCTGACAACCTGGGGTTTTGAAGAGGCTAAGGTATAAAGCAAGGTTAAAGTTTCCTCCTCATAGGTTACCACCTAGGTCAGATAGTCCAGCTAAACAACCAATAATGAAGTATATGCCTAATTGAAAACACTTGCCCGGAACAAAACAACAATAATACAATATATATATATATATATATATGCAGGCTACAACTCAAAGGGTTAGTTCTTCAATAACTATCTGCTATTATTTAATAAGCAATGTAAAGCAATGAAGTCAATGTTTTGTTAATTATCTATGAAAGAGCATCAATTCATCAATATCTATCAAGATGATCAAGCTAACAATGTATCCAATCAATAATTTGCTCAATAAATGCTTCAAATCATCATTCAATTGCTTATATTCAACTTTTGTTGCGTCAAGATGAGATAACCAACTATGACGTCAGCCCTAATTAAGTTAGTTTGTTAGTTAGGGTTTCAAAATTTATAGTTTTGAGAGTGGTTTTGTACACTAAGACTTCAACGTTGGAGGTTATATATCAGTGCCTTAGGGTATATGGAGTCAAAAAAGATAAGGGCACAAGGTCTTGAATGGATGAAGAATTAAATACTAGAGGGAAGGGTTCTAAAGTGTTGCAAAGGCAGGGCCCTAGAATCAAAACCCTAGGGGAAAGAGGCTCACTCCAGTGTTTCTTAAGCAAGGCCTCGTGCTCTTTCCTCCTTCTTTAGGTCAACTTGGAAAAATGGCTAGCATAAATGATAAGTCTAAGGGAGAAAGTGTTGTAAGGACAAGGCTTTCAAACCCTAGAAGATGATGGCCCTAGGTGTAGATAACCTAGGCCTAGGACGTCACCCCCTTTCAACCTATAAACTTCAATGCTAGATTAAGGGAAGAAGCAAGATGAGTGTAGCAAAGGCTAGGCTCAATCCCTCTTCTTCAATGGCTGAAAAATCTCTCTCTAAGGGGACATGTAACAATGAACTACTTGTGTGCTTGTTACCTAGGGTTTCAAATCAACAATTTAATAAGCAAATGCAAGAAATTAGACCTACAACCATTCAATTAAGAATTTTTGCAAGAAAATTACTTACATATCATGAAGAAAGCACATGAAAACCCTAGTTGTAAACCTTACTTGGAGAGAAATGCCACAAGATGCCAAAAATATCCTTCCAATAACAAGTGCGCCTCACTTAGAAAGAAAATATACACAAGAAGGGTGCAAAAATCAGACCTCACAAGTGTGAGTGAATTGTGTTATGTCCAAATGAGGGAAAAACATCCTCAATATATATCATCTCATGACCTTTAATTTAAATTAGGTCATTAAAAATAGCCGACAAGGCTAATAACCAAAAATCATATTGTTTTACATTAAACTATTAAATGAAACCCTAAATGAGAAATAAGCAAGACGTCTAGCCCCTTTGAGGGAGACGTTGGCCCTTTTTCGGGCAAATCATAGCACTAGATGACAAACGTTGACCCTCTCTGGGCCTCCAAAATCTTCCACACGTGCCAAACTGACCTGTCAAACTACCATGCGCTGGAGGTGATGTCAAGGGCCTCTAGAGGATGTCTTGGGTCATCAGAGGGACAGGTTCCACCTGCAGTGGGTCAACCCCCTAGGGTTGGGCTTAGCCAAGGCATCTTGGATGAAAATGACCTTCTTCTTCTCTCGTGCAAAGGCTCGATCAATCACTATCTTGTCTCTGTCTGTGATGAGGTCCTAACAACCATATGATGGGCTCTTCAGCCCCATGGATGTCCGAACTAATCATCTCCCCATGTGTACCAGTCCACTTGGTACTTGTCCATCGGGCATGGTCTTTCACATCAAAAACTTTGCCCTCCATGGGCTCATTAGTCCTGGGGATCATAGAAATTCCAATCATTTTTCATTATTAATTTTATCAGATGCATGCATAAAACCCCTAGCATATCATCTAATAGCTCAAAGACATTACAATGACCTACTATACAAAGCTGAAGAAAAAGAAAAAATGCCCTATTGGGCCAGCATCCATAAGAAAAGGAAAGTTTCCAAAGGATATCATCCAAGCCATGTAACACAAGGTGGTGTGGTCAAAGGATGTCCAGACATAGTGAAAGACAGGGGTGAATATTATCCGTGGGTGCCTTTGTAGGAGGTGAGTTGTACCTGTCATGGATGCAATTCTTTCCAAGCCTTTTATTGCCTTTATTCTTTCTTTTCTTTATTACTTTTTATTTCTTTTTATTTCAAGGTCTAACTAGAGGACATTGCCTTGGTGTGGTGACCAGAGCTGACAGTGTTACCCACAAGTACTTTCACAGAGATGATAAGGTTGGCTCGTGATGAGACCCCCTTTCCCTTGGTCATGCAGTGAAAGGTCACTACCCTGGCGTGGTAACCAGATAATGGCAATGTCATATTGCTAGGTACCCATGAACATAATGGGTTGGCTCGTGATGAGATCCGCCATCCTCTTGGCTAGGTCTAGTTTTTTCATTTTCCTTTGGGTCCCTCTTGTTTCTTATTGAGAGGCTTTTTATTGCCTTCTCGGGGATCCCTGGTCGAGGCATCTCTAGGTTTTATTTTTTATGGATTTTATCTCTTACCAGTTGCTTTTACCTCCTAGGACTTTAGCCCCTTCTTCCCACAAGATAAGGTGTAACCCCACAAAAGGTCATCCTAATGTCTGGACCAGGGGAATGGGATAGATGAGCGGGAGATAAGATGTAAGAATGATAATATGATGGGAGCGAACGATGACTCTTCAAAATCCCCCCTGGTGGCTAACCAATACCTATGGGTACAAGATTGCTAGGGTACCCTCTCAATCCCCCCAACCATGGTCAAGTGGGTTAGTGTAAGATCCAAGAAGTCATCAGAAATGAAAGGAATATGATGCATACATCTAAAAGTTATAATGATCAAACATGACACATACCATGATACCTAGACCAATTACCTCATGGAGCAAGAGTCTTTTCTGATACAAGTCCAAGCCAAAGGTGATGGATGCTTTTGGTGCTGACATGACAAGTCTGATGAAGAAGAAGAAACATGGGCCCTCTAGGGCCATGCCCAGATCAATACTACTCGCGGTACTCCATGTCTAGGACCTGTGGGACTCAAGACATGATCTCCTAGTTATCCCTAGAAATTGGGGATAACAGGTACAATTACTTTTCCTTGAAATTTGACTAAAGGGTCATATTCAAGTGTAATATTACATGAAATAGTAGGATAAATGCAAGAAAGTAAATCTTTGTTAGCTGTCATGTGATTGTTGCATCCATTGTCTAGCAACCATAGGTCCTTGCATTGTTCTTAGTTTTGTGACATGATAGAAACGTCCCATCTGAGGTGTCTCCTTCATGACTTGAGACATGTGCTCTTCCTAGGTGTTAATCTTCTTCCTTCTTTCTGCATTCATATTCATAGTGCCCATAATTTTTGTAGTAATAACATTGTATGCTTGCTTTGTCATTGGATCTCCTACCTCTGCCTCTTCAAGGATGGAAATTTTGATTTTGATTTTGATGTGTGTGATATTCACTTGAGTGATTGTTTCTTGGACTTCTCCCTCTTTCTCTGTGACCACTGCCTTTGCCTATGCCTCTTCCTCTCCCTATGTTGAAAGAGAATTGAGCCTTGAAGGCATTGGCTGTTGACTCATCTTTTAGATGTAGTATGGTCTCATGTGACAATAGAGAACCCATGAGTTCATCTGTTGAAAAAATTTTCAGATCCTTGCATTCAAGGATGGTTATAACAACCATATCAAATTTCTTTAGAATACTTCTAAGGACTTTCTCAACAATCCTTTGATCAGGTATGGATTCACTAGTCAACCTGAACTGGTTTACAATTCCCATAAGTCTAACCATAAATTGATCAATATTTTTAGACTCTGTCATTTTTAAAGTCTCAAAATGTGTCCTCAAGGTTTGTTGCTTCACTGTTTGGACCTTTTCATTTCCTTGTTAAGTTGTATTGAGAATGTCTCAGGCATGTTTTGAGGTAACAACACATGTGATTTTTTAGAAAATTGAGTCATATACTGAGTTTTGAATCCAGAAATAGGATTTATTCTCTCTTTTACTCTATTCTACCTAAGAAACTCTTTCTTGATTGTTCATAGTGGCTAGATCTGTTGGATCTGGTTCCACATAACCAAGATTGATTGGATCCCAACAATCCTATGCTTGTAAGAAGGATCTCATTTTGAGAGACCAAAGTTCATATTTATTCCCAAGAAGAATAAACCCTTGTGTTGGTCCTAAATGGTTAGAGGTGGCCATTTCTGTAAAAAACATCATAAAATATCTTTTTCTCAGGGATAAAGAAGTACCTCTAATATTGCTTGATGCAAGTAGATAGGTCCTCATCCTGTGTTCTGTGCGTAAAACACACCAATGAAGTTTCAAGTTCGAGCTATAGGAAATTTCTTGTATCCTAGTATTGAACTTTTTTAATATGATTATACAGGCACAAGACTGTGCAAAGTCAGAGCTTTGATTTTCATTCTTTATTGATGGTAACCCTTTAATGGTGAAAACTAGGAGCTCTGGGCTTCCTTTTTTTTTTAACGATTTTTTTTTTTTTATCTTTAAACATTCATATGACCAAGGGATGAGAACGAGATTCTATGGGGATTTGGGATCTAGGTGTTTCAGGACATCGAGACTTTCTTCACTTCTTATCTTCTAATAAACAATTTGTGAACTGTCAAACAATAGGCAACAAGATCAATGGTATTCAACAAGCGTCGAGATCGATGACTCAAATTTCACTGTTTCAGGCTTCGACGATTTTTGTTGATCACACCAACACATAAAACAGTCACAAAGTGCCAATCACCGAAAAAGGGAAGATTAGACGACTCCTATTATTCCACCATATCAACGACTCTGTGCCTCCTTCACACTTCATGCTTCGATGATTTTTCCACAACACCTTTTTACAAATATCCCGAATTGACGAATACACCTAATTATTAAATCGTTGGTCCTCAAGCTTCGATGGATGGATGATTCATATTTCTTCTCTTTGGTCTTCGATTATTTATTTTAATCTTCCACACAACACGACCCTTTATATCCACCAATGCCAAAATTTTGAAATGGAAACCAAGATCAATGACCCACAATGCTTAGCGAACCGACGTTTCGAGATGTTTTTCGGGACATTGGGAGTTTTGTCCCTGTCTTCTCAATGACAAAAATTCACTTAAGTGTCTAATATAAGAAGTGACTTAAGCATGATCCTAGCAGTCCATGTATTTTCTAAACAAGTGGTTAGGATCCACTTCAGTGCTTCGGACTTTGGGGCTCTTTCCGCATTGCTTCACAGTTCTCCTGGAGTGTCAAATCGTCGAACTGTCGGATGACTTCCACGTGACCAACACCTTGGATTTACTCCAGCTCTTTGGAGCTTCGGGTGATTGGTAGCTTTAGTGCATTTATTCTACATCCTCCTAAGTATGAGATCACCGAATATGGGGATCGTCTAACACATGTCTAATGGATCCAATGGTCCAGAGTCACTTCGGAACACCGAGACTTAGGATCACCTTATAAGATCAATGGTTGTGCTTAAATGTATCATGAAGATCAATGACCATGAGTGATTGCAGAGCTTTAACTTGCTAGCACATTGATTTCCTTCCCAACCTCCACAATGTGAATATGCTCATCAGTAGTGGGGTCGATATCCACCATTGCTCTATTGATCTAGTAAGATCAACGATCCTAAGGGGTTGCATAGTTTGAACTTGCACACTCTTTAATTACCTTGCAATTTCCGCAGTTTCTCTCCATCATCGATATGTATTCAATGAGATCTGTTTGGCTTCATTGCACACTCCTCATCCTATTTGGGATTAATTAGAGGACCGAGACCTGTTCCCAGAACTGATCTAATGATTGTTGTAGATTCTCCTCTACTACTTCTGCATCTTCCTCCTGAAGAAAGGATTCCATGAATTCTTAAATATCTTCATATTGAATCTTCTATCTGGAAGGAATATTGAAAGGATACTGCAACAAAGCTTCTACGCAGGACATATATACCCTTTGTATTCTAATTATAATAGCTTATTTGCCTTGATTATATTTTATAACAAAAAGGTTGATGTTGAAGCCTTTTGTATTTGTATTTGAAGTGATTTTTGGATTCATAAAAATAGAAAATCATAGTTTTATTTTTTGAAAGATTCATTTGTGGAGAAACAATCCCACTTATTTTGTGGATAAATATATTTTTATTTTTAAAAAAAATGGAATATATATTTTGTTTTTTAAAAGCGTTATTTAAGTGGGTGGCATTTTTAAATTTTTTATAGAAGTTTGAATATTTATGAAGTTTGAAGCAGAAATATATATTTTTCAAAAATCAAATTAATTTTTTTGGAGTAAAAAAATATTCAAATTGAGATTTAGAGAGGGAGCCTCTGTGTAGAGAACTAATAATAAAGATGATGAATTCTCAATTCGAGGTTAAAAAATTAAAGGTAAAAATAACTCCGAATTGTCGAAACTTAAAATGTGAGATTTGTTAGTATAACAAGGGTTGCATAAGTCATTAGATGGAAAGAGAAAGGAACGTTCAACTATGACTAATGAAGAGTGGGAAGCCCTGGATGGTAGAGCCCTAAACACAATTCGGTTATGTCTTGTTGATTATTATTGTAGAATAAACAACAACTCGCTTATGGAGAAGGATGGAGAGCCTTTATAAGACAAAGTCCTTGACGAATCAGATCTACATGAAGAGGGAGCAATACAATTTTAAAATGAAAGAAGGTATGAAATTTATTGATCATTTGAATGTGTTTAATACTTTTATATGTTAGCTAAATAATATGGATGTTAAACCCGATGACGAAGATAAGACAGTTACATTTCTATGTTCATTCCCTGAATATTCAGACCATCTAGTCACTTTCATTATCTTTAGTACAACTAAGAATCTTGAATTTGATATTGTTCATGGAGCTTTGTTGTCTGAGGAGGTATAGAGAAAATGGAGTATTGAAACCTCCACACTAAAAACATTGGTGTCTCGTGATCGATCCATAGAAAGGGGAGAGCATTTGAGTAGAACATCCATGGCTAAGTCAACAAGTAGAAAGGAAAAGGGAATATGTGGTTATTGTAACAAATTAGGGCATCTCAATAAGGATCATTGGAAGCTGTAGGAATCCAATTAAGACTCCAAAAATGAAGTAAATCCATTCGAATCATGTTCATGTATGATTGATGAAGTCTTTACAATTTGTAATATCTCACAATTTTATGAAGAGTGGACCTCAGGGAAGATTTTAAGGATGGAAATTTATTTTAAAATGTAGAAACCTTAGCGAATCTTACTTAGCCTTCATATGCAAACTATAAATGTTTGGCTATATTTTTGAAAAAATATTCAAATTTCTAAGGATTTTATATAGTTTTTATAAAATGTTGGCGATTTTTAAGGTAACTGTTTTTTATCCTATAGAATTTGGGTGAATCATTTTTAAAATAGCGAATCTCATTTTTGAAAAAACCATGGAAAATTAACCCATGAGAGAAATTTATCCCCTAAAATCATCCATGAGAGTGGTTATTAGATTATGGTTCTTCACACCATTTGTGTCCACATCAATATTGGTTTTCTACATACCAAGCTATTTATGGTGGTAGTGTTCTTTTCGGAAAGAATGTTTCCTATAGGACTGTGGGGTTGAGAGTATTATGATTAGTATTTTTTATGGAATAGTAAGAAAGTTAACAAATGTAAGATATGTACCTGAACTAAAAAAGAGTTAATCTGCAAAGCTTGAGCTGGTTGTTGCTCTGAGAGGAGAAGATCAACAAAAACATGTACTATGCTCATATATTTGAAGCTCTGACAAAACAAAGAGGGGGATTGTACCTGGAAATAAGATTTGTAGTATCAATACTCAAGTACCTAATGTCGATCAATCAAGATCTTCTCTTTCTATGAATTTCATTCATTCTAAGGACCTTACTATGCTTGGAACATGTGTCATGCCACATACTCATTCCACACTAAATAGAAGTGAAATTGTTGCAAGGGTCACAATAGGGCAAAGTAATGCAGAAAAAGTGTTGGATTTTGAAAATCTTGAGTTGGCTATTGGTCTGAGAGGACAAGAGCAACAAAAACCGCTACTATTCCCAGATATTTTAAGGCTTGTCGAAATACAAAGGGGAATTGTACCTAGACATAATATTTTTAGTATCAATGCTCAAGTACTTAATGTCGATCAATTGAGATTTGTGGTTGCTATGAGTTTCAACTGTTTCAACGACTTGATTGTGCTTGGAACACATGCCATGCCACAAAATCATTCCACACTAAATAGTAGTGAAATTGCTGCAAGGGTCATAGTAGGGAAAAGTAATGCAAAAAAAGTGTTGGAGTCTCAAAATATTGAGCACGTTGTTGGTCTGAGAGGACAAGGTCAACAAAAGCCTCTATTATTCCCAGATATTCAAAGGTTTGTTGAAATGTAGAGGGGGATTGTACCTTGACAAAAGACTTGTAGTATCAATACTAAATTACCTATTGTCGATCAATTGAGATATGTTGTTTCTATGAGTTTCAGTCATTTCAAGGACTTGACTATGCTTGAAAGAGGTGCCATCCCACAAACTCATTTCACACTAAATAGAAATCAAGCTGTTGCAGGGGTCCTAGTAGGGAAAAATAATGCAACATAAATGTTGGAGTATGAAAATATTGAGCTAGTTGTTTTTGTGAGAGGAAAAGATCAACAAAAACCTCTATTATTCCCATATATTTGAAGGTCTGCCAAAATGCAGAGGGGGATTGTACCTAGACAAAATATTTTTAGTATCAATATTCAAGTACCTTGATCTGGATTATTTTCGGCACAAAATGAGAGCATAGATATAATAAAGAAATGTATATATATATATATATATCTTGGATATCCAATAATATAATATAAATGTATCGGAGATGCAACTATAAACACATAGATACACTAATACACAATTTTCTATTAATGAGCGAAAATGTACAAAGATTGTAAAAATAGAGAGTGAAAGACTTGCTAGAATGGTGGTAGCTTATCTCTGAGAAGCGATGTGACGACCACTCACATTTGCAAGAAGATGATTTTACAATGAGGCTATAAATCCCTTTTTATCAAAAATAAAATCCAAAACCCTAACTCCAAAAGATGAAAAGCCAATAGTTTTGTGGACCCTGTTTTGGGTAGTTTGGTGTATCAACTTCCTGGGGGCGTAACTTTGGCATATGATCTCCATTTGGGGTGCACGATATCTCATTGGAAAGGTGTCGCCGAGGATATTCATTTAGGGGGATCAATAAGATCCTTTGGATATCATTGAGAATATTGATCCCCAAAACCCTTCATTTAGGCCCTCAAAATGGTCTTGGAAGTTAAAAAGTTGCTAAAAATAGTAAATGACCAAAATTGCCATATTTTTTTTTGAGCTCGTTGGAAAAGGTGGGTGGCCAATGATATCCACCTGGATCATACCTAATGTCAATCAATTTATATTTTTTATTTCTATGAGTTTCAGTCATTTCAAGGACCCGACTATGCTTGGAATAGGTTCCATGCCAAAGACTCATGGTAATCTGCTTGCAGAGACGAAAACACATAGGGGAAAATGAAAGCAAGGTATCAAATAAACATGTATTGTTTTTTCCAATGAAGAGAATGCATCGTCAAATGGTGATGACAGGGAACAAGTGAGGAAGGCTCTGATGATATATGATTCCTTGTGGTGCAATTTGATGGATGAAGATGAATTAGGCAATGAAGAAAGTGGAGGAACAAAGCATACTTACTTAATGACAAGGAACATAATGAAGAATAAAAGGCAATGGATAAACCAAGATAGAATATTTATAGGTTCAATCCCAGGCATTCATTGTTTATATTATTGTAGCTGAGGGAGGTATTAACCTCTATGTGTAACCTTTGACGAGAATAGAATATTTTGAGAAGAAAGAGAAACCCTAAACATATGTCGTCTCGAAAGAGTATATAAATATTCTTCCAAGACGACATCTGTTTAGGGCTTCTCTTGCTTCCTGAAATATTCTAGTCTCGTCAAAGGTTACACGTAGAGGTTAATACCTCCCTCAGCTACCATAATATCAATAATGAACTCCTCGGACTGAACCTATAAATATTCTATCTTAGTTTATCCATTGCCTTTTATTATTCAGTATGGTCCCCTTCATTAAGTAGGTACACTTTGTTCCTCCACATGATTCATTGCATAATTCATCTTCATACATCAGATTGTGCCTCAAGGCATCATATGTCATCAGAGCCTTCCTTACCCATTCCCTGTCATCACCATTTGACGATGCATTCTCTTCATTGGCACAAACAATAGATGTCTCTTTGATACCTCACTTTCATTTTACCCTATGTGTTGTCATATTTGCAAGCATATTACCATGAGCTCATGGAATGGAACCTGTTCCAAGCACAGTCAGGTCCTTGAAATGAATAAAACTCATAGCAACATCAAATCTCAATTGATCGAAATTAGGTACTTGATTATTGATAATACA
The DNA here is from genome assembly GCA_009831015.1 of Picea engelmannii. NCBI lineage: Eukaryota > Viridiplantae > Streptophyta > Pinopsida > Pinales > Pinaceae > Picea > Picea engelmannii. The sequence goes on from ML788824.1 coordinate 79,555, forward strand.
AATATTTTTTCTAGGTACAATGCCCCTTTGCATTTCGAAAAACCTTTGAATAATGAGTATGTGGCATGACACCTGGTCCAAGCATAATCAAGTGCTTGAAACGACTAAAACTCATAGCAAAAAGAGATCTCAATTGATCAACATTAGATACTTGAGTATTGATACTAAAGGTCTTCTGTCCAAGTACAATCCCCCTCTACGTTCGACAGAACTTTGAATATCCAAGAATAGTAGAGGTTTTTCTAATCTTGTCCTCTCAGACCAACAAGCATCTCAAGCTTTTCATACTCCAACACTTATGCTGCATTACTTTTCCCTACTATGAACCTGTAGCAATTTCACTGCTATTTAGTGTGGAATGAGTCTGTGGCATGGCACCTGTTCCAAGCATAGTCAGGTCCTTGTAATAGATAAAAGTCATAGAAATAACATATTTCAATTGATCGACATTAGGTACTTGAGTATTGATACTACAAACATTGTGTCCAGGTACAATCCCCCTCTGCGTTTTGGTATACTTTCGAGTATATGGGAATAATAGAGTTTTTTGTTAATCTTGTCCTGTTAGACCAACAACCAACTCAAGCTTTTCAGACTCTAACACTTCTGCTCAATTACTTTTCCCTGCTTTGACCCTTGCAACAATTTCACTTATATTTAGTGTGGAATCCGTCTGTGGCATGGAATTTGTTCCAAGCATAGTTAGGTCCTTGAAATAACTGAAATTCATAGAAAGAGAAGATATTGATTGATCGACATTAGTTACTTGAGTATTGATACTACAAATGTTCTGTCCAGGTAAAATCCCTGTAATGTACCCCAAATTTCCCAAATAAAAAAAATAAAAATTTGTTAGGGGACATTAAAGTTCCTTGACTCTTTAACATTGATTGTGGCATAGAGATAATCCATTAAACCTATCCTTATTCCTTTATTGTATGCATAACATTTTTACCATCTTTATTGGATTAGAATCATACACTTATTTGTATTGAAGAAAATTGTAATCAGGACTGTCATAGCCCTTAGAATAACCAACATGTCTATGTCAAGACATGCTATCCATAATCAATCCCGTGATAAACTATCATTAATCATATATCGTCCACTTATACATAATTCTCCTAGCTCTGATCAACAATATAGACTATAGACTATAGCCTAATCATAACAATAACACTAACCATAATGATATATATCATTTATCATATAGACTATCATATGGATACCATAACAATAACACTCCATAGCAAACATATATCTATACTTGATGTATTGTTTACCACAACACAATGAACATATACCTATACCTAACATAGGTAATCCCTGCCTAACTATTAACACCATCTTTTCATTCTAGGGTTCAACTGTGAACATGACTCAACAATTAAGTGGTTCGAAAACCATTTATGGTGGATGGTAGGTCAGGTCCTGTAGGCATTTACTCTTGGCCTGGTTCATTAATGGTGATCTTGTCTCATACCTTCCAGGCTGACCCTTAGGAGAACACGCACAATGTAGTCTTTCCATTTCCTCAACTTGACATGGTAGAGGTAAGGGTGCATACCAACTGCTTTTACTCCTCTAGTGAGGACCTCGAGGTAACATTCATTCATCGTTATTGCTCCCCTTGGTACTATAACACAATTTTTGTCTCTACATAGTAATATGACCGGTGCATTTGGTGAAGTTCGACTTTGGTGAGCGATGGAAAGAGGCAATGCATACCTAGGGTTCTCTATGCAACAAGGTGAGTAAACGATTTCGTTGTTTATGATCTATGTGAGAAGTATTTCGTGATGTATTCTCTATTTCATGCAAATGTAAAGAGTTGAGAGCTCAAAGTAACATACCTCATGTTTTCCTTTCTCTGTTTGAGGGTTGATAGTTGCGCCCTATATGTGTTTTCTTCCCAGGATTTCCACCAGGTTTATGGTTACATTTATAAGTTAGATGAGACACCTTGAGAATTAACGCTTGAGTTTGAGGTTCACTGTGTTTTCTCTTGGTTGGCTATAAGTCTTCAAAACTAGTTGTTTGTGATTCCTTCCTAGTGAGACCGTCGCCCGAATCATTATTAAAGTTAAACCCTCTACATTTTATTTTATTCATCATTGCATATTGTTATTCTTACCCTCTGGAACTCATCCAAATATCCCAAGACTTTCTATGCTTATTTCTATTATTCAGACTTGGCTGGACTCAACAATTGCAACTTTTTATGGAGTTGGCTCACTGTTGCAAACATTTTCTCTCGCTTTTTCCATTAATGGTTGGGTGCAAGTTCTTATTAATAACGAATGCAATTGATTGGTTGGCTACACTTGTTTCAGATGCACCTATTTTGTCATACTTCCATATGGGGGGAGGAGTCATTGGTAGAATACATATATATTTCTAGTTACCAATCTACTTAGATGGGTCACTCGTCATACGTACGAGCATCATCAACCATAATATATAGCCCACGGGCCGCTAGCTATAACCGAGTATCGATGATAGATGTCTGATAAACATAATATTAATAGTACAAGCCCTATGCAAAGTGTGGGAGCAATATGTAGTTTTTTAAGCAACATTGAATGTGGCGGCAACTGGATTATAGGCCACTAGTAGCAGGCTAGATATTGGTTGTCGTGCAAAGTTTACCTTCAGGTTTTTTTTTGTTTTTTTTTGTTTTTTATCTCGAGTTAGATGAACCTCAAACTAGTAAGAATCAACTGTTTCTTCTGGGTAACACCTACCTTATTGTCACTTTCACTATAATTAACCTACCCGTGGTGTTATAGGAATCATAAATTTTCAATTCTGACAAAATTCCACAGCAGGAATCTTAAATACATAGATATATATACTTTCCTTCTTAGATTAACTATGCATTTTGTTCAATTTTTTTACTCATTTAGTTTGAAATTTGAATAATTTTTAATATTACATAGATATACATACTTTCCTTCCTAGATTAATGATGCATTTTGTTCATTTTTTTTACTCATTCAGTTTGAAATTTGAATAATTTTTAATAATGTAACATTTTAGAATTACAATTCACCAAGAGAAATAGTACCCATCTCTTCCCTCCAAAATCCTCATCATTTCAAACATTAAAGCCCTCATCATTTCAAACCTTATTTATGTAAGACTGATCCATCATGAGTTCCTGACCCTAGCTTATTCTAGGAGAGTATGGGGAGTAAAGGACTCAAGAATTTATAGGGATTCCCTAAAGAATAGTGCCTATTGGACCACCTTATTTATGTAATATTGATCCATCCTGACTTCTTGACCCCTAGATTATTCTTGGAGAGTATGGGGAGTAAATGTTGATGTTTGGACAACATCGGTAAGACATTCTCTAAAGATAGAAATTAATAATATAATTATTAATTGATTATTAACTATAGTATATAATAATAATAACAAATAGTTATTGATTATTCAAGGGATGCATCCTTTCATGGATGGTCACCTTATGTTCTCTATATATGTAACAGTCATCATTGTAATATTATATTGAATATCTCTTATATCTTATATGAAGAAATCCAACATGGTATCAGAGTGGGATTGGGCCTTACTCCCTCACAGTAGGGCCTAGGAAAACAACAATGATGAGCTCCAAATTTGCTCGATTGAACTCGATCCATCTTATTCCATGTGAATATCTGGGATCAATGAATCTAGTAAGGTCTCCTTCTCCAGTGATAACTAGATAGATATGGAAAGGACGTTTTTTGGGCGGATGGTCATATCATTCCATCCCCCTGACACACAAATCGTTGACAGAGTCATTGCGTAGGAAGTACGAAGGTTCCCACGGATCCTTGGACAGGTGAAGTCCCGAGAGGTGGGAAGGGAAGACAATAGAATTCTCTCAGTCATGAGTGGTTTTGTTTTCTATAAAGAGTTGTCAACCAACACTGATGTCATGTTCACATGCATAGAATAGTGACGCATTGGCAACCTGTATCACCTAATTTGAGTTAATGTGACATTTTGGTGACCATGAAGTTCGGAAAAATTTCAACATTGCTCGAGTGATTGATCAGGTTTGGACCACCTACCAATGCTTTAAACAACAACCGAGGGTATGCGCAGTTTTCAAGTTAAGCCGTAATTCCTCATGAATGGGGGTTCCTTTATTTTGCGGCCATGAACTCGTATGCTCTTGGTTTTGGTGATGTTGTCTCTAGATCACATTAGAGATAACAAGAGTATGGGATATGATCTAATGCCTGTGTCCAAGTGATTGGTCAAAGAATCCGTGAAGATACTCTTGAGAGATCGTTGGAGCCCAAGAATACTTCTGATTGTTTGCACCCATGTGAAGTGGAATGTTTGATTCTTTGCACCCATTCTACCATATTGATTATGGTTGAGGGAAAGTTTCCTTTTAGAATCAAGTTACCATTGGAGAAAAGGTTGTGTATATAGTGTCAATTTAAATCTTTGGCGTCCATATTGGGACGAGCACCAAGCGAGGAGGCCATTGTCACGACATAGTGAGGCTATTGATATGTGCCTATGTGAAGTTCATGCTACAAAGGAATTCTATTTAGTCGTCAACGATAATGTTGTATATGAGTCTTAGGTTTAGAGACATTTTATAATTGACATGTCTGGTACCATGGTCAAAAGGATTTGAAGTGTTGGCAGAATCTTCAAGTCTGTGAAATCACTCAAAGAATTTCCACCCTCATTAAGAGGGAGGTGTGGTGTTTTCTCTCCTCTAATTGACTAAACCCCTCTGGACAATAGTTTCCCTAATTAGTCATGTGAGGTGACTGAGGGAGTAATGCTCAGTTGGGCACAAGTATTGCGGAAGCCATGCGAGGTGGCTAGGTGTGAATGAGGCTATGGTTGTAGTCTTCCCTATGCCATGCGAGGTGGTTAGGTGTGAATAAGACTACTGGGAGAGGAGAAACACCACAACATGGTAATGGAGACTATAGCACTGGTTGTGTACCACAGGACAATAGTTGTGTACTACTATGACATGGAAATAATTGTGTACTATTGGACGACATTGCAGTAGTCATGTGCTACTAGTTGATTGCAACATAGTCATAAAGAATGTGGCGGATGATTTGAGCTATCGATGGCATGGTAGTAGTAGTATGCTATTAGTTGATTACATAGTAATCAGTGGATTACTAGATGAAGGAACCAAGACATTGGTTTCATGAGGAAACCTCGATATATCTTGGGGGATATTGGTTCCATGAGGGAGCCTCAACGTGTCCTAGAGATGTTTGAGGTAGGGATCAAGAGGGAGTACATAGTTCCTCACAACCCTCAACAAGATGGGGTCGCAGAGAAGAAGAATAGATCTATTGTTTAGACAGTCAAGGCGATGATTCATGGTCAAAATTTACCTATGTTTTTATGGGAATAAGCATCTATGATTGTGTTGTATGTTTAGAAAAAAATTCCTTGAGGAACATGACTCCTGAGGAGGCCTTCACAAGAGTTAAATCTTGAGGTTGGACACTTCAGGTTATTTGGGTGTTCAGTATACATATATGGGGTATAGTGAGTCTTCAAAGGAATATCAGATCGCCATCCTTGGTCAGAGATAGATTGAGTAAGTGACAGAAAGAGATGGTACCTTTCGAGAAAGCAAGATACCTCAAAGATATTTGTGTTATGCCGTAGATATGAGCCAAATCATTGATTCTAAACCTTCTTGTTATGAGGAGGCAACTAGTAATCCAGTATGGAGAGATGCCATGATGCAGGAGTATCAGTCCATCATGAAGAATGATATGTGGGATATTGTTCCGAGACCTAAGAGGAAGTTTGCAGTAACTTTTAAATGTATCTACAAGATCAAACACACAGTTGACAGGAGCATCGAGAGGCACAAAACAAGATTTGTTACTAGAGGATTCTCTCAGGTGGAGGGAATAGATTATGAGGAGACATTTTCTCTTTTTGCTCGATACACTTCTATTCAGACGATTATTTCCCTCGCAGCATCCATGGGTTGGAAACTACATCATATGGATGTGAAGACAACCTTTCTCAATGGAGAGATTGAGGAAGAAATATACATCGAGAAGCCAGATGGTTTCATCGTACATGAGAAGGAGTCGCATGTGTGTAGGTTGAAGAAGGCCCTATATGGACTCAAGAAAGAACCTTGAGCTTGGTATGTGAGGATTGATGGACACCTGATGGGTTTTGGCTTCAACAAAAGTGTTGTTGATGCCAACCTATACTACAAGACTGTTAATGGTGAGGACTTGATTCTGGTCCTCTACATTGATGATTTATTCCTGACTGGTACATATAGCCTTATTATTGAATGCAAGTATGTGTTGGCCTCTGAGTTCGAGATAAAGGACCTTGGTATGATTCACTACTTCTTGGGACTAGTGGTGTGGCAGAGAAATGATGAGATCTTCCCAAGTCAGGAGAAGTACACAGTTGAGATATTGAAGAAGTTTGAGATACTAAACTTCAAGCCCGTGGCTATACCAATAATGATGAATCTAAAGAAACTAAGTGTGTCTTCTTACAATTTTGATGAAATTGATCTGACTCTGTACAAACAACTGATTAGATAATTGATGTATTTGGTTAACACTAGACCAAATATTTTCTATGCAGTAGGTGCACTTAGCCAGTTTATAAGTCAGTTGAGATAGACACACTAGATTGTTGTGAAACATGTGTTGAGCTACTTGTGAGGCACAATTCGACATGGTCTGAGATATACTTCCAGTATTGATATGATATGGCAAGAATATATTGACTCTGATTAGGCAGGGAGTGTAGGGGATAGAAAGAACACCTTCAGGTGTTGCTTCACTTTGGGATCTTCCATGGTTTCCTAGTGTAGTAGGAAACGAACTTCTGTGGCTTTGATCACAACAGAAGCATAATACATTGCACAGTCTGTGAAGAAGTGTGTCTTCACAAGCTCTGTGCAGATTTATTCGAACATGTGTTGGATTCCAGCATTATTCATTATGGTAACTAAAGTTGTGTGAAGATCTCTGATAATCCAGTGTTTCATGACAAATCGAACCACCTTGAGATCATGTACCATTTCATCCAAGACATGGTGCAGAGGAAGGAAGTATTGGTGCAGTACCTTCCTACAGATGAGCAGGTTGCTGATGTTCTTACCAAACCATGATGAAGTTTAAGTACGTATATGACAGACTTGGCATGGTAGAAAATGCCTCCCTCGCTGAGAGGGAGTGTTGATGTTTGCAGCTTCCTGAGACATTATCCAGATCGTACTCCTCTGTGAATGAGTTGATTTGATCTGTGATGACACTTATCCGAGAAGGGGTAAGTGGGGCACTTATCCGAGAAGGGATAAGTGTGGTTGGGCTTATAACCCAATGTCCCATGTAGAGAGAACATGAGGACATATCAAGGGAGTCGACCCTTGACACCATACACTATGGGAGTTGACCCTAGTGTTTCCACATGGAGTGCCATGTGTGACAAAATTTCTCTAGATCGTACTCCTCTGTGAATTGAGTTGAGTTGATATGTGAGGACTCTTATTCGAGAAGGGATAAGTGCATTTTGTCTTATAGCCCAATGTCCTAGAGGGAGTAGCCTCTAGAAGTGTTCCTAGAGGAGTAGCCTCTAGAAGTCCACATGGGAGTGCCATGTGTGACAAATATTTTACTACTATGGTGGTTTTGTACCACTGGCAGAGACTGCGTGTCTCTGGATAGTAGTTGTGTAATACTATTGAAAGATACCTCCCTAGCTAAGAGGGAGTGTTGATGTTTCATCATTGGGCATAACTTCTCCTATATTGAGCTACAAACCAAGGGAGATAGGATACATTTATCACAAAGGTGCACTTGTGGTAAATGGGCCTAGACATATTCCTTCCTTGATCATGACAAGGAATAATATGGAATCAAGGTGCTTGAAGTGCTTTCCACATGTCAGTTAGCATCAAGATGACATTCACTCATAGGTGTGTGTCTGTGGTGAAAGATCGTGGTGTGGTCTTTGTCCTAGTCATTGTGATTTGACAAGGAATGATAAAGACTCAACATGCTATATGCTATTACATGCAGACCCAAGTGAGCCTAATCTTTGATAGAGTTACTTGGCTCAGAGGGAGAGCTGCATAAGGGGTTTCTCTTTGGTTCAAGTGGGAGAGAGATGTCTCCCAAGACTGACAAACAAGTGTCATGAGTCTAGGGTGAAGTCTTTATACTTCAAAGACAAGAGTGACATGTTGTAGAATGTCTCCCTCATTGAGAGGGGGTGTTGATGTTTGGACAACATCGAGAAGACATTCTCTAAAGACAATAATTAATAATATAATTATTAATTGATTATTAACTATAGTATATAATAATAATAACAAATAGTTATTGATTATTCAAGGGACGCATCCTTTCATGGATGGTCACCTTATGTTCTCTATATATGGAACACTCATCATTGTAATAATATATCGAATATCTCTTATATATTATATGAAGAAAACTAATAGTAAAGGACTCAAGAATTTATAGGGATTCCCTAAAGAATAGTGCCTATTGGACTACCTTAATTCTTAAATAAATTCATTTCTTACTTCTGAGAGAAAGTGATAGAATCCATGACTTCACATGGTGCCCAAGTGAGGCTTCCTGCCTTACTGAATACTTGAATGAGACTTATTTCAACAAGAACTTAAAAATATGAATGGTTTTGTTTCTAGCTAGAAGAAGAAACATCCCTTGAAACCCTTGAACCTATGAGTCACATAAGGTGCACACTATTTTTTTGGTGGTCATGTAGTAATTCCAGAGCATTGTTGGGATGGGATCGTCCCAATCATCCCAACTTTCCTAAATGATTGAGCATGGCTACCCAATTGGTTGAGAACAAGGTGACTATTTTCCCATTACGACATCATATACAGAAGAACCAACAAGGGTGAAACAATTGATATGGGAGTTGGGTTGTTTGAGGTGGAGGAAGGGGCCAGGGAGAGGATAAAGGAGGCAGATTGAGAAGTAGGTTTCTTTGGATTATTTTGTGAAACAATTGAGATGGGAGTTGGATTGTTTGAGGTGGAGGAAGGGGCTAGAGAGAGGATAAAAGGGGAAGATTGAGAAGCAGAGTGCTTGGGAGTATTTCGACTGCATTTAGTACACGCCCATCCCTAACTAAACCAGCTATGTTGTGAACCAAACCGAATTTTATCCAACTATTCATTTTTCAAATCGAATTTGTGAATTTTCATTTTGTTTTAATATGGTCAAATTTAGTAACTATGGTTAAAAGCATACACAAGGGTACATACAATCGATGTGAACCCTCCAAGGAATTTGTAGATGGGAATGCATGAAAAATTGTAGCAAGGAATTCGACACGATTTTGTTTTCTCTTGTTGTTATGCTAGATCCTTAAAGTATTTGTTCACACCACACAATATATTAAGCTATCAATATGGTTGAAAAAACTATAAATGAAACAGTCAATATAGAAGAGATAGATCTAGAATAGGAAAATGCATAGCACAATTGTATTAGTTGATAGTCTAAAGCTATAAAGGAAAAAAAAAAAAAAAGTCATAAGAAATAACTAACACTCTCTCGTAAACTCAAGAGTTACAAAAATGAGCACTAATGATGCCTAAGTATTGTCTCTGAAAATAAAAAATGGTTTTTCACAGTGGATTTTTAAAGATGTCTGGGAGTTGGTCTCATGGCCCACAAAATTGAAGTGTGAATTCACCATTATCAACTAGCTCGCGTATGAAGTGAAAGCGAGTGCCAATGTGATTGGTTTTCTTATGAAAAACATGGTTTTTGGATAAAACAATTGCTAAAGTAGTGTCATAGAAGATAAGAGTTGGCTCATTTTATGTATGTGACATGTCATTCAATAGTCTTCAAAGCCACACAACCTGATAGGAAGATGAGGTAGCAGCGACATACTTTTCCTCTGCAGAAGATATTTAAACAATGGGTTGCTTCTTTGATGCCCAAGAAATTAATTTCGTGTCGAGGTGAAAAGTGTACCCTGAGGTGATTTTTCGGTCATCTAGGTTGCCTGCAAAATCAATATCAGTGTAACTAGAAAGATGATTATCTTCAGATTGAGTGTACCATGAACCAAAATTGAGAGTTCCTGCAACATAAATCAGAATCATTTGCTCCATCTTCGAGTGAGAATCTTTGGGAGATTCCATGAACTTGGAAACAAAGACAACTGCATACATAATATTGGGTTTAGTTGTTGAAAGATACAACAAATTTCCTACTAAACTTTTGTATAAAGTAGAATCCACTATAGGGCCGTCATTTTTCTTGCTCAATTTTGTTCCTAGGGGTATAATGGTTTCTGTTGGATTGCAGTCTTCCATGCATAATCTTTTGATGATGTTTGATGCATAATTTTTCTGACAGACACAAATCCCTTTGGTTGATTGGTTAACCTCAATCCCCAAAAATATTTCATTATTCCAAGATCTGTCATCTCAAACTAAGATTGGATGGAATGTTTAAAACTGATTAACTGAATATTTTCAGTATATATCATGGACCATAAACATAAATATAGACAATCATAATTTTACCTTTCTTATCTGTTCTTGTGTATAGAGTTGGCTCATTTTGGCTTCTGCGGAAACCACTCTTGATTAGGTAAGTATCAATTTTGTTGTACCAAGATCTTGGAGCTTTCTTTAAGCCATAGAAGTATTTCTTCAACCGATACACTTTGGTTGGATGCTCTTTGACTTCAAATCAAGGTTGTTGATCCAAATAGACCTCTTCTTCTAAGACACCATTCATGAAAGAAAATTTTTCACCATAATCAATGTCTGGTTGCTGTGAGAATCCTTTGGGAACAAGTCTTGCTTTGTTTTTTTCAATCTTCCCATTTTCATTAAGTTTAGTCTTGTAAACCCACTTGAAACCAATACTTGTCTTATGTTTGGGCAGATCCACAAGATCCCATGTTTTTTTCTTCTCAATAGAGTCAATTTCTTGGTTCATGTCTTGAACCCAATGTGGCTCTTTGGCTGCCTCTTTAAAAGATGTAGGTTGACGTGACATTAATGCAAAAAGATTGTGCTGATCAATATCATCCAACTGCTAATGGATTTCACTCAAGCTTCGAGTTCTCTGATTCTGAAGTTCAGAGGATGAATTTCTGCTTGAGGATGATTTTTCCTGAGATGTTTGAGGCTGTCCTTGTACCTACAATATTGGAAGCACAAGATGATCTGTTTGTTGTCCTGAATTATCTCTGTGTTGAGGAAGTGGCAACAATGGATTTTGGCTATCCATAGTGCGATTTTCAGACTCACTCTAGAGCTAATGTTCAAGAAATTTGACATCTCTGTTCAGAATGAGTTTCTTTGAAATCGTATTGTAGAGTCTGTAGGATTTGGATCTCTCACTCTAGCAAAAAAAAAAACATTTCTCACTTTGATCGTCAATTTTCTTGCTCAATTCGGAAGGTATGTAGGAAAATGGAATGCATTGAAAATTCCTAAGATCAACAACATTCAATTTTGTCCCACACCATGCATCTTGAGGGACCTTCATCTTGACACTATTTGTTGGAGATATATTCAGAGGATAAATTGAGCATGCTATAGGCTCATGCCAAAATAGATTTGACAAACATTTGTCTCTGAAAAGGATCCTTTCCATGTTCATTATAGTCTGTTTTTTCTTCTCATCCACACCATTTCGCTGTGGATTATACATGGTTGTGGTTTCCATGATTATGCTTTGTGATTTGCATAAATTTTCAAATTCCGTTGAACAATATTCTCGTCCTCCATATGACCTCAGAACCTTCACACCCACTATGTTTTTGAGCTTCAACCTTGAACTCCTTGAACTTTGAAAAGGTTTCAGACTTGTGTTTGAGGAAATAGATCCATATTTTCTTACTAAATTCATCAATATATGTTAGAAAATAAAAGCTACTACCTATTGAATTTGTTTGCATTGGTCCACATAGGTCAGCGTGAACCAACTCTAAGTGTTGTTTTGCCTGAGTGGAGGAATGTGGAAAGATTGTTCTCTTATGTCCTCCAAGAATTCAAGACTCACATGGGGGATTTATCTCTTTGAAGATAGGTACACCTTTGACCATGGAGTTCTTGTCCAGGAACCTTAGAATTTGAAAGGGAAAAGGTCCAAACCTTGTATGCCAAGTCATAGTTTTATTGGGGGTGGATGCACTTTGTGCATAAGATTTGGTCAAATTTGCAGTTCTATGGGTTAGGGGAAACATTCTATTCCTACATGATGCTCCTTCAAAAAGTACCTTATAGCCATTTTAAACTAGTTGTCCTACACTCAGATTATGTTTCAGATATGGAATGTGATAGACATCGTTTATGTCTTTCTTTACATCTTGGTTAGTGATAATAGGTATTGTTCCTTTGCCTTGAACTTTGACTACAGAGTCATATCCAAGTGTAATATCACATGAAATAGTAGAATCAATGCAAGAAAGTAAATCTTTGTTACTTGTCATGTGATTGTTGCATCCATTGTCCAAAAACTAGAGGTCCTTGTGGCGTTCTTTAGTTCTGTGACATGAGAGAAACATCCCATTTGAGGTGTCTCCTTCATGATTTGAGACATGTTCTCTTCATAGGTGTTAATCTTCTTTCTTCTTCTTGCATTCATATTCATAGTGTCGATACTTTTTGCAGTAATAGAATTGTTTGATTTCTTTGTGATTAAATCTCCTCCCTCTACCTCTTCGAGGCTGGAAATTTTGATTCTGATTTTGATGTGTGCGGATTTCACCTGAGTGATTGTTTCTTAGACTTCTCCCTCTTTCTCTGTGACCTCTCCCTCTGCCTCTTCCTCTCTTTTTTCTGAAAGAGAATTGAGCCTTGAAGGCATTGGCTTTTGACTCATCTTCTAGATGTAGTCTAGTCTCATGTGACAATAGAGAACCCATGAGTTCATCTGTTGAAAAAAATTTCAGATCCTTGCATTCAAGGATGGTTATAAAACCCATCTCAAATTTATTTGTAAGACTTCCAAGGAATTTCTCAACAATCCTTTGATCAGGGATGGATTCACTAGTCAACCTAATCTGGATTAAAATTCCCATAACTCTGGTCATAAATTGATCAATATTTTTAGACTCTATCATTTTTAAAGTCTCAAAATCTATCCTCAAGGTCTGCAGCTTGACTATTTGGACCTTTTCATTTCCCTAATAGGTTTTACTGAAAATATCCCAGGCATGTTTTGAGGTAACAAAACCGATGGTTTTTTAGAAAATTGAGTCATCTACTGAGTTTTGAATCCAGAACTAGGATTTATTCTCTTTTCCTCTGTTCTTCCTAAGAAACTATTTCTTGATTGTTCATAGTAGCTAGATCTTCTGGATCTGGTTCCACATAGCCAAGATCCATTGGATCCCAACAGTCCTGTGCTTGTAGGAAGGATCTCATTCTGAGAGACCAAAATTCATATTTTTTCCCAAGAAGAATCGACCCTTGTGTTGGTCCTAAATGGTTAGAGGTGGCCATTTTTGTAAAAAAAATCATAACAATTCTTCTTCTCAGGGATAAAGAAATACCTCTGACATTGCTTGATGCGAGGAGACAGGTCCTCATCCTGTGTCCTCCACATAAAACACACTAGCGAAGTTTCGAGGTCGAGCTATAGGAAATTTCTTGTATCCTTGTATCGATCTTGTTGTATATGATTATCCGAGCACAATATCGTACAAAGTCAGAGCTTTGATTTGCATTATTTATCGACTATAACCCTTTAATGGTGAAAACTAGGAGCTTTGGGGTTCCTTTTTTTTAACGAATTTTTTTTTAACGTTAAATGTTCATATGACCAAGGGATGAGAGATAGATGCTCTGTGTCTTTAGGCTCCAGGAGTTTTAGGAAATTGGGACTTTCTTCCCTTCTTATCTTCGAATACACAATTCGTGAACTGTCAAACAATAGGAAGCAAGATCAACGGTCTTCAACAAGCAACGAGATCGATGACTGAAATTTCATTGTTTCGGGCTTCAACGATTTTTGTTGATCACACCAACACATAAAACACCCACAAAGTTCCAATCACCGAAAAAGGGAATATCAGACAGATCCTATTTTTCCACCACATAAACTCCTATGTGCCTCCTTCACACTTCGTCCTTCAACTATTTTTCCACAACACCTTTTTACAAGTGTCTCAAATCGATGAATAAACCCAACTATTAAATCAACGGTCCTTAAGCTCCGACAAATGGATGATTTATATTTCTTCTCTTCAGGCTTCGACGATTTATTTTGGTCTTCCACACAACATGACCCTTCATATCCGCCGATGTAAAAATGCTGAAATGACAACCAAGATCAATGACCCACAACGCTTAGCCAATTGATGACCAAGATTTTCTTCAGGACACTGGGAGTTTTGTCCCTATCTTCTCAATGAAAACAATTCACCGAAGTGTCCAATGTACGAAGAGGTGTAAGCATGATCCCAATGGTCCATGTGTTTTGTAAATGAGTGGCCAGGATCCACTTTGGTGCTTTGACGTTCAGGGATCTTTCCGCATTGCTTCAGAGTTCTCCCGGAGTCTCAAATCATCAAACTGTTGGATGATTTCCACATGATCAATAGCTTGGATTTACTCCAGCTCTTTGGAGCTTCGGGTGATTGGTAGCTTTAGCGCCTATTTTATACTTCCTCCAAAGTATGAGATCACCAAATATGGGGATCGCCTGACACATGTCTACTGGATCCAATGGTCCAGAGTCACTTCAGAACACTACGACTTTGGATCACCTTGTAATATCAACGGTCGTGTTTAAATGTATCGTGAAGATCAATGACCATGAGTGATTGCAGAGCTTTAATTTGCTAACGCATTAATTTCCTTCATGATCTCCACAATGCAAATATGCTCGTCTGTAGTGGGGTTGATGTCCACTGTTGATCTATTGATCTAGCAAGATGAATGATCCTAAGGGATTGCATAGTTTGAACTTGCATAGTCTTTAATTCCCTTGTGATTTCCATAATTTCTCTCCGCCGTTGATTTATCTTCAATGAGATCTGACGGTCTTGACTTAATGCTTAAATGATCTGATGGATATTTTCACTCATACCCAGATCTAACGAATAAGATATGTTCGACTCCCTTGTGCGTTCCTCATCCTATTTGGGATTAATGAGAGGACAGAGACCTGTTCCCACGGCTGATCTAACGACTGATGTAGATTCTCCTCTACTACTTCTGCATCTTCCTCTTGAAGAAACGATTCCATGAATTGTTAAATCTCTTCATCTTGAATCTTCTTCTGCAAATCTACCTCGTGCTCTTGTTTAGCAGATTGATGTCTCCAACGCTCCTTTAGCAGTCTCTCCAGTTCTCCTTTAGTGGACTACTCTCTAGGCTCTTTGAAGAGTCTTATCTCCCACGCTTTGATACCGTGACAAAACTATAAACGAAATAGATAATACATAATAGACAGATCTAGAATAGAAAAATTCAGAGCACAATTGTATTATTTGATAGTCTACATCTATAAAGGAAAAACGAGACAAGAAGATCAAGAAGTCAAAAGAAAATCCTAACGACTAGTACATCTGTCCAGAACACCTGACAATGTACAGTCATACGTTGTTGAGGTTATAACTAAAAATTGTATGAGTAAGAAGATAACACTATTTTGTTTGAGGAGAAACGCGTTTTTAAAATGTGACAACAATTGATCAAAACAAAATGTAAAAACCGAAAATTACTTATGTAAATAATTGGTGATGTTAGTTTAAGAAACTATGGAAGTTTTTATAATGGTCGGTAGTTCTTGTAACTATGTAAGTGTTCAAGATAGATGTGTATCTATGAAGTGTCAGACATGTATCAAGTTTTAAGCTTGATTGCAAGCCTATCTTGAATATTAAAGATACAGATACGTGGATGTTTCCTTGACACACAAGCAGGGTTTTACCACATAAATATTGTGGGTTATCTGAGTTATATATTTGTATTTATTGTCATATTTATTGCATTTATTATTATGTTCAATATCTTAAATACCAAAAAGTGGAATAAAAGTGAAGGTGAAAAAAATTTTGTTAGTGGAGGAAGGAATGAGTCACAGAGTAGAAAAGGTCGAGCATAGGAGGAGCAACAGAGTAAAACCCTAGCCACCATTTGATTTTTAAGGATCCTTAGGAGAGGGAGAGGATAAGTCATAGAGTGTAGAGGGAGGAAATGGTTGAGCCGATATATATTTTTCCCACTTCCAGAGAACCAAGGGTTTTCTTTGTTCATGTGCATGAGAAGTTGAGATGATCCATCATGTGCAAGAGTAGTTTAGAAGGGTTCCATTGAGCCTAGTGTGAAAGGAAAGTGGAGTCGAGAATGGTTTCGTATTTTTCCAAAGAGGTTGAATGGATACTACAATAGAGTTGTCGTGCTCAAGGAAAGAGGAGCCAAGGAGGGTTTCGTCTATCTAGAAGGAAGATTGAAAGGATACCGCAACAGAGCTTCCAAGGAGGACATATATACCCTTTGTATTCTAATGATAATAGCTTCGATGCCTTGATTATATTTGACAAAAAAAGGGTCGATGTTGAAGTTTTTTGTATTCATATTTGAAGTGATTTTTGGATTCATAAACATAGAAAATTATAGTTTTATTTTTTGAAAGATTCATTTGTGGAGAAACAATCCCCCCTTATTTTTTTGGAGATATATATTTTTCTTTAAAAAAAGAAGGAATATATATTTTGTTTTTTAAAAACCTTATTTAAGTGGGTGGATTTTTTAAATTTTTTATAGAATTTTGAATATTTATGAAGTTTGAAGAGGAAATATATATTTTTCAAAAATCAAATTAATTGTTTGGAGTGAAAAAAAATTCAAATTGACATTTAAAGAGGGAGCCTTTGTGTACATAACTAATAACAAAGATGATGAATTCTCAATTCGACGTTAAAAAATTTAATGGTAAAAATAACTCCAAATTGTGGAAACTTAAAATGAGAGATTTGTTAGTATAACAAGGGTTGCATAAGGCATTAGATGGGAAGATAAATGAACGTTCAACCATGATCAATGAAGAGTGAGAAGACCGGATGCTAGATCCCTAAACACAATTCGGTTATGTCTTGCAGATGATGTCTTGTTTAATATTATTGCAGAATAAACAATAACTGGCTTATGGAGAAGGATGGAGAGCCTTTACATGTAAAATTCCTTGACGAATTAGATCTACATGAAGAGGGAGAAATACAATTTAAAAATGAAAGAAGGTATGAAATTTATTGATCATTTGAATGTGTTTAATACTTTTATATTTCAATTGAATAATATGGATGTTAAACCCAATGACAAGATAGGGAAGTTACATTGCTATGTTCATTCCTTGAATATTCAGACCATCTAGTCACTTTCATTATCTTTAGTACAACTAAGAATCTTGAATTTGATATTGTTCATGGATCTTTGTTGTCTGAGGAGGTGCAGAGAAAATGGAGTATTGAAACCTCCACAACAAAAACATTGGTGTCTAGTTATCGATCCACATAAAGGGGAGAGGATTTGAGTAGAACATCCATGGCTAAGTCAACAAGTATAAAGGGAAAGGGAATATGTTGTTATTGTAACAAATTAGGGCATCTAAAAAAGGATCATTGGAACCTATAGGAGTCCAATGAAGACTCCAAAAATGAAGCAAATCCATTCGAATCATTTCCATGTATGATTGATGAAGTATTTACAATTTGTAATGTCTCAGAATTTTATGAAGAGTGGTTATTAGATTA